>CM039733.1:4689429-5134061 GCA_022539455.1 Dendrobium nobile | reverse complement strand
GCCCATTCTCTGAGGTATGCTTTTCCACACTTATAGCAACTCAATGTTTGTGATTGGTTGATTTGGCCACTTCATGCGGGAACTTGGAGCTGCAGGATGGACTGACTATCTTGTACGAGAACCTAGAGCCGCAAGATGTGTCTTATGTGCTTGATTTTTATGGCAATAGGCTGAATTTATTTTATTCTGCATACACCCAACCAAATAGAAAAAAATAGTTCTCATGCATTCTATTTACAAACAACCAATAAGCCTCAAAGTATTTATTTTATGTTGCATTTACATTACACTAGTAGCTATCGAGCTGAGTCGAGCTTAGCTCAAATTAGCTCAAACTTAAGCTCGTATAATATATGAGCTCAATATAACTCGAGCTCGAATTTGTGGCTCGATAAGCTCGACTCACGAGCTCGTTAATGAGTCGAGTTTTCGTAGGCTCATGAGTCAGCTTATCCACTTACACCTCTATATTGAGAGGTTGTAATAGGTTTTGGACTCAAGTCAAGCAAATAAGAATTAGTTATTTTTCTTTCAAAGAGCTGATCTCTTCCCCTCTCTCTCTCTCTCTCTCTCTCTCTCTCTCTCTCTCTCTCATCCAAGAATTCAAGAGGAACTTCATCTTCCTCCCAAGCAGATCATATACAAACATAAGTGGTAGATGATCTGGGGAAAGTGGTGGCAATGACGAGAAATTTATGGTGTACTTTGAAATGAGAGTTTTAAATACACCAAATTTATATTAGACGGTGCATTTTAAATACATCAAAATTTTATAGTGCATTTATTTTTCTTTAAACCAAATTCTAATATTCTCAAAACCCTTGGATTTAGGCTTTGGTTGGAATGGATTTCTTACTATTTATTAAAAACTTTCTAAAACAAAAATTTTTATGCCAAAAAAAAAAAAACACTTTAAAAAGCTGTAAAAAAGCCGTCCCAGATGAAGCCTTAAAAAACTTTATATTCATTTTTCTTCAAACCAGCAACTCCTAAGTGAGAACCAACTTTTCATCATGTGATAATTATGTGCAAATTGGTTTTTAATTAAGTTTGAAGATTTAGAATCTTCAATGATTATTAGTTGTAGATAGCCAAGTTAATTGGGATTAGATGAATGAAGTTAAGAATGCTATTATTTACGATTTATAATTGATGGAATTCAAATAAATTCACTAAATTTTTTTAAAATTTTAGTTCCTGAGCCATTTTAGCTTGTTTTTTTAATAAAAAAATGATGAGGATTTACATTTATATCATAAAATTTTTATTTATTTACCTATCTAACATTTCAATTTTATATTTATTTATAACATTCAAATATTTAAATCACATTAAAATTATTATTACTATTATCTTATTTACAATAAAATGAATATATATTATGAAGACACTCTAAAGTCTCTAATATAAGTGAAGATCCATATAATTTTCTTCCATTTTTTCATGATCTTGTTTTGTGATTTTTTTTTTTTTCAAAATTTCAATGTTAAATTCTGATGTTATTTCATCTTCTAGTTTTTTTTTTTATTTATTATATCATTTATGGTTCACTTAAAAATTAAATAAAAATAGCTGAGAAATTAAGAATGCATGTGCACATATATATGCATACATATCGACGCATGGATGTATGCATGATGACTACTAATGATTCAATCGACGTGGCAGCACGAGCAGTGAACACGATGCTGGGTCGGTGGGAGCTGACGGAATCATCGTTGTGGAATATCAGCGGCGAGCTATGTAGCGGCGCCGCCATCGACAACACCGATGCCAACGAGTTCAATCCTGCCATTAAATGCGATTGCAACTTTCAGAATGTCACTATTTGCCACATTACCCTGTTGTATTGTACCTCTCACAAACTCTCTCTCTCTTTCAAGATCTCTCTCTCTCTCAGGATTTACTTTTCATCATCTTTATAATAAATTAATTAATCAAGCTTGTGATTTTAAAATTCAATTATATCAACTAAAGTTATACAATTAATTTCAAATTTAATTATATTTAAAGTTGAACAACTTTTTTATTATTTTATTTTTTATATTAAAAAAATTATAATAAAAAGCTAATTTTTAAAGCAACTGTCAAACCGTCCCAAACAAATCTTAAGATTTTGTTTGGGATAGTTTTCTTACTTGTTACAATCACTTTTTAGCATGACCAAAAGCTCTCTCAAATTAGAGAAATTATTATGTGCAGACCGTTCAGAGGCCAAACACGACGCGCAACATCATCTGATACACAACGGTACACAGTAAAATAGTAATGTTGCGCGTTCTGATTGGCCTCCGGACGATATTCAGAGACCACACGTAATAATTTCGCCTCAAATGAAATCTAAATTGATTGATCTCACCATAAATTTGAATATTGTAGCACCAAATTTTATATATTAGAAAACATTAACGAGTTATATATATATACAGCAAGGTGTACGCAATGGATGTAACCGGAGCATTCCCTGAGGAGCTGAGCAGCCTCACCTATCTTACGAATTTGTAAGTCTTTTCTTCTCGTCAATTTACAGCTTAATTAAAAAAAAGGCATATTGATATAATTCTAATTTTTTGTTATGATAAATTTAATTTGCAAAAATATAATATAAATTTTGATATATTATCTTCATCTTAAAAAAAAATTAATAATTTAAATATTTATTTTAATTCGGAAGATTTACCACAAAATGTAAAGTTTATTTGAAGAATATTCATTAATTACTTTTTTTGTAGGATTATAGGTCGGAACTACTTGACTGGGCCATTGCCGGCTTTTATAGGAAACTTATCATCGCTGCAGTACCTGTAAGTTGGAACAGTTTTCTTCTTGTATTTTAAAATAAATTTTTAGCACAAAATTAAAATTTTTATATTAGAAAACTGATTTAAGAAACAGTAAGAAAATCGTTTTATTTGAGAAGATTTTCTTATTACTTCTTAAAATAATTTTTTTAATTAAAAAAACCGACCTAAAATGAAGCCTTAGAATTAATTTGTGCTACATTAATTTCTTGGTGGTTATTAATTTTGTTATAATATTATCAATAGGGATTTTGGAACTAATGCGTTGTCTGGGCCCATTCCAAGAGAGCTCGGGAATCTTAAAAATCTTATTTCTCTGTAAGAATTTTTGTTTTTGACAGCTTTTTTTTTAATGCATAAATTGATTAATTAGTTGCTTCATTACCTTTATGTATTTGTATATACTATTTTTTTAATGTTTGATAATCATGCTAAGATTTTATTTATATGTCAAAAATTTATGAGTCTATTTGGCACGGTTATAATTTTTTATAAAATTGATTATGAAATTATTTTGAAGAAAATAATATAACTATTATGATTGTAGAAAATAAAATTTTAGCTTAGAAATTTTTGAAAAGCTATGTAAAAGCAATAGCTACATAAAATTATGATTATTGTCTGAAAAACAAAATAGTGAAAAAAATTTCAAAACAAACATTATATAATGTAATAAAAAATTGCAAGTAAAAATAGAAAAATGACGACCATACGAAGAAGTATATGAGTTAGAAATCCTTTATATATATATATATAGGATTTAGTTTTTTTGTTCTTAATTCAATTAGGATTTAGTTAATCTTGTAAATCCAAATTTAATAAGTCTTAGAGGCATTAAATACTGAAAATTCTTTGCGTGATAGATGTTAGTAAACTATTTGGCATATATTTTCAACATTTTAAAGGAGAAGAGGCATAGCAAAGACAAAGTAGAATAAATATCTTAGATCTTACTTTCCCCAGATTTATGAAACACAGCATTTAGCCTACCGTTTTTTGACTAAATCTTTAGTGACAGAAATCTTATAAGAATATCATTGAAAAGAATTCTATCAGAAAATTCTTGTCTTCATCAATCTCTATCATAAACAGAGGCAATGACTTCTATCTAGAAAAACAAAGTACTCAAAGTTCTTCAATCATTATGATGGAAATTTTTTTTTCCTCCTTAGGATTAGGATTTCTATCTCAAGGAGATGTATAATGATAAGGGCTGTTTGATTTATTTTATTTTATTTTATCTTATTATTTTGGCAGAGGATTGGGGCCAAACAACTTCACTGGGACTCTTCCAGCTGAGCTGGGCGGCCTTAGGAACCTTCAACAATGGTTAACTAATCATAACTTCTACTTAACGAAAATGAAATCAAATATACTTTGTCTGCTCTTTCTGTTATAGTCTTTAGTTTGCTGAACTTATAAATGATTTACTGTTCAATTCTTAGGTACATGACTAGTTCTGGACTAAGTGGCGAGCTTCCAACTTCTCTATCCAATCTTACGGCCATGCAGACATTGTAAGTTCTGTATGCATTGAAATTTTGAGTTTAGAGAATTTGCTTCTGATCTAATAGCAATAATTAATCCAGGATGATGTCAGACAATAATTTTACAGGCAAATTACCAGACTTCATTGGAACTTGGTCAAACCTAACTGTTTTGTAAGATTTTTCTTTGTAGCTCTCAAGCTATATATAAGCCAAATTTATCATCCATGATTAGAGTTGTGTAGGAACAAAAGTTTAGAAAATAAATTAGAGGTGCTCACTTCTATATGATGTTTCGATAGGAGGATACAAGGGAACTCCATCAGTGGTCCAATTCCTTCAAGTTTTTTCACTCTCTACAAACTTTATGATCTGTAAGCTTTCTCCTTTAAACTAATACTACAAAAACGTTTTTATGATAAAGCCTACCAACCACCAACTAAGAGATTATATAGTTGTTTATAGCCTCAAGATTAACTGTTCACAAGTGCATTATTTACACCTAATAATTTCATCTTTTATTGAATATTTATATAATGCTCTATTCCAGACGCATAGGAGACTTCATGAATGGGAGTTCATCACTGGCATTTATTAGGAATATGACAAATCTAAACACACTGTAAGGCTTGTTGTTTCTAATCGGCAATCTACTCTCTTCTTGTTTTTGTTATAACTTGGTGCATAACTATGGCATGGTATAAATTTAACTCCATGCAGGATCTTAAGGAATGCCAAGATTTCTGATACTCTTCCATTGGACTTTTCATATTATACAAAATTAGTGACATTGCAAGTGCTTCAATTCCTTTTACTCTATTATATATATATATATATATATATATATATATATATATATATATATATATATATATATAATTTACTTCAAAATGAAAATGATGTAGCATTTATTACTTGAATTTTTTTTTCTTTTTTATCTACGAAGGGATTTGAGCTTCAACAACATCACAGGCAATATTCCACTGTCTCTATTTAGCCTGAGCTCTCTAAACTACTTGTACGAAATGACTATTTCAGCATCTCATGTTTCACTTATGTTTTTCAATATTACAAGCATAATTTACATTTTTCTCTATATTATCACTCTTAACAGATTCCTTGGGAATAATAGTATAACTGGCACCTTACCTGGAACAAAGATTTCAACACTGAGTAATATGTAAGTATGCAAGTCATTTAGTATGTAAGTTTCTCCTAAAGCAATTGAAAAGAATTTTCTCCCTAATATATTATAGCTGGGGAAATTTTCTTATTATAGAGAAATCTTATAATCTTTTGCTCTTTGATGAAATTTAAGACTTCAAACTAAATATCAATTCCTTTTTACTCCTACAGAGATCTATCATACAATCAATTGTCAGGGAGCTTTCCATATTGGGTCAACGATCCAAACTTAGTGTTGTAAGTCGTAGTAAAATTTTATATTCTCTTATTTAGAAATTGCAATATTTTTTAATCATAAATATCCAATCACACCATTCCACCAATTCTTCTCTTTATGTGCTCGCAAAGATGTCAATTTAGGCGAGGGGTGGGAGTTCCATTGGTATTGCCATCTTAGTACAAAATATGTATATGCCTATAAATAGGAAACATAAGAGAATTAAAAAAGAAAAAAGAAAAAAAAAAGGAAACATAAGAGAAGAATAAAAGAAGATTAAATAAATGACAATATCTTCAATAATGATTAAATATGTAAATACATAATAAATAAATAATGATTAAATATGTTAATAATAAATCGTGCATATTCCTACAATAAATAGTTTAAACATTTGATGATTTAAATCAAGGTTTAAAATTGCGTAACTGCGCCTCGAGGCGGTTTTCGTCCGTGAGGCGAGGCGTAAGCCTCGAGGCGGTCTGAGGCGTAAGCCTCACGAACACAGAATTGCGTAAATGAAAAATTAAGGATTTTAGCAGGAAAATAATATCAATAATGGAAAATAAGAAAGTAGATGCAATAAAATTATGTCCCAAAGTACAAAATCACAAAATATCAGTTTAACAAAACTCCCAAAATACAAAAAACATATAAAATGAAGTCATATCCCATCACAAAATATCAGTCTTCAAGTGAATCTTCTTCTCCAATTGTATCTATGAATGCCATGTCATCTTCGTCTTCAACATGGCTCACTTTTCTCTTCCCTGTTCATTAAAAGAAAAGATTATTAGCATATTAATTGGATGAACCACTCATTATCAAGCAGACTGGCAGAGAACATATACCTTTACTTGCAGAGCTAGTAGATGTGTGTGGTGTGGTACTAGTGGATGTACCCGTTTGATCTACTTCGCCCCTCAATACATCCACATTTAGATCTTCTACCTGTAAGTCTGATAATGATAAATCTACCTCATCATCTATGAACCACTCATTATCAGACGACAGATCATCACACACCAACGGGTCCTCATCATCTTTCAACCCCTTATTCCTCAACCTCCTATCTCTTAACCTCTTGTTGTGCATTATGTATACGAGGGAGTTCATTCTGAGTGTAGATAGTCTATTTCTTCTCTTTGTTTGCACTTGACTATATGTACTCCAATTTCGCTCACACCCAGAAGAAGAACAAGTGAGGCCCAACACTCTCACAGCAAAACTCTGTAGCTCAGGGGTGGAATCACCAAATTGGATCCACCATTCAACTGTTTTCAAGAAGAAAATATAATCAAAATTCAGAATATTGAATAAAGTGTATTGCAATTACCAAATTAATTATACCTGGAGACCGTTTAGAAATGGTTGCTTTTGCTGCATTCAAACCAAAAAAACCCTCTTTATTCCGGAACAGAACAAGCTGTAAATCTGCAAGCTCCCTATCTGCCTGCTCCGGTATTAATCTTTCCATACAGTGATATAGACCAAGCTTAACTTCCGGATTTGAAGATTTTTTCTCTGAATATTGAAATTGAGGGTTAAGATAATATGCAGCTGCATGTAGATGTCGGTGTAACTGCACCTCCCACCGAGCATCAATGATATCCCAGATCTCCCTATAACTTGCCTCCTCTCCTCCCAAGTTATGTGCAATCAACTCCTTGGCCTCATCCATAGCATTATAAATAAAACCCATAGCTGGTTTCTTCTCTGCATCCACTAAGCGTAGAACTTGCACTAAGGGTCTCGTGCTCAAAATGGCATAGGTCACAGTAGCCCAAAATTTATCATTCAGAATTATCTTTCTTATCTCCTTTCCCTCACTCTTCTTCCCCCAAGCAGAGTTTAGCCATTCAGTTGATGTAAACATGGCTTCCAAAGGTTGCCTCACCTCCATCAAGCTCTGCAGTGTCAAATAGGAGGTGGCAAACCTACAATGCCCAAATGTTAAAACTATGAACATACAGTTGGAATGATTTACAACGTAAAAAATATGAACATACCTAGTGGTTGCAGGTCGAATGATTTCTTTCTTTGAAAATTTTCTCATTAAGCTTAATACCCAAGAGTGATTGTAGATGAATTTTGTAATCTTCTTCGCCCTAACAAGAGCACTCTTGTGCTGAGGTAAGTCACCAAGATCCTCCAATATGAGATCAATACAATGTGCTGCGCAAGGTGTCCAATAGAGGTGTGTCCTCTTCTCCATCAACATCTGACCAGCTGCTTTGTATGCACTGGCATTATCAGTCACTACCTGGACAACCAACTGCTCTCCAATCTCCTCAATAACTCCATCAAGTAAATTAAAAATAAATGTAGCATTCTTCACCTCATCAGAAGCTTCAACAGATCTTAAGAACACTGTACCATAGGGATTGTTGACAAGGATGTTTATCAAACTCCTACTCTTCATGTCAGACCATCCATCTGACATTATAGTCACACCTGTCTCAATCCATGTCCTTTTAATCTCACCAATGGTTCGCTCGGTGTTCTGCAACTCCTCCTTTAAAATCCAAGTGCGCAACTCATACATAGAAGGTGCTTTCAATCCTCTTCCATACAATCCTACAGACCGCATCATACTGAAGTAGGCAGGCGATGTAGCAACATTAAAAGGTATTGCATTTTCAAAAAAAAACCTCCCAATGTCCATGCAAACCTGTCGCCGACCCTCTCTAGTACCACCTACAGGCATTATATCTGCTTCTCCTCTATCTGCTCCTTCAGTAGTCATGTATTGATCCATAGGACCCCGTGCACCTCTATTATGTATAGTGGAGGAGGAGCCCTTTCCACTCTCGCTCCCGAAATAGGCACCTTGGTCGACCCTTTCATCAAATTGTTGCTGTTGTAAGTGTTTGACAGTGGTAGTTTTCTTCATGTAAGCACATATTTCTTCCTTCACATTGTCCGGCACTTTTGCACAAGGTGCTACGTTCTTGTGAGAGCATGATAAGTGCTCCTTCATGCGGGTTACTCCACCCTTCACAACTTTCTCACAAAAGTTGCACTTTAAATATACATAGCTCTTCTCGCCGCCGCCAATGTCAACTTGTACACTATACTTCCAAGAAGGGTCCCTCCGCAATGACGTATTCGTCTTTTCTTTACCTCTAACCATGTCTCCTAAAGCAAAAAAACAAATACATTCCAAAAAAATAAAAAAAAACTAAACCCTAATTTCTCTAAAACTTGCAAAATAAATCCCTAAACTTAAAAAAAATACCTAAAATCGAATGTGGAGTACTCCTAGAGGGTGGCCGGAAGTTTTCTCTTCGCCGGAGAGGGGCGGCGCCGGCGGGAGGAGCGGCGGGTAGCTTGGCCGACCGTGCGGGACGCGTGCAGTTTCGCGTACAGAGAGCTGGGAGGTGTTTTTTTCGGAGAGGAGGAAAGCCGTGCGGGATGAAGGGGAGAAAAGCCTTCATTTTAAGTGGGTGGGGCCGGTTCTGTGAGGCGTACGCCTCACCCAGAATTGCGCAATTGCGCCTCTGAGGCGCGCCTCAGTCCAGGTGAGGCGTACGCCTCAGCCAGGTCCAGAATTGCGTAAGCCTCGAGGCGTTTTTTGATGAAATTGCGCAAAGGCGCGCCTTGAGGCGCGCCTCTAATTGCGCAATTTTAAACCATGATTTAAATATAACATTTTCATGTAAATTTAAGGTGAGATAAAGATTATTAACTTGCATTGGAAAAAAAAAAACAGTGACCAAAGATGAAATAGTCAAAGGTTTTGTTGCACAAAGGTTGTAATTGTGATTAGAGGAGTACGATTATTCAAGGAAAGATAAGAGTAACCTTTATTGAAAACAAAGAATTGACAACGAGATCTATGCCAATGAAGGCATGTGTAAGATCCTTGGAGGAATAGTGCTATAGACTATCGATGGAGTTCCTAATGGAAAGTGTCACCATAGAGTCATCATTGCTATTATCATTGGAGAACCAAGGATATCACTTAGCTTTATAGACCTACAAGAAATTGAGAGGGCTAAGTTTTCCCGTGGTCAATGATGAAGATAAAAAATTATGAGAGCAGCCTATTTGTGAAGTTGAAGATAAGTAACCAAGTGTACACTACAATATGTATTAGAATTTAGAGGCTTTTAATGGTAGATCTTGAAATCATATCACAAGAAAGAAAGAATCATAGAGGTCAACACCTTTATTGAATTTTAATACAAGCATATACGTGCTTAAATCTAAACAAAAAAAAAAATAATAATAATAATAATCACGAAGCATAATAATGGAGAACATGCTCAGTAATGAGAAAATATAAGAATAATTAGTAGTATGGTTTTCAAATATAAATAAATAACATATGTAATAAATTAAATGCACTGAATTTTTTTTTTAAACTTTATTAGTTTTTCCTATACTAATTCTTCTGTTTCATTCAAAATAAGAAGAAAACCTAAATCTAGAATTTCTTTTCTTGGTGATTCATGTAGCCGCTTCACATAGTGGGATAAAGGCTTAATGTTGTTATTATTGTTGTTGTTGATAGGAACTTGGTTGCAAACAACTTTGTCATAGACAATTCCAATAGCAGGTAATTATCTCCATTTACTTTTCTGTGTAAGTTCAATTTCATTTTGATTCATACCAGAATTTGAAACTTATCTATAATTTCACTCTCAGTTTCTTACCTTCCGGATTAGAGTGTCTTCAAAGAGACATGACATGCTATGGAGACTTGCCAGCTTGTAAGTTGCTCTCCACGTACATCTTCATGCATTTTCTTCTCCTCATGAGCTATAAAAATATATTTGAAGTATTTTGAACTTGTAGATTATCAATTTGCAATAAATTGCGGTGGAGGTGCAAATGTGACGAGTTCCGATGGAACTAACTTTGACATAGATAATGCTAATCTCAGTGCAACATCTTATTTTGTGACTAATATAAGAAAATGGGCAGTAAGCAATGCTGGAAGCTTTATAGATGCCTCAAATCCTAATGCAAATTATATAATTAGTACTCAGATCCAATCCCAGAACACACTTGATTCAAAATTGTTTAAGACTGCAAGGATGTCACCATCCTCATTAAGATACTATGGCTTGGGACTTCAAAATGGGAATTACACAGTAAAACTACAGTTCTCTGAGATTGGAATACCAAATCAACCCACATGGACAAGCTTAGGTAGAAGGATCTTTGACATTTATATACAGGTAAGCAAATTAATATTCATTCAGAATGTCTTGTTTGAATTCGTATAAAGGATATGGAGCAATCGATCTTGATTAATTTAAAGAAAATGATAGGTTGCGAATTGGTTTTAATTGGTTAGAGTTAAATTAGGTAAACAAAATAAAAAAAGGTTAAAATTAACCTTTATACTTTTTAAATGGTAGTGATATATGTTTATATATAAATACTAGTCTGCTTGAAACTAACATCTAACATATAATGAGTAATTGAGTAGCTTTTATTATTTTCTATATTTCCAAGGTGCTAACAGGATCAAATATATAATTTCAGGGCATGCTTAAGGAGAAGGACTTTGATATAAGAAAGGAAGCTGGTGGAAAATCTTTTACAGTAGTCTTGAAGGAGTACCAAGCTCCTGTAATAAACAACTTCCTAGAAATACATTTATTTTGGGCAGGAAAGGGTACAAATTTTATTCCTACTCCAGGATATTATGGGCAATCCATTTCTGCAATCAGTGTATCTCCTATTGGTATGCATTTTATATGAACTTTTAATTACAATTTTCTTAAAATCTCCCAAATTATTTTACTACTATCGATGTTTACAGACTCCATTCCATTTGTGAGCAACAAACCGCCACATTCCTCTTCATCAAACAACAAAACAGGAAAAGTTGTAGGGATTGTATGTGGTGTTGCGGTTTTGGGACTTTCCGTTTTCGTGATACTAGTGTGGAAATATAAACAAAAAAATCTTAACAAAGATAATGAAGGTAAACTTTTTAAGGATTCTAAATTTTTTTTATTATTTATGAACATATATCCTTTTTTTTTTTTTGAATTTGACTATGTTAATAAGTCAAATAATACAGAGTTGGCAGGAATGAGTGCCATACCAAATACATTCAGCTATTCTGAACTGAGAACAGCTACTGAGGATTTCAATCGGTCTAATTTTCTCGGAGAGGGAGGATTCGGGCATGTATTCAAGGTCTGCTTTGCCTATATATGACAATGTTAAATTTAATTTCACCACATAATTATTCTTAAATATCTAATTTTATCATAATTTTTATCTTTCAATATCATAAGAGTTTCACTAGCGAAATAAATATGACATTACTTTTCAAAAAGCAAAATGAGAGTAGAGTGCATTTACTTTTCACCTAAAAATATATAAGCACATTGTTAAAACTATCAAACATCCTTGTACAACTACATTAATCTTTGCAAACTAATTATATAACTTGTAGAGTTGATAGTAAAATGGATTTACTTGTTTCATCTAAGGGTAAACTACATGATGGAAGAATGGTAGCAGTAAAGCAACTATCAGTAGCATCTCAACAAGGGGAGAGACAATTCACGGCAGAAATAGCAACTATATCAGCAGTTCAACATCGCAATCTAGCTAAGTTGTATGGTTGTTGCATTGAGGGAGACAAAAGACTCTTGGTTTACGAGTACCTAAAAAATAAGAGCTTGGATCAAGCTATTTTCAGTATGTTTTGAAATAACCAGTAGCTTGGAGCAACAATTTAAGTAATTCCTTTATTTGACTGGTCTCTTTTTGCAGAGAAAAAGGATTTGCATCTTAACTGGGAAACACGCTTTGAGATTTGTTTGGGAGTAGCAAGAGGCTTAGCCTATCTTCATGAGGAATCAAGTGTAAGAATTATTCACAGGGATGTAAAATCTAGCAACATTCTATTAGATGGTAATCTCACCCCAAAGATATCAGATTTTGGTTTGGCAAAGCTTTATGATGATAAGTGGACTCACATTAGCACAAGAGTTGCAGGCACAATGTATGTAAAGATTTGATGTTTATCTTTAACAAATTTTTTATTTTTTTATTTTGCTGAAATTTCAGTCATTTTTTATTTTGTCTGCATCATTTATAATTCAAAATTATGATATTTGCAGTGGTTATTTGGCACCTGAATATGCTATGAGAGGACATTTAACAGAAAAGGCAGATGTATTCGGTTTTGGAGTTGTTGCTCTTGAAGTTCTCAGTGGAAGGCCTAATTCAGACCTTGCTCTTGAGGAAGAGAAAAGCTACTTGCTCGATTGGGTAGGCAATGATTTTTGCAGATCATTTCTTATAAATTAACTACTAACCTATCATTCAAAGGAAGCCTAAATCTGAACTTATAACATAATGCGGTACCTAACATGATCTTAATACTTATGTTTCAGGCTTGGCATTTGTACCAGCAGAAGCATGAATTGGAGTTGGTGGATCCAAGTCTATCATCATACAATAGAGATGAAGCTACTCGAGTAATTGGCGTTTCTCTTTTATGCATCCAAGCATCGCCAACATTACGGCCGGCGATGTCGACAGTGGTGGCCATGCTGGCCGGATTAATCGAGGTTAATGAGGTCACCTCAAGGCCTGGCTATTTAACAGAATGGCAGTTTAAAGATATAAGCAGCAATTTGGCTAGTGATGGTTTTTGCAAATCAACAGACCTGAGAGAGACGAATAGCCAAGTTCAGCAGTAGCCGAACTCCATCTTCCCTTTTCTCTGCCAAACTTTAAAGCCCTAGCTCCTGCCCTAGCCTTCTTCGCCTCCTTCGTTGCTGGTCGACTTCGCCGCCTCTTCGACGACATTCCCCTTCCTGTCAAATCGGGAGTTACGACATTTTGATCGGAAGTAAGGACGGTAGCTCGCTCACTTGCGAAGGTAACCATCTCCCATTCGCAATCCTGTAAATATGCCGAAGTAAAAAAGAGGGACGCAGAGGAATTAACTCTTTTGTGAGATTTGTCCCCTAAATCCTATTCATGAGGATTTAGCAAATAATCCTGCTCAAATCCTGTGAATCCGACAGCCCTATGCATTAATCCTGCTCAAATTTGCATAAATCCATTGTTTATTATTATTAATTATAATTACTTTTAGTTCATTTTTTGTTAATTATAATTCACTAATTATTACTAATTATAATTAATTTTGTTTAATTATAATTGTTTTTAATTAATTATAATGAATTAAAATTATTTATAATTAATTTTTATTTAAATATAATTAATTATAATTAATCAAAGTTAATTATAATTAATTAAAGTTAATTGCAATTAATTTACTGAATTATAATGCCTATCTTGTGAGATTACACACGTCCTGATCTTCTTTTACACACTTTTTGTACGGCATCCAGACGGAAAAAATCATTCAGATATGTGATTGAACATATTTTGTACATATTTATACATAGTGTATGTCAAATCTGTGTACACATTATGTACACACGGTGTGAACATTCACAGTTCGGATAGTTCTTCCTGTCCGGATGCCTCACATAAAAATTACTTATAAAAAAGAGGCTGATTCCGCCTCTACTTGAAGGAATTATATTTGATTTGAAAGTGAGATATCAAAAATGGTTAGCGAGTAAGGTTTTGTTCCAATATGAAATTGATCCGCTTTAAATCCGTTCAATCTAAATCCACTCATTCAATAAATGGGTCAAAAAAGTGGACTTGGTCATACTAGATATCTCATTTTAATTAAAAAAAAATTATTAACCTAGCCTGGTTACTTAAGGAATCAGAATGTGTGACCCAAATTCGACCTATTTATTAAATGAGTCAACTTGAACTTAAATTTTTTAAGTCGGATCCAAATTAAATTGATGAGTCAAGTCATTTCCAAAATAGACTTCATGTGCAAAGTCTTTTGAGCAGGGAGATGGACTCTTACCAAAATAAAAAATAAAAAAGCACTCAAAGAATAGAAGGAAAACACACTACTAGCTTTAGCATTTTCAATAAAAAAAAAAAGGCGTATCATACACAATCTTAGATGTTTTTTCTTTTTGGACATTAAGGCCATTTAAGACAAATTCATACACAGAACACATACACAAAGACTCAAACCCAAGACCTCTTAATTGGAAGCCTAAGCTCTGAACCAACAGGCCAAGATGAGCTGTGTAATCTTAATTGTTACTTCAATTTTATTTCAACAGTGCTCGTACTGCTAAAAAATTATTTATTTACACTTCTCAAAATTTTGCCTAACTCATAATTTCATTAATGATTTCGCCCATTTTGAAGCTGACAGCTTTTTATTTTACATTTTAATAACAACAGCAACAATAATATCAAGCCTTTATCCCAGTATATGGGGTCGACTACATGAATCCTTATTTTTAATTGTGTCCTATTAAAAGTCAAATTCTTGTTTAAATTTAATAAAGAAAGATCATTTCTAATAGTTTCTAACCAAGTCTTTTTAGGTCCGCCTCTACATTTCTTAATATAAGTCAAATCTAATACCTCTACTTTTCTAACCGGGTCATCGGAAGACCGCCGTTTTATGTGACCAAACCATCTAAGGCGACTCTCTCTAATCTTATCTTCTACTGGAGCTACTCTAACCTTTTCACGTATATGCTCATTTCGTATCCTATCTCTAAGGGTAAAGCCACTCATCCACCTAAGCATCCTCATCTCTGCCACACTTAACTTAGTATTATGCTTCTCTTTTAATGGCCAACATTCAACACCATAAAGCATTGCAGGCCTCGCAACCATCTTATAGAATTTTCTCTTAAGTTTGAGTGGTACTTTTCTATCACACAACAAGCCTGATGCATTCCTCCACTTCAACCATCCAACTTGAATTCTGCTGATAATATACTCATCTATTTCATCATCACTCTGAACAATAGATTCAAGATATCTAAAACGTGTACTCTTGATAATAACTTGATTGGCCAAAGTCACAATCCTCTCATTATGTCTATTACTACTAAAATTACACTCCATATATTTCGTTTTAGATCTACTCAAACGAAAATCTTTAGGCTCTAAGGTTGACCTCCATAATTCAAGTTTACCTTTAACTCCCTATCTAGTCCTATCAATAAGAAGAATATCATCAGCAAAAAGCATACACCAAGGTACATCCTCTTGCAAATGTCTAGTGAGAACACCCATGACTAAAGCAAAAAGATATGGGCTTAAGGCTGATCCTTGATGTAATCCAACCGAAATAGGAAAATACTTGGTCAAACCATCTTGTGTTTGAACACAAGTAATAGCTCATACATACATATCTTTAATGATTTGAATATAAGCGTTATTAACTCCTTTCTTTTCAAGAACTCTCCATAGCACTTCTCTTGGAACCTTATCATATACTTTTTCTAAATCAATAAATATCATATGTAGATCCTCCTTATTCTCTCGATATTCCTCCATCAAACCTCTTAATAAATGTATGGCTTCCATAGTCGACCTACCCGGCATGGATCCAAATTGATTTTGAGAAACATTAGTGTCATGCCACAATCTATGCTCCATAACTCGCTCTCATAGTTTTAAAGTATGACACATTAACTTACTTCCTCAATAATTTGCACAATATTGTACATCACCTTTATTCTTAAAATAGGGATTAACACACTCATTCTCCACTCATCTGATAGTTTTTTAGTCTTTAAAACAATATTAAAATGTTTAGTGAGCCAAGAAATTCCTTCATCTCCTAAGCATTTCCACACCTCTATTGCTATATCATCAGGTCCAACAGCTTTTCCACCCTTTATTTTCTTTAAAGCCTCTATAACTTCGATTTTACTAATACGCCGGTAAAAATAGAAATCTTTATTTTCATTTAGGGTGCTAAGGTCATTACAATCAATCTTATTTTCATAATCTTCATTAAAAAATTTAGCAAAATATCTTATCCACCTTTGTTGAATATCATCTTCTAAGAAAAATACTTTTTGATCTTCATCCTTAATACACTTCACTTGAACTAAATCCTTACTACTCCTATCTCTTTGTTTGACTAACTTATACATACATCTTTCTCTATCCTTAGTACATAATTTATTGTATAAATCACTAAAAGCTAAGGTCTTTGTATCATATATTGCTTTCTTAGATTCCTCACGAGCCTCTTTATATCTTTCCCAATTATCAGAGTTTTTACAATTAAATCAATTTTTATAACAAATCTTTTTATTTTTAATCTTTTCTTGTACATTTGAATTCCACGACCAACTATTTTTACTAATAAAAGATTTTCCCTTTGATACTCAAAGCATATCTTTTACAATATTATTAATATCGCTAGCCACTTTTTTCTACATAACAATAGCATTCTCATATACAGACAAAATCTTAAGATCTAAAATCTTACTCTAAAAATATTTCTGTTAATATTTTTTAAATGCCACCATCTAATCCTAGAATATCGTTTTAATTTATTTTTTATTTTATGCCCATTTATGTTAAAGTTCAAAATTAATAATCGATGTTGGGTACATAAATTTTCATTCGGAATAACTTTACAATCTTTGCAATCTAAACAATCTAATTTTTTTATAATAAAATAATCAATCTGAGTTGTATTATATCCATTTTTATAAGTGATGAGATGCTCGTTCCTTTTCTTAAATAAGGTATCAACATACTAAAAAATCATAAGCTAAGCAAAAATCTAATATGATATTGCCATCTTTATTTATCGTTCCAAACTCATGGCCACCATAAATGCTTTTAAAATCATCTACCTCTCTACCAACATGTTCATTTAAATCTCCTCCAATGAAAACTCTTTTTTCAAGAGGTATCTTTTGTATTAGTTCTTCTAAGTCATTCCAAAAATTTAATTTTGAACTCATATTCGAACCTACTTGAGGGCTCATAAGCACTTATAATATTAACATTCTTAGCATCAACAATAATCTTTAAAGCTATAATTCTATCTCCAATCATATTAATTTTTATAACATTATCCTTCAAACTCTTATCTCTAATAACACCTACATCATTTCTAGTACGACTCCTACCCAAATACCAAAGTTTAAATCCTAAACTATAAATCTCCTTATCCTTCTCTCCAACTCATTTAGTTTCCTTAGCATAGAATATATTAACTTCCTATGAATCATAATACTTATTAATTTAATTAATTTTCATGTAAGTGAACATATATTTCAAGTTCATATCTTAATTTTAGTTTCATGGACTAGCTTCTTCGCCCACATTCGTCCTTGATGTGGGAACTCTTGCCTATTTAACACTGCACCCGGACGGCCCTTGCACACTTGTCACTATATTCATGCCATAAATCACGTCACTTCCAGGGTACGCCCCAGCATTAACATAATTTTTTAAAGGATTCATGTCATTATTATTCAACAAGTTTTACGTTGGTTGTCGACTACCTAACGCAACCCTCCACTTTTCTCATCCAGGACTTGGGACCTGACGACGACAGTGTTATTGTACATTTTAATATGATT
The DNA here is from genome assembly GCA_022539455.1 of Dendrobium nobile. NCBI lineage: Eukaryota > Viridiplantae > Streptophyta > Magnoliopsida > Asparagales > Orchidaceae > Dendrobium > Dendrobium nobile. Next base: position 5,115,931 of record CM039733.1, on the reverse strand, counting down.
AAAAATTAAAATATAATTCATATAAATATTAAATTTTACATATTAGTTCAATATAAAATCCCTAACATATATAATATAGTAAAGTCAAAGTCAAGTTCCCCAAACTTCTGCTAGCTTTCCTCATGGAAGATCCTATGGATGTCTTTTACTTATCTCTATACATTTCAGCGCATATATGATACATTTCCTTATATCCTTCAGCAAAATTAGATCAAATATTCTCTCTCTTTCTTCCTCTTCAGAAACAATTATCCGCCATCCTTCGATCTCCTCAAAGAAATAGAAATGGCTTCATCAAAATTTTTTTTCTCTCAGCTTCTTCATCTAATCTCAGGCCGCTGCTGCATCTTCTTCTGCTTCCTTCTGTGCTTCTTCTTCCTCTTCTGCGAGAGATGCAGATCTGAATCTTCTGCTGCAGCAAAGACTGATCCTATTGAAGGTACGCCGTTGCTTTAACTATCTACCTAACTGTAAATCCTCCAGTTTCCTTCTATTTTTCTCTTTGTTAATTTTCACATACCTTCAATTCCAACATAAAGCAGAGGATAAATTAATGGTCATTAAAAAGAAGAAATTTTTACTTATCAGAAGATTTCTGTAAATTAAGGTTGCCTTCCTGCTTGCAAAAATTAGCTGCGATGCTGTTGCGGGAATTATATGGTTTTTGGAAATTATTGCGAGTTTTGCTTCTTCTTTTTAAAATTCGGATTGTAATATTTTTATAATTATCACCAAGGTAAAATGTTCATTCTCCTCAAAAAAATATTTAAAATATAACATAAAATTGTAATAAAATAGAATTATGATAATGATTTGTAAAATAAAAAATTTTAAAAATGTCTCAACTCTCAGATCTATTCTTTAAGGAGTTATTTGGTCGACTAAAAAAAGAATGCCGCATAAAAAAAAATTGTAATATATTAAATTTGAATAATGATTAAAAAATACATTTGATTATTATTTTTTTGTTTTTCTTGAAATAAATTGGATGCATTGTAAAGTCAAAATATAGCGGTGGCAGGTGGCCAGGGACTTGAATTTTTGTTCTTAACTTTAGCTTACTGTTCATATTGTTGTGAACCAGATCAAACAGTGGCTCAAATCCCAATACTTTTATTTAGGATAAATTTTTTTTTTTTTTTTTGGGGAAATTAGGGGCCTTAGCCCATTTCATTAAAAATGAAGGAAAAGATACAAGTAAAAAAGTCTGCTAGCACAACAAAAAGGCAGCAGACACAAAACCCTATCAGCAATTAGCTGCTTAAAAAAGAAAAGCTATAACAGGAATGAGGAAAACAAAAGAAGGACTCAGAATTGCAATTCACAATAAGATCACCCAGGTATCAAAATTCATCCATCAGGATGTATGGTTCCCCTGGTTGCCAGTCGGCCGTCCAAAGGGGTTGCAAAGAGAATGCTCTCATCATTGTCCTTCAAAAAGGCGGGACCTGGTTGCCAAAGATAGCCCTCCAGGTAATGCATTAGCTCGATAAGCAGCAGGGACCTCATCCAGCAGGTGGGGCACGAGAAGAAAGCTAATGCCAGAGAATCGGAGACCAGATCAGTCATTTCCACTTTGAAATTTTAAGATTCACAGTACACTTGATCTTGGCAATAATAGTGTTTTGACAATCAATCAGGTTGCCAAAAAGCCTGTCATTCCGTGCTCGCCAAAGATGGTAAACAATAGCACAAAGAAGCATAAAGCAATAGTTTTTCCTGCTTTTATCCATATCCCAATCCTCAATGCTTTGAAAGGCTTGGCCCAGATTAGGTCTTTGAAGCATACAGTTAAAATAGGGAAATACCTTCAACAACACCTGGAAGGTAAACTCACACTCAAAGAACAAATGTTTATGATTTTCCTCAGAATGAAGACAGAAAATGCAACAGGTGTTAACATCCAAACCTCTAGCAATAAGGTTATCAGCAGTTTTAAGGCCATTACGAAAAGCCATCCAAGTAGTAAGAGAGAAGCGTAAAGCATAACGTTTATGCCAAACATGCTTAAACCAGGTAACAGTTTGCTCGTTTAAAAAGAAGCCTTTGTGGAAAGAATTGAAAGCAGGTTTATCAGTGCCCGTCCAGAGACAATTACCCATGCCAGTAGAAATGGGGACGGCTAAGATCTCTGCCTTGATGCTGGGTGGCAAAGAGAAAGGCAAGTTCCAAAGATTATTGACCAAAACCGAGTGAACAGGAAGGTGATTGGGTTGAATCAAATGTTCCATGTGTTCAGATTTAAGCCTATCAGCAATAGATAATCCACCGCACCAAGGGTCCCAAAAGAAGGACAGGGGAGAATTTTCAGTAATACTGAGTTGAAAGGAGGAGGGGAGCCTAGCAGCCACATCACAGAGGAACCTCCAATAAATACTCTTCTTCATGTTTGCTGTGCACCAAAGAGAAACATATTTGCCCTTCCAACATTTAAAGAGGAGATTATTGGTGGAAAAAAATCTCCAAATTAGAGAACACCCAAAAGCATGATATAAAGAATCAGTTGTAGGGAGCCCCAAACCCCCACAATGTTTAGGTAAACAAGTATTCTTCCACGAAATGATATGTAGCTTCCTATTGAAAATATCCCCATGATATAAAAATTTTGCACAAAGCCTGTTGATAGTCTTACAGCACCCTTTAGGAATGATGGTGCATCGAACCCAGTAAGCTAAAATATTATAAATAGTGTGCTTAAGATATTGAAATCTACCAGCAAATGACAAACTTTTAGCTTTCCAACCATCAAGGGCATCTTGAATTTTTTGAATAAGTGGCTGAAAATCAGCCATTTTAAGTTTTTTGCAGAAGATAGGGATGCCTAAATACTTGATAGGAGATTGAACAGTGGGAATGTTCAAACAGTTAGAAATAACATCCTCATCATGCACATTTATTGAGATGATAAGGGTGCTTTTGGAATTATTAACTTGAAGGCCCGAGAAACCAGCAAATTCAGCAAGAATGCTATTAAGAGTTTGTGCATTTTGAACAGTAGCCCTGCCAAAGACAAGCAAATCATCAGCGTAGAGAAGATGGGAAATAGAGACATTACCCATGGTAGAGCCTTGAAAAGAATTGTTCATGATTGCTTCTTCAAAGAGATCAGATAGGCTGTCCATAACCAGACAGAAGAGGTAGGGTGAAAGTGGACAACCCTGTCTTAGCCCAGAGGTAGAATTGAAGAAACCTTCCAAAGTCCCATTTATAGAAACAGAGAAATAAACATCAGTAATGCACCCCTTGATCCAGTTGACAAAGGTGCTAGGAAACCCCTTGTCAATCATATGTTTAAGTAAAAAGTCTCTAGATACTGTATCAAATGCTTTGTGAATATCGAACTTGGCACAAAACATTTGATGTTTATCTTTGGCATTGAATTCCATAAGCATATCAGTTGCTAAAAGTATGTTGTCAGAAATGATACGGTCTTGAATAAAACCGGCCTGGTTATGATGGGTAATGTGAGGCATAACATCTCTCAACCTATTGGCCAAGATTTTAGCAATGATCTTGTAGAAGGTGTTGCAGAGAGAAATCGGTCTATAATCAGATATGTTGCTAGCATGAGGTTTCTTAGGAATTAAAGTTATGGCAGTAGCCTTAGCTTGCTTCGGTAGCATACCCGAGGAGAAGAATGAGAGAATTCCACCACATAATTGCTTGCCAATGATGTTCCAAGATGATTTATAGAATTCAAACGTAAACCCATCAGGACCCGGTGCAGAGTGATTAGGAGAAGAAAAGATCACCTGTTTAATTTCTTCCACAGTAATGGGGGCCACCAAGTTGGGAATGAGAGAAGTGGGCAGCTTATGGGCGATAGGGACGGCCCGACATTGAGTCAATGGAGGAGGGGTGGTGTTAAACAAATTCTTGAAATGCTGGATGATGGCATTTGAGATCTCAGAATGAGTGTAAAAGGTCCCATTGGCCGTAGTTAAAACTTTAAACAGATTAAAGTTATGCCTCACATTGATTCTGGAATAAAGGAAGTGAAGGTCATCCTCCCCGCACGTCAGCCATTTAGCTTTGGCACGCTGAGAGATCCAGTTAGACCAATCAGCATTCTTTTGGGTAAGCTTATGATTAACAGCTTTGAGCTCCAAGTTAAGATCAGGGTCCTGAGGAGAGAGTTGCAGCTGAGATATGATGGAATTCTGCCTTAAAGTAAGGTCGTTGATATCATCTTTCAGAGAGTTGGAGGAAGACCAATTTTTGGTCTTAATCTTAAGTTTAAGATTCTTGAGCTTGTGATAGAAAGAGTGAATGGGGCTGCAATGAATTTTTTGAGTAAAAGAGGTTATAAGCTCATCCCAAAACTCCGGATTGGAAACCCAATAATTCTTGAATTGGAATCTTTGTTTCAGCATTCTGTTAACCCCATTATGCAGAACAATGGGAGAGTGGTCTGAGATATTGGGGTCATCCACAAAATAAAAGGAGTTGGGGTAACACTCCAACCAAGCATCATTAACTAACATCCTGTCGAGCTTAATATGAATGGGATTATCATTTCTCTGGTTGAACCAAGTAAAAAAGTGACCCACCGAGGATAAATCATGAGCCCCAATGTTAAAGATCATGTTTTGGAAATCCTCAAGCCTGTTGCTATGTAAATGAGAACCACCAGCTTTGTCGTGAGCAAACCGACAGCAATTAAAATCTCCAAGGATTAACCACGGAGAGGAGAGCGAAGTGCCAAGTTGAGAAATGTCATGCCACAGAGATTTCCTTTCCTCCGCATCATTGGAGGCATACACCACAGACATATAAAAATCCTCATTGAGATTTGTAGTAACTAAGCCATGTATCAATTGACTGGAAAAGAAAAGAGGTTTGAAACTCACGTTGAGTGAGTTCCATTTGATCCATATTCTGCCAGGGGAGGCGTAGCCAAAATTGTCGCAGGAGGCTTCTTGAGAAAAAATGCGGTGACTAGAGAGGAACCAACTGTTGGAAGAGTTGGAGGAAGAGAATCTAGTTTCCAGCACACAGATGAGGTCTAGATTGAATTTATTGACAAGATTCTTGCAGCATAAAACTTTGTCCAGGCTGTTAAACCCGCGCGTGTTCCAGGCAGCTAGGGACGGGAGGCTGGTCATTGGGATTTGGAGGTTGGGGTTGTAGCCTTTTTGGCTGTTTTAGATCTGGTGGCTTTAGCATTAGCAGAATTGGCAGAATTGGCTGACTGTTGCTTACCCAGAGCAAGATTTGAGCCTCCAGGATTGCCCCCACCATTGGCAAACGGCTGCTCAAAAACCGCAGAAGGAGGGTTACTGGAACTTGCAGGTTGGTTTGAAGCAAGTTCAGAGTGATCTATCAGGATGGCAAACTTATTGGTTGTTGGAATAGAAGGGGATTTGGGTGGTGCTAAGGCTAAATTGGAGGTGGAGGTGGTCTTAATCGGGGATTGCAAGGGGGATTCAGTGGAAGGAGAGTTGAGGTTAGGAACCACCATCAAATTGGGAGTGGAGTTGGAGTCGGGCATGGTGGAAGAGTCCACAGAAGGGCCCAAAGGTTGTGAAAGAGGAGGCAACGGTGGTTTGGGAATATTGAGTCTAGGTGGTAATTTGCGCGGCTTACGGCTAGTGCTTCTGCCGCGTTGGTTCTGTGGCTCTGCAATGGAAGGTGGTGGGTTTGGGTTTTTGGGACAAGCAGTGGATGCATGCATGATAGAATTGCAGAAGGAACAATGGGTTGGTTTCCAGTCGTAAAGGACAGTTAGAGGAAAAACTTTTCCATCAACAGTGTAGTAGATTTCATCAGGTAGAGGAGAATTGCTGCTAACCTGGACACACACCCTAGCAAAGGTGAGCCGGGTTTTGGCTGCCGTCAGGGCGTCCACCGCAAGAGGAATCCCCACGCAACTGGCAATCTTGGAAATTCCTTCCGGCGTCCAGCATGACAGAGGGAAGTTTTTGATTTTGATCCAGAGGGGGATCGAGGGGAATTCTTCCCGGACAGGGACGAATTCCGGGGTCCATTTTTGCAGAATGAATGGCTTACCAAAGAAGAACCAAGGTCCACCCGACCAGGCCATGTCATAGTCTTCCCTGTTGTTGAACTTGAGGAGGAAGAAGCCATCATCCAAGGTCAACAGGGAGAGAGAGCCCTTTAAAGACCAAGTCTTTTTGATCACAGCAGAGAGTGCTTCGTAATAAGGTCTGCGACCAATGGAATAACCCACCAGTGAGAGAGCCCACTCCGAAGATCCAGCGTTGAACTGAGCCGAAGTAAAGTGAGCAGTGGCATTTACAGTCGGGTGATGGGAAATCGAAGAGGTAAACTCATTCGAAACAAGGGGTTGCGTAGCGATCAGACTTTTCCAATCGCGTGGTAAACCACTGGAGGAGGAAGGATTAAGAGTGGGGGGAAGAGGGTTGGAGGAGGACATCCCGTAGGAGATCCTCCCCGGAGGAGAGGCGGAGGCGGCCAGAAATCGCAAAGAGGAAAAAGCAGGCAAACCCTAGCAGACTCCTTTCAATTAGGTTCCTTCTTAGGATAAATTTTCAAGTTAGATGAATTTTAAAGCTGTTGGCTTATTTATTTTCTGCTCTTATTATTATTTTTCAGAAAATTTTGGGTAGAAAAATATTTCTTACGATTGATATATCATCAAAAAATTATCTTGATTGGACGAGAATTTTGAGACAAATTTAAATATAAAACCTTTAAAATTAATTTTAGGACCATCTGAACTAACTCTGATTTCAGCAAACTTATAGTCGAATTAAACATCTTAGAAAGAAGAATCCAACAACACCAAATTCGATCTGATTTGAGCACAAATGGGTCAAAATCAAGGGCCCCAAGCACGTTTGTAGGGTTCAAAGCATAATATGTATAAATGATTTCCAAATGTGGCATGCTTATAATAGAATCAAGAGGCTCGACGAGACGAATCTAACGAGCCCAAGATTGTCGAATTCTAACAATATTGAGGCAAAAATGTGTATGATCAAATGAATCAATATTAACCATCCATCCAAAATAGTCCTAACATGTCCTTGATCTTCTTCTTATTTACAAGTCATGTCACTCTATAAAAAATTATAAATAGAATCTTGCCACCAAGTTCCTCCTCGACCACTGTCGAACCGCCGACCGGTGCCAGACTTCCGCTCGGCCACCGACCCATGCCGGACTTTCATCCTTACACCAGCCTTCACTGGACTCCTGCTTGCCACCAACTGACACCAAACTTTCACCTCACTTTCTATCACTACAGGAAATTCATCGATTACCGACGGTCTGGACCGGCGGTTGTTCAGCCGTCGGTACTAACGGCGGTTAATTAATACCAGCGGCTGAACCGACCGTTATACAAGTCTATGCCGCCGGAAATAGCGGCGGTCACAAGACTGCCGGGTAAACCGTCGGCCGTAAAACTTACCGACTGCTAACACCGCCGGTATTAAGTAATTTTATTACCGGCGATTTGAGCCGCCGGTAAAAGCCCTAAAATTAACCTTCCCGAGCCTCTAATTTCATTCCATCTCGTGCTCTCTCTCTTTGGCTGCACTCTCCCCCTCTCCTCCACCCGCCCTCTCGCGCGACAAAGATCATTTAGGCCGCCGACGAGCTATCTCCGACCGACGAGGTCCCTCCTACCGCTGACGAACTCCCCACTCCAAGGCGGAAGTGCTCTCCCAACTCCCGTGCGCGACGCCGCCTCCGAGGTAATTTTTTTTAATTTTTTTTATATATTTTTTGTTATTACAGTTGGTTTACATCAAGGAACAGGTCTAAGCCCATATCTTTTTGCTTTAGTCATGGATGTTCTCACTAGACATTTGCAAGAGGATGTACCTTGTTGTATACTTTTTGTTGATGATATTTTACTTGTTGATTTTTGTTATTTGGGTTAGATTACATCAAGGATCAGTCTTAAGTCAATATCTTTTTGCTTTAGTCATGGATATTCTCCCTAGACATTTGCGAGAGGATGTAGCTAATATTTTTTTGCTTTAGTCATGGATTTTCTAAGTAGACCTTTGCGAGAGGATGTACCTAGTTGTATGCTTTGTGTTGATGATATTCTACATGTTGATAAGACTAGAGAGGAAGTTGAAGGTAAACTCGAATTATGGAGGTCAACTATAGAGTCTAAAGGTTTTCGCTTGAGTAGATATAAAACTGAATATATGGGGTGTAATTTTAGTAGCAATAGACCTAGTGAGCGGTTTGTGACTTTGGGCGATCAAGTAATTAATAAAGTACACGTTTTAGATATCTTGGGTCTTTTTTTAGAGTGATGGTGAAATAGAAGGGGATACTATCTACAGAATTCAAGTTGGATGGTTGAAATGGAGGAATGAATCGGGCTTGTTGTGTGATAGAAAAGTCCCCCTCAAACTATAGGAAAAATTCTATAAAATGGTGGTGATATCTGCAATGCTTTATGGTGCCGAATCTTGGTCAATAAAAGAGAAGCATAATACTAAGTTAAGTGTTGCAGAGATGAGGTTGCTTAGGTGGATGAGTAGCTTTAAGTGAGCATATACGTGATAAGGTTGGAGTAGCTCCAGTGGAAGATAAGATTAAATAGAATCGCTTTACATGGTTTTGTCACATTAAACGGAGGCCTTCTGATGACCCGGTAAGAAAAGTCGAGGTATTAGATTTGATTCACCGCCGGCAATTCCTTCGGTTGTGACCGCCGGTAAGCCGCCGGTACATTTATCGATGATTTACCGGCGTCCAAACGACGGTATTTTTACCGGCGGTTTAACAGTCATTACACCGCCGGTACAAACACCGGCGGCAGCCGACGCTTAAACCGCCGTAAAATCATCGGTGAAAAAAACCGTTGTCGGTATTGGTTTCTGACGCGATTTTTTTCGGCAATTCGTAAACTGCCGAAAAGCCGCATTTTTTCCACAACCGCCGGAAAACAAGGGCTAACCGCCGGTAATGAGTGATTTTCATGTAGTGTATACTCTTGAAATTTCAATGTCTTCTAATTACTGTACAAATCAGATTTGATAACTTATTCAAATACTAGAGGAATCATTTGAACTGGTTCAAACCTCGTGATTGTTTTCATTTTTTAGGATTTCATGTAAAAATCCATGGTGTTTTATCTTTTATTTTCGTTTGCCGAATATTCATGCAACGTTAAGACGAAAAATACTCTCACTTTACTACTGCGTATATTCTAGCCAACAATATTGATCAAAATAATTAAGTTATTTTCTCTCACCAACTTCACAATCAATTTTATAAAACTCTTCAACCATATCAAACAAATCATTAATTTCTATAATTATGAAAGTTTTTGTGATGATATAAAGTCCTTAGCTTAGTTATTACTTGTTAATTTTATTTATTTAAAACTTTAAATATATTTGTATATATAAATGTTTTTTGCAAATGATAATTAAATAATAAATATAATATATTTTTTAGGATTGTTTTTCTATTTGGACAATATCTTCGAACATGTCAGAAATTTTATGGAAATTTTTAAATTTACTTTAAATAGATAATTTAGAAGGGATACATCACCAAAAATTGTCTCGATTATATTAGACGCAAATCTCAAGGCATATCAATGTTCTTTTTTTGGACATTTAGGTCATTTAAAGCAAACTCACACACACAACGCATACACAAAGACTTGGACCTAAGACCTCTTAGTTGGAAGCCTAAGCTCTCAACCAACAAGCTAAGGTGAGCTGTGTGGCATATCAATGTTCAAAACTTTGGAAATTAAAGTTGGGATAATTCAAACTCCAGTTTCAGCAAAACAGAACATTTCAAGGAGACGCGACAACAAAACTTGTACGATCCGAGACCAATGAGTCCAAATAAGGAGTCTGAAGCGTATTTGGAAGGTTCAAAGTATTAATTGGATAACCAAATCATATTCAAATATGGCATGCTTGTAGTCAAAATGAGCGGCTATACAATACGAATACAACGAGGCTAAGATCCCTTAATTCTGACATCTTTAAAGCACATAAACGCTTGAAAAAAAGTCCTATGATTAGAGGAACAATTCGGGTCATCCGATGGAGCACTCCGAACCTACCTTAGATCTTCTCAAAATTTACAGCGAGTGTCACTCATGAAAATATACAAATAGAATCTCACTCTCTCCATGAAAGGCACCATGGGCTGGTTGTTAAAGAGAGCTCTGAGGCTTCAAGAGCTCTAACACCACTGCCGCCGAACCTCCATCAACCGTCGTCAGACCACAACCCGACTGTTGAACAACATCGGACTTCCACATGACCATCAACGGACCTCCGCCCCGCCACAGACATCCACCAGACTTCAACCCGGCCGTCGACCACCGTTAGACTTTTGCAAACCCATTTTCAAACCACCAACCTATCACCGACTGCTGCTAAATTTGCACCCTGCTGCCAACCACCATCGAATATCCGTAGACCATCATCGAACCACCGCCCGACTGTTGACCACCGCCGGACAGCCACCGAACTTCCACCTGACCACCATCAGACTTTCACCCGACCATGGTCGGACCATCGCCCGGCCGTCGAACTCACGTCTGACCATTATCTGATCATCGCCTATTCGTCGGACTTCCGCCTCGATGCCCTAAAACTTATGCCCGGCCGCTGCTGGGACTTTCACCAAACTCTCCAAACTATTATAATCCCACCACCTCTAAGTGAAGGGACATATCAACCATTGTAATTCACTCACATTTAGTAGAATATTTTCACTTGGGATAGACTCCGTGATTTTTCCCTCTTCGGGTTTACCGCATTAAAATAAGATATGGTGTTTTATTGCTCTCTTGTCTATCTTAGATCACATGTTTGTGTGCTGGATATTCGTGCATCGCTAAGACGAAAAATCCACTCACTCTACCGCCGTGAATGAAGAACTTGTGAAAACATTTGTTAAAACTCACCCATTTCTCAGTCTAGTGTATGAAATGAAGGGACGAATTCGATACTCAAAATGGAAAATATTCAGAAAAAATGTTTCAAGATTTCCCCTTGGAGACTGATGCAGTGCATAAAGAGACCCAATCCCGTATTTCGTTGCTTGCTCAGTATTTTGTTATTTGCTCTGCCTCCACTACTCTATTACTATTTTCTGTTAGTAGAATATTATTTCACTTTTGGATGGTTAGCTTATTATTAGAAAAATAGTTATACACGGAGGACAAGAGATATACTTATACACCAAGTGTAAGAAGAAAGGCAGCTTTGATCATATTACAAGAAAAATACAGTTCCCTGTTCCGGGAAGGGTTTCTCCCTGTTCCTTTCATTTCCTTTGCTTCTTTTTGGTTTCAGGTTCCTGCCGGAGGTCCTCGTTGCATTAGAGACACTTTATATTTTTATTTTTAGAGCACTATAATGTCATGGAACCCTTCTAAGATAGAGAGCACAACGTTGTAGTGTTGTTGTTTCAGTGTCACATCGCTATGAGCCGCAACTCTGAGGTTTAACACCATGGTGTTGCGAGATAGCGAAGTCAATGCCAAAGTGTTACTAGTCAGCTGAGTCACCTTTAAAAGAAAAAAAAATCTTTTTTAGGAGTTTTATTCATTCTGAAGTGGTGTAATTGATAAGACACTCTAATACCAGTAAAGATCCATACAATTTTCTTCTATTTTTCATAGCACATTTCTTGATACGGTCTTGTTTTGTGATTTTTTCTTCTTCTTCGATTTTTTCAATGTTAAATTCTGGTGTTATATCATCTTCGCATTTTTTTTATTTGGTTCAGTTAAAAATTAAATAAAAATAGCTGAGAAATAAAGAATGCATGTACATACATATGCATGGATGTATCATGTATGTATGCTTGATGACTACTAATGGTTGAATCGACGTGGCAGCACGAGCAGTGAACACGATACTGGGTAGGTGGGGGCAGACGGAATCATCGGTGTGGAATATCAGCGGCGAGCTATGTAGCGGCGCCGCCATTGACGGCACCGATGCCGGCCAGTTCAATCCCGCCATTAAATGCGATTGCAACTTTCACAATGGCACTGTCTGCCATATTACCCTATTGTACCTCTCACAAACTCTCTCTCTCTCTCTCTCTCTCTCTCTCTAGATTTATTTTTCATTATTTTTATAATAAATTATTTTATATATTAGAAAACAGTAACGAGTTTTATATTATATATATATATATATATATATATATATATATATATATATATATATATATATATATATATATATATTTATTTATTTAACGTAATTTGTAAATGCCAAGTTGATTTTTTAATTCGTTACACAGCCAGGTGTTCGCACTGGATGTAACCGGAGCATTCCCTGAAGAGCTGAGCAACCTCACTTATCTTACGACTCTGTAAGTCTTTTCTTCTTGTCAATTTACAGCTTAATTAAAGAAAAAAAGAATTTTTTTTTTGTTATGATAAATTTAAAAATTATTAAATTTAATTTGAATAAATATAATATAAATTTTGATATATTATCTGCATTTTAAAATAAATTTAATAATTTAAAATTTTATTTTTTATTGGGAAGATTTATCACAAAATGTGCTGTTTATTTGAAAAAAATTCATTAATTACTTTTTTTGTAGGACTCTAAGCCGGAACTGCTTGACTGGGCCATTGCCGGCTTTTATAGGAAACTTGTCATCACTGCAGTACCTGTAAGTGGGAAAATCATTTTATTTAAATAGTTGCAGGATTTAATGAAGTTGAATGTGAAGTTGTTATAGGAAAAATAGACTAAAACTCCCATGATCCAAAGTTTTGAAAACCTCCGGTCTGCCGTTTCAACCGTGGACCGGTAAGATGGCCGGTCTGATGAAGCTTACAAAACCAGCTTCACATCAAACCGGATTGAACCGGGAAGAATTGGTGGTTCAACTGGTTAACCACTGAACCAATCCTGGTTGGAAAGAACTGGCCGGTTCTATAGAGAAAAAAAAAAATATTTTTGGTTTAATTAAATTTTAAACAATATATTTTAGTTTATTAAATTCTTATAACTTTTCTAAATATTTTTATTAAAAATGATGATTAATTTCATCATAATATATGTGTTGTTTCAAATATCTCACTTAATGTGTTTGATAAAGAAATTGTACTTCACACTATATAAAAGGTTTAAAAACTACTTCAAATTAAACTCCTATGATGTGGACTAAAAAAATTGTATAAGTAGTTTAGAACGTAAAATTTAGAAAAAGTTGGACTTAAAAAAAGTTGCATGAATTTATATTATTCTTAAATAATATTTTTATTTATAAATTTCTGTTATATATTTTTTAAAAATTTTTATAAATATTATTAAATACTCGCATATTTATCTTATATTAATGATTATAAATCTATATATTATATTAAATTTTCTTCTTATAAATATATTTAATTATAAATATATTATTCTTAAATGATATTTATATTTATAAAATTTTATAATAATTTTTTAAAAATTTTATTAATATTATTAAATACTCATATATTTATATTATATTATGATAATTTTATTAATTTTTAATATTATTATTATTTATTATATCATATAATTTGACCCCAATCCGACCGATAAAATAGTTCTGTAAACCTCTTCTTCTTCGAATTCGATTTCCGATCTGTTTTAACAACCTTGGTTAATATGTGCTGCATTAATTTCTTGATGGTTATTAATTTTATTACAATATTATTATTATCAATAGGGATTTTGGAACAAATGCGTTGTCTGGACCCATTCCAAGAGAGCTCGGGAATCTAAAAAATCTTATTTCTCTGTAAGAATTTTTGTTTAGACAGCACTTTTCTCGATGCTGAAATTTATTAATAAGTTGCTTTATTGCCTTTATATATTTTCTCTTTCTATATTAGTTGTTTACAATTATGATTTCCTTTTGTTTATTTTTTTCTTGATATTTGATAATTATGCTGAGATTTTATTCATATATGTCAAAAATCTATGAGTTTATTTGAAACGGTCGTAACATTTTAAGTTGTGTGAACAATTATTATAGAGAAAATAATTTTACTATTAAATGATTGCAGAAAGCAACTTTTTACTATATATATCGCTGAAAAGTTATGAGAAAACAAAAAAAAGTAGTGACCCAGCCCAACCTGAAACTCGACCCGGACTTGACCTAGAAAATTCTGGGTTCGGGTCAACTCGTTTATCATACTGGGTGGATTCGGGTTGACCCGACAATTCAAAATCAACCAGGGTTTAATCCGAGTGCTACCGATCCATGCCAGACCGAGCGCATCCAGTCGTCCCGAGTCCGTCCCGCAGGCCGCATCGCATCCGATGTGATGTCCCGCACTCTCGCTCCCATTGTTGGCTGTCCAACACCAACAAACCAGGACCAAGGTCATGCACCCGCTGGCTCGTGGCCGCTGCCCTGCACGCCTTGGCTGTTCGGACAGTCGGCCTTGCATCAGGTCTTGCACACGCCTCCCAATGCTCACCCTCAGCGACCAACAGTGCAACATGGAGCACATGCTCGCGGCTTGATCAGACTCAACCTCCCACGTCATGTCTTGACGCCCTCGCGTCCGACCTCAGGTTCACGGTCGGGTCGGGTCAACTCGGAAACCCATGTGGGTCAGAACCCGATTGGAAATTCTAACTCGTTTGCAAAATCAGGCCGGGTTATGATCAACATATTCCAAATAGCCCAAAAACATCACATTCACAGAATAGCCAAAACCAACATAACACAATCGTAAAAACCAAGTCAACATCTAAGGTTGCCATAACAAAGTCCGCAACCATCCAGGGGATGAAGGAAGGGGCCCACATCATCGTCCTGACAGGCTGAGAACCAAGAGAAACACCCAGGGGCAAGGTAGAGGAAATAAAGCCAAATCAAAGCATCCAAGCAATATCCAATAATCAAGAATAAACCTAACAAAAGGGAGATGACTATCACTAATCTTCCCAGCAAAATCGATCGATAATCCCTCATGTAACACAAAACATCAGAAAAGGAAGAAGGCATCAACAAAGATAATTTCCAAAAAAAAAAAAAACTAAAAACATAAAAAGGAATTAGAACAATAAGCGTAAGCATCTTTCAAAATATTTTCAACTAATAAACTTAGCTTTAATTGTTTTCCTTAACAGAGTTAATATAATATTAATGCAAGAGTGAGAGACCCCATACCTTCTGTAATTCCTTTCTCCAAATATAGTAGATGGAAGCACAAATGATCAATTAGTAATAATTTTTGGAGATATAAGCTAACTTGTGGTCCCCAAAAATGCAATTAAAAACTTGACAAATATTATGACTTAATAGAAAAATTCTAGATAAAAAAAAAACAATATTTAAAATGCTAAAAGTGAAATCCCAATCATAAAATAAATGGGAGACATATTCATCATTTTAGTTACAAAAAGGACAAATTGGGCTAGCAAGAATGCCTCTAATCTTAAGTTGATCAGCCGTTTTAAGCCCATCAACCATAGCAAGACAAGAAAAACAAGAGAACCTCAAACAAAACCTTTTATGACAAATATATTTATACCAGTCAACCTCATCATTGGATTTATAAAAACCATTAATAAAGTTCTAAAAATTAGGATTTTTCATATTATTTCAAAGAGGGAGATCCCTTCCAACATAATTAAGAGAGATGACTGAGATAGAGTTAAGTCGGGATGGTGACCAAGCATTAGGAACATCCCAAACTCTATTAGAAATAATAACAACCATAGTAACATTAGTAGGTAAGTCAATAATAGAAACAGGGCATAAATCAACCATAGAATTACCATTACACCAATAATCCCACCAAAGAGTAATGCCATTGTCATCCCCAATCTGGTAAGAAATATTGCTTTTAATATAAATAGCGACATTAACCAAGTGTTTCCACCAAGAAGAAGCTTTACCAGAAATAAGTTTCCAAAAAGATGTATAATAGTTTTTGAACCAGCAACTAAGGAGGGAATTAGAAGAAAGACATCTCCAAATCAAAGAAGATGAAAATGCATGAATTAAAGCAGCAATCGAGGGAATGCCAAGACCTCCATTTTTCTTTGGAAGGCAACTTTTCCTCCAGGAGATAAGATAAAACCTTTTACCTTGAATGTCACCATAAAAAATAAATCTTGCACAACATTTGTCAATGAATTTACAATAATATTTAGGTATAATAGAACCTCTAATCCAATAGGCCAAACTGTTCTAAATACTAAATTTATTTAATTGAATTCTCCTAGTAAAGAATAAAAGCTTTGCCTTCCAACCCTACAACATTTTAGTTGCAATAAAGGAGAGAAATATGCCTTTCTAAGCTTCCTAGAAGCAATGAGGATCCCAATATAACTTATAAAGCTATCAACTAAGGAAATATTAACAATATTAACAATATCAATATAATTTGAGGTGTCTCTGGAGAAAAAAGTGGAAATCTTATCAAAATTAATCCTAAGATCAGAGGCGTTATAACACTGAAGAAAAATGTTATTTAAATTGAGAGCATTAATCATAGAAACCTTTTCAAATATAAGGAGATCGTCAGCATAAAGTAAATGGGAAATAAAAGATCCAACATGACTAAAACCTTGAAAACTGTGGAGCCCATTATTATTATCATGAAGATTAGAAAAAGCAACCATGATAAGTCAAAAAAGATATGGGGATAAGGGACATCCCTGCCTCGAACTAGAGGAGGAATTGAAGACACCATGAAGACCAGCATTGTAACAAATAGAACATGAAACATCTTGAATGTAAGCTTTAATTCAAGAGATAAAAATATATGGAAACCCTTTTTGTCTCATTCTGTGAAGCAGAAAACTTCTAGAAATAGTGTCAAAAGCTTTAAAAATATCAAACTTAGCATAGAGGAATTTTTATTTACCAATAGAATTAAAATTAAAGAGGATAACCGAGGCTAGAATAATGTTATCAAAAGCAACCCTGCCATTTATAAACCCCAACTCACTAGCATGAATGATATAATGCATAATAGATTTAAGCCTAAGAGCCAGAATCTTAGCAATAATTTTGTAGAATGTATTACATAAAGAAATGGATATATAGTCTTTGATGTGATAGGCATGGGGTCCTTCAGGGATAAGGGAAATAGTAGTGACCTTAACTTTTTAGGAAGGAAAGAGGTGTGAACGAAATGTTTAATGGCCTTGCAGACACTATTCCCAAGATTTTTTTATATAATTCAAAGGTGTATCCATCAGGGCCAAGGGTAGAGCAGTTAGGACTAGAAAAAAAAAAACATCAACCTCTTCATCAAAGATAGGTGAAATTAAGCTAGGGATGAAGTGAGAGGGGATAGAGGAACCAATAGGGATATTAGCTTGATTAACAGAAAATTGAGGAGTGGAATTAAAAAAAAAAATTAACAAAGTGATTAATCAAAGCATGACTAATTTCACTAGAAGAAGAGAAGGTCCCATCCTCAGTAGAAATATTCTTAATGACATTTTGATTTTGCCTCACTTTAATTTTGCTGAAAAAAATTTAAGGTCATCCTCCCCATGAATTAACCACCTAGCTTTGGCTCTTTGAATGACCTAAGAGGCCAAGGAATCCTGGTGGAAGGAAAGACTATCATTAATAGAATTTAATTGAGAATTTATATATTGGGACGGGGTTACTATAAAGAAGATCGAAACATTGCTCTTGTTGATTTTGCAAATCAATGATTTTGGAGGAAAGGAGAGTATAAGAAGCCCAATTTTTATTTTAAAAATTATTTTAAGATTAGAAAGAATACTATACCAAATTCTGATATAGTCACCATTAAAGTTACAAGAAAGAATAGAAATCAGAGCATTATAGAAATCATGGGAATTAATCTAATAATTTTTTAACATGAACCTGTGATTATACGCCCTGTTATTGAAGTCAATAATAAGAGGGGAATGGTCAGAGAGAAATAGGGCCTTCAACTTTGTAAGAAGACAGGTAAATTTTCAAGCCATAAATCATTCACCAACACCCTATCCAATTTAATATGAATGGGATTATGCAGCCTTTGGTTGAACAAAGTGAAGAATAACCTGGAGGAAGCTTGATATGAAACTAAATGCGATGACAAGAATTGCAATTAAGAGATTAATTAAAGTTATAAACTCTGCTTACTACCCATAAAATCTAGTTTACTAAAGTGGAAGTTTTGAGAAGATGGCATGAAAGATTAAGCCATAGCAATAGATTACACTTTGAGTTTACTAGAACTTGCAAAATAACAACCAACGATTTAGGTAATGCAAATAGCAAATTATAACAAAGCCTCAAATTTAAAATCTAGATCTTTCACCTCGAGATCCTTCACACAACTCTCGAAAGTGGAGGCTAGCGGAGGAGGATTGCAAGCACGCTTAGAGATGCCACTATCACACAAGTGATGCCGAGAGGACTAGTCGCCGGGGAAGAAGCGGGAGTTGGGGAAGCGGGCGGGCGTCCGAGAATAGTCCACGGAGTTCTTGGTCGTTGAAGCTCGATGGTTCCGGCAAGGCAATAAACGCTGCGATTAACGTAACGTTCTACGGTGACGTCGTACTCCCAATCCGGCTTGTAGAAAGGGGAGAGGAAGATATCGATCTCTCCTTGTTCATTGTAAGCGAAACCATGATCAACTTAGGGATTCGCCATGCATCCTCACCGGGAAATGAAGGAGCACCAATAGGAAGAAGAGGGAGAGGAGGTGGCGGCTTGGAGGGGGAAAGGGTTGGGCCGGCTTGAGGACTTGAAGGGGATCGGCTAGGGTGGGAGGCCAAGAAATAAAAACAGAAATTCTGAAATTATTTCAGGTTTTAGTGGGTGGGAGGGAATTAATTTGAAAATTTCAAATTAAACCCAAAAGGGGAGGGGCGACAATGGGGAGTGAATGGGGGCTGATTTAGTAGGGAGATGGGAGTTAATTTGGGAGAGAGAGAAGCCCAATGAAAGGGGCCGGCCACATAGAGAGAGGGAAGAGAGTAATTGTCATAAATAGAGTAGGACCCACAACACTAATCAAGGATTTAATAAAATCTGAGCTAAATATCAGATTTTGTAAGAAAGGAAAGTTTCCTAATAAGAGGTCATGAATTGAAAACCTGTTGAATTTTAAATTTTGAATTGAAACTCAATTAAGAAGCTTGCCTAAAATTTAGGAGTTATTTTAGGAAAGCCATCAATGCCAGTTTGAAACTTTGAAATTCAAATTTGGGATTCCAAGAGGAGGGGGCCGGCGGTTAGAGAAGTGGAGTGGGGAGGATGAGGGATGGAAGTCGGCTGCTGGGTGGTTGGGGGTTGTGGCCGGCGGCTTGGGCGGCCCAAGGAGGCTGACGGCAAGGGAGGGGAGGGGAGACCTGATGCCGGAAAATGAAGAGAAGAAAATGGGAAATTTAGGTGGTTACTACCTCAAGCACCAATTCCTCAAGAACTCACAAAGAGATCTTGAGAGAATTACGAACTCACAAAGAGATCAAAATAAGAGAATTTCATTTATCAAAATCTAAACTTATACATTGCATGAGGCCTCCTATAAATAGGCCAAGATAAAAATAAAATTAAAATGACACAAATGCCCTCAAGGCTACATAAGTGACTCAATGCCCCAGGGGCAAACTAGAACAATAGAAATACAAGCATAAATAAAATACAAATAAATCAGAAATAGAGGCTCTAGATCGTAGCCGTCGATCTGCGTCTCCGGCGATGGTACACGTGTCAAAATCTGATGTCCTCATTAAAGCCAAGTCATGGAGATCATTAATAAAAATCATATTATTAAAAATACACAATTTAATAACATCCACAAAATGCCACCAACTTTATCACAAGGGAATCTAAAGCAATTAAAGTTACTTAAAATTTCCCAAGGTTTATAAATTTCAACACTAATACAAATAAGCTTTTGCCAAAGGAAATCTCGTTCCTAGGGGGAGTTAGCAGCATAAATAAAAATTAAATAACAAAAAATGATAATTCTTAAACCAAATTTCACCATGAATATATTGATTATGCATGCAAATAGGGATAAAATTAACAGTGCATGCATTCCACTTAATTCTAATATGGCCAGGGAAGCAAAAATTAAATTATTGCAACTACTCTCTAAAATGAACAGTCTATGAGAAGCAGAAAACCAAGAATCATTAATAGCATCATGAGAAACCTTAGCTTCCAAAATACAAAGTAAATGTAGAATATGAGAAGTAACAAAGTTTTTGCACATCAAAACTTTTTCAAGGCTATTGAAACTATGAACATTCCAAACATCCAAGTTAGGTTTGAACATTAAGCTTTATATTTATTTTTGGATCCCTTCTTAGACCCCTTAGCACGAGTAATAATGGTTCCTTGAACAATAGCATTGGGAACCGAGCAGCCGCAACCTCAAAAGATTCATCACCTTTAAGAAAATTAAATTTATTAAGAGAATGTAACCAGTTAGCTTATCCCATTACTATTGTAATGCCCCAGAATGTTGAGGATGAAATGTTATGTACATCATAGATCTTCTAGTATTGCAAATGTCTGCATTCATTGTGATTCTGCTGATGTTGCTTGTAGACGGAGTGTTATGTGCACACAAGCTCATGCACATGCTTGTAGGACAATTATCCCGTTCACTACATGTTCTCCTGTATACATTCACGAGGGTTCGTGGTTGAATAATCCAGATTTGTTATTTAAGATGTATATTGTCGTTATGATTGTGCGCCTGTCAAATTAGAATCTAGTTCCCTATGTCACATTCAAGTTTGCAAGTCCCTTGTTAATCGTTCAAACCAAGTTCAAATTTGGTAATTCAAGTCCTTGGTCAAGTTTGATTTAAGTCTTTTGCTAGGTTGTTTAAGTTCAAGTCCCCCTGTTATTTTGTTCTAGTTTAAATTCAACTTATTTGAGTTTAGTTCGTCGTCTTTTACTTAAGTTCAAATTTTGTGCAAATTCATTTTAAGTTTAATTCCCCATCATTGTAAAATCTGACAACCTCCCGACGTCTCCCCTGTTTAAGGAAAAATCCAAGAGATTTATTCTTCCCCTCCACTCTACGTGAGCGCTTCAAGTAGGCGTCGGATGACACCGCGGCTATATTCCTTCAATTCCCACCATGCTACGTAAGCGCTTAAGGGTCTTCGGAGTACCTGTTTGAAAGACAACACAATTGCTTTCCCCTGCTACGTTACACGAGCGCTAAGGGTACTTAGTTTCGTCCTCGTCAAGCTATGTGAGAGCTTCAAGGCCTACCTACCTTGTCACAAGCATTGCACCGATTCCCTCATACATTGCTACATGAGTGTGTAGGGTGATCCGCTGGCTTGACGCAAGCATCGGGTACGGGGTTTTGGGTTAGAAATTTATAAATGTGCGATATTGACGACAGCAGGAATGAGGAGGCGACGATGATGATTGAAAATGTGCAAAAACTTCTTTTCCCTTTCTTTTTTTTTTATCAATTCATTTTTTTGTGTTTCCCCTTCTCTTCCTTCTATTCTTCTTTTTCTTTTTCTTTTAACTCTCTTTTCTTTTTTTTTTCTTTTTTTTTTAATTTTTTATTTAACTACTTCCTCTTTCTTAGACGACGACAACAACAACGATCACAATAATAATAATAATAATAATCATTATTATCATTACTTATAATAATTATTAATAATAACCACTATAATGACTAACTAATAACACTGATAGAAAATAAACGAATACAGAAAGCTTAGGATATTTTTACCTGTTAATCCAACTGTTTTGATTTACTGAAAGGGAGATCGAGTAATTGGCTAAGAGGGATTTGAGGAGTCTGAGCAAAACTGCTTGCTATCAGCCAATGAGTCAAAGGATTAGATGGGGTCGGAATAGGCTTGCGATCAGAATGGATTTGACAAGTGGGGTGGAGTTCGTGAGAGCTAGGGCACAGGTGAACGCATGCATGAGGTGCGAATGGGATGGTTCGCTGCAGGAGATGACGGGTTCGGTTGCTTGCTGCCAGGATTTAAAAGAGACGAAAAAATAATTTCATCCCCTCCGAAAGATATGTCAAATCATCAAAAAAAGATATCGGAAACTTACCTGAATCCATTGAAATGCAGAATAAAGGTCTTCGATCTTCCATGTTTAGAGCGACGTTGTCTAAGAGAATGAGAGACCTCTTCTTTTCACTCAAGATGGGAAATGAAAGAAATGAGAACTCCACTTAAAGTGGGGACCATGACCATTTTATACTTCAAGTGTATTTATTTTTATTTCAATCCATCATTAAAATAAAATAAATATTTGGCATCTACACAAATAATTATTTTCATACAAATTTAATTGAGATGTCACATAAGCAAAAAATTAATTTAATTCTTAAATAGATCACGAATTTATTTTGCTCAATTTTAGATAGCTTATAATGTATAAAACTTTATTTATATGTATAAATATATGAGCCCACATATAAAAATTTCCCAACACTTGCAGCTTGATTGGGTAAGGAAGAACGGGTTAGGTCAAAGGTTAGCGAGGTCGGGAGCTTCGGCTTCGTTTGGGTCGAAAGGGTAAGGCTTCATTTGAGTTCGAGCTTGTCTCGAGCTTGCTTTCAAACTAACGAGACGAGCTCGATAAGGGCCTAAATTCGACTCGACTCGACTCGTTTACACCCTTAATGGTTAGGATTTAGTTTTGAAAGAAATAATAATAATAATAATAATAATAATTATTATTATTATTATTATTATTATTAATAATAAATTAACCTCTAAAGAAGATAATAACATCATATGGATCATACTTTCCACGTCTATAATTCAAATGCTTAAATATCCAAACTTAGAATTCATTGCCTTTAAATAATCCAAATTATTGCATTCCATAGTCAAATTTTACCATATCAAACTTTCTATTATGACACATTTACATAAGACTTTTCATATGAATACTGATTAAAAAGACCAATCAACATTTGACTTGTTAACATATAAAAATAATTCAATGGCAACTACTTAAAACTTCAAGTATTCAAAATGAATATATCTACATGATTCTTCTACACACCTATTAAGAAAAAAAAAAGGTCTGTTGGAAAGTTTATATTTCTATCTTATAAAAAAGATCATACAATGTCTAAAAAAATAATATCAAATTTAAAAATATCAAAATCAACTGCTTAAAAAACTGATTGTATAGAACAACAACAAAAAGCCAGTGAATAAAAAAGCAAAATAAATTAAAAAATCCTGCATAAAAATTGATTCTACAGAAAAGAAACACAAGTATAAAATTATCTCAAATAAAAAATCCTGCTTAAAAACGATTAGTATTTGTTGGGCCTAATAAGTTAGCAACCTTTTTGGAACAAATTGTATGACATGCCTTTAATATGAGAAATAAAAAGCATCACAAACATCAAAGAAAAGTAGATTGCAAAGCAAGAAAGCTAAGCCCAAGAGTAACCAGTAAGCAATTTTTATATAAAAAATTTATAAAAATGAACAAATATCTAGATATACTCTCTCACTCAATAGATTGTTCTCATTTTCTTTGTTAAATGTAATGTCCAAAACTTATTACCATAAGAGTATATATCACTATTATAATAGATTCATAAAAAAAATCAAGAAGAGGATTATCTCATAATATTACCTTAATAGCAATCCTAATATAATAACAGAAATCCATATGAAAAGTCACATGGCTCCCCAATTTGCTATGCCCACTCCACAAAAAACCCCAAAACCAACATCTCAATCAATCATCTCACACACAAGAGAAAAAAAAGCAAAAAAGAACAAGGCATAGCCAGACGAGAATAAGGATGAATCTGATATAGAATGGGATGGAAAGAAGAAAATTGACAACGGAGAAGAAAAAATCTAAGTACCTATGATGCCATCTATGTGAAAAATTTAAACTTCATACAATCATTTTCCAAAATTCATCAAACTTTATAGAACAAAACAATGGGGTGAAAAACTCACCTGGATCTGTTTAAAACAAGAGGATGTTCAGATTGAACACGACGATATCGAAGTCTTCTCGTTAAGCCCAAAAGTGAGGCCACCACTGAAGAGAGGAAGTGGAGAATATGAATAAATAACGGTACTGCTGCAAACATGAGGAAAATAAATAGGCGATCTGAAGAGGCTTAGGGTTCGTTTGTGATGTTTCGGAAAGTGTTATGTCAGAGAAGCGCATAAGGAGAGAATAGTCGAAGAAGCACGCAAGGATAAAATGGAGAAAAAGCAGTGAACTGCGATCATGACTTCTGAGCTAACAAGAACAACGAAAACTTGAAAAAGAACGGTACCTTTGCAGGGAACTCCCAATGCAACTTCCGAGCCAACAGGAACAACGAAGGCAAAGGAGCCGCGACTCAGACAGGAACAATGAAGGTGAAGAAGCACCGAATATTTCAAAAATCATCTTCACGCAAAGCCTTAACTACGATCCGAAGGGCCGCGAAATTATAAGGACGGTATAGATTTATTTTAATTTAAAAAATTAAATGATTTAGAATTTCAATGGATATAAAGACTTGAGTATTGAAGTCTGTAAATATGTTTTTTTTTAACTGCTCCATGCTTAAACGCTCGACAGCAGTGAATGAGACATTCTTTAATTTTATTATAATCGAATAGTAAAAAAAAAACGTGGGAATTCATTTAACATTTTCAAATGAAAGATTAGGATGGTCCATTGGGAGACTCACAAAAGATGCTTATAATAGTAATATTTATTAATTATTTATAACAAAAAGAAGAGACAAGATAATTTTAAAAGAAATAAAATGGACGGCTAAGAGATTTGATATGGAAGTAAACTCAAGCCCCTTTTATAGTAGTAGTAGTAGTAGTGTATATATATATATATATATTGATGATGTTGATTTAATTTTGGCTTTTAGTAGAGGTCAACACTTCTACAATGAAGATAGACTTGGGGTTGTTTAGTAGCAAGAAGGATTTAACTCTTTTTTTTTTCTAACTTCAATTAAGATTTACTAAATATTGTAAATCCAAATTTAATAAGTCCTAGAGACATTAAATACTGAAAATTATTTGAACAATAGATGTAGTTAATTTCATCAAATCTTAGTAAACTATTTGGCATATATAGCAAAGAGAAATAGAATAAATATCCTACATTTAGCCTACAATAGAATGAAATTGGGATTTGAGAGGATTTACACTGTTAAAAGAACTAACTGACAAAATTTAGCTGAAATCCTAGTTTTTTTTTCTGCTAAATCTTGCAAGTAAATAGCCCCTTAGTGACAAAAATCTTATAAGAATATACCTGAAAGAATTCTATTAGAACTTCTTGTCTTCATCCATCTCTACCATAAACAAAGGCAAAGACTTCTATCATGAAAAACAAAGTCTTCAAAGTTCTTCAATCTTTATGATGGAAATTTTTTTCTTCATGGAATTCTATGTTATGGAGATAATGATAAGGACCGTTTGATTTATTTTATCTTATATTTTGGCAGAGGATTGGGGCCAAACAACTTCAGTGGAACTCTTCCAGCTGAGCTGGGAAGCCTTAGGAACCTACAACAATGGTTAAATAATCCTAACTCTATAATACAACTACTTGCGAGAATGAAATCAAATGTTTTTTGTCTGCTCTTTTTGTTAGTAGTAGGGGATATCATATGTTATAGTCTTTTGTTTTCTAAGCTTATATCTGATTTATTGTTCAATTCTCAGGTACATGACTAGTTCTGGACTAAGTGGTGAGCTTCCAACTTCTCTATCCAATCTTACGGCCATGCAGACATTGTAAGTTCTATATATACTGAAAATTTGAGTTTAGAAAATTTGATTCTGATATAATAGTTATAATTAATCCAGGATGATGTCAGGCAATAATTTTACAGGCAAATTACCAGACTTCATAGGAACTTGGTCAAACCTAGAAGTTTTGTAAGAATATCCTTTATAGCTCTCATGATATATATAAGCCAAATTTATCATCCATGACTAGAATTGCATACAGACAAATTTCTAGAAAATAAATTAGAGGTGCTCACTTCTATATGATGTTTCGATAGGAGGATACAAGGGAACTCCATCAGTGGTCCAATTCCTTCAAGTTTTTTCAATCTCTTCAATCTTAATGATTTGTAAGCTTCCTCCTTTAAACTAATACTAGAAAAAAAGTTTTTATGATAAAGCCTACCAACCGTCAACTAAGTGATTATATAGTTGTTTATAGCCTCATGATTAATTGTTCACAAGTGCATTTTTTTTCACCTAATAGTTTCATCTTTTATTGAATATTTATATAATAAGAAATATTGAATGCTCTATTCTAGACGCATAGGAGACTTAATAAATGGGTGTTCATCACTGGAATTTCTTGGGAATATGACAAATCTAAACATACTGTAAGGCTTATTGTTTCTAATTGGCAATCTACTCTCTTCATGTTTTTTTTATAACTTGGTGCATAACTATGGCATGGTATAAATTTAACTCCATGCAGAATCTTAAGGAATGCCAGGATTTGTGATACTCTTCAATCAAACTTTGACTTTGCATATTATAAAAGTTTAGTGACATTGTAAGTGCTTTAATACCTTTTCCTCTATTATGTTTTTTTTTTTTTTTACTTCAAAATGAAAATGATGTAGCATTTGTTACTTGGATGCAACTTGAATTTTTCTCCATAAAGGGATTTGAGCTTCAACAACATCACAGGCAATATTCCACTGTCTCTACTTAGTCTGAGCTCTCTAAACTACTTGTACGAAATGACTATTTCAGCGTCCCATGTTTCACTTAAATTTTTTACTATTACAAGCATAATTTATATTTTTTTCTCTATTATCACCCTCAACAGATTCCTTGGGAATAATAGCATAACAGGCACCTTACCTAGAACAAAGATCTCAACACTGAGTAATATGTAAGTATGCAAGTCACTTACGATGTAAGTTTCTAACTAATATATTAGCTGGAGAATTTTTCTTATTATAGAAACAAATCTTAGCATGTTATGCTTTTTGATGAAATTTAAGACTTTCAACTAAATATCAGTTCCTTTAAACTCCTACAGAGATCTATCATACAATCAATTGTCAGGGAGCTTTCCAAATTGGGTCAACGATCCAAACTTAGTGTTGTAAGTCGTAGAAAAATTTTATATTTTCTTATTTAGTAATTGCAATATTTTTTAATCATAAATATCCAATCATACCATTCCACCAACTCTTCTCTTTATGTGATTGCAAAGTTGTCAATTTAGGGGAGGGTTTGGAGTTCCATTGATATGGCCATCTTAGTACAAATATGTATATGCCTATAAATAGGATACATAAGAGAAGAATAAAAGAAGATAAAATAAATGATAATCTCTTCAATAATGATTAAATATGTTAATAATAAATCGTGCATATTCCTACAATAAATAGTTTAAACATGTGATGATTTAAATATAACATTTACATGCAAATTTAAGGTGAGATAAAGGCTATTAACTTGCATTTGAAAATAATTGATGAGGACATCCACCGGAGATTTCGACGTATTTATCATTGGCGGAATCTTAGATCGACGGATACGATTCATAGTCTCTATTTAGAATATTTTAGTGCATTTCTTTTTTTTTTTTTCAGTTTTTCACTTGTACCCCTATGAGGGATTTAAATCATGTTGTAGCCTGAAGGCATTTGTGTCTTTTACAATTTTTTGTGTTTTGGAGGCCTATATATTAAGGCATGGTCATTGTATTATTTTCTAATGATGATTTTGATGAATGAAATTTCAAAATTTTGCCATTAGATCTATTTGTGAGTTCTTGAGAGAAGTGATCCCTAAGATAGGGCCAAGTATTACCCCCCAGCCGCCGATAGGAGCCAGGACTCATGGTTAGTTTCATGTTTTCTTTTTCTCTTCCCTTTCCCCTAGCCCCACCGCCGCCATCTCCTCTCCTCCTAAGCCGCCGGCCAACTCCACCCCACCCACCACCAGTCGGCCACCCACGCCCACCCTCTAGCTCACCGGCCCCTCCCCACCCCTTGATTAACCTTCAAGACGACACCTTTTCCCCCCATCCCCTCGCTCCACCGCCGACCACCTCACCCTTGCCCTCTTGATGATGATTTTAATCATCATTAACAATTACCTTAATTAGTCCACTTATTTCGGGAGAGAATTTAATCTAATTTGAAATTCAAATTTGAATTTCAAATACTTTCCTAAATTAGCCTTTTCAAATTAGGAAAGTTTTCAATTAAAGTCTAATTTAATATTAAATTAGATTTGAATTATTTATCCTTTTTCCCAAAGTGAGCCAATGAATTAGGAAGTATTAATTCCCCTCCCAATTTCCTCCACCCTCATCCATAACCCCCCCCCCCCTCTATGCCCAAATTTTGAATTTAAAATTTGAATTATATCCTTCCCTCCACCCTCAATTAATTCTCTTAATGGGATTACCTTCCTTGGTAATTAATTTCAAAGAGGATTTAATAACCTAATTTCCCCTACTCTACCCGCCCCTCTCCTTTCCCCTCCTCCTTACCCGTCGGCTCCCCTCTTTCTGCCACCCCTCTCCACCTCTCCAAACCAGCGGCTCCACCAAAGAACACCACACGAATAATCTCAAGCTCATGGATGGCAAATTCGGAAGTTGATCACGGATTTGCCAACAATTCTCAAGGGGAAATTGACGTCATTCAATCACCCTTCTTCGACCCCGGATTTGGATCCGAAGGCCCTGTCGAGGAATACGTTGAGGGTATTCTTGTCCATTTGGCGGACATCATCGACGAACAACGACCTACAGGACAATGAAAGATCACTGGACGACCACCCGTCTCTACAACTCCGGCCAACTTCCCGTGGATCAAATCCACCAGCATCCTCTGTCTTTCAGTGGCATCACTGGGATTGCTGACATTCCTCCTCCGCTAACCCTACTTCCAATGAGCAATCGAGAGGGAAACTCTAAGGTGAAAGCTCTATTTGTTAAGTGACGGATTATTGTTAATCGCATATTTGTTTTACTATTTTCTTGTTATTATTTCAAATTGTCCTATTAATCTAGGGTGTAACCGCATACTTGAAGCAAGTCGATAACCACGAAAACTGAAAGTCTTAACTTAGTGAAACATTAATTCTATAATTTCATTACTAAACAAGTTTCTTATTAAATTCTTGCAATTCCCTTGATTGTTTCACATCAATAATAGTGACAAAAGATGAAATAGTCAAAGGTTTTGTTGCACAAAGGTTGTAATTGTTGTTAGAGTACGATTATTCAATGAAAGACAGAGTAACCTTTATTGAAAACAAAGAATTGACAATGAGACATGTGCCAATGAAGGCACGTGCAAGATCCTTGGAGGCATAGTGGTATAGGGTATCGATGGTGTTCCTAATGGAAAGTGTCAACAAAGAGTCGTCATTGCTATTATTATTGGAGAACCAATGATATCACATAGCTTTATAGACCTACATGAAATTGAGGGGGCTAAGTTTTCCAGTGGTCAATGATGAAGATCAAAAACTATAAGAGCGGTCTATTTGTGAAGTGGAAGATAAATAACCAGCTTTACACTACAATATGTATTAGAATTTAGAGGCTTTAAGTGGTAGATCTAGATATTTAGCTATGAAATCATATTGTAAGAAAGAAAGAATCATAGAGGTCTACACCTTTATTAAATTATCATCTAAATACAAGCATATATGTGCTTATATCTAAACAAAAAAAAAAATCACGAAACATAATAATGGAGAGCATGCTCAGTAATTATAAAATATACGAATAATTAATAGTATCGATTTCAATTATAAATAATTAACATATATAATAAATTAAATGCACTGACAATTTTTTAAGCACTTCATAGTTCTTTCCTATACTAATTCTTTTGTTTCATTCCAAACAAGAAGAAAGCCAAAAATTAAAATTTATTTTTCTTGGTGATAGGAACTTGGTTGCCAACAACTTTATCATAGACAATTCCAATAACAGGTAATTACCTTCATTTGCCTTCTTGTGTAAGTTAAATTTCATTTTGATTCATTCTAGAACTTGAAATTTATCTATAATTTTACTCTCAGTGTCTTACCTTCAGGATTAGAGTGTCTTCAAAGAGACATGCAATGCTATAGAGACTTGCCAGCTTGTAAGTTGCTTTCCACATCTTCATGCATTTTCTTCTCCTCATGAGCTATAAAAATATATTTAAAGTATTTTGAACTTGTAGATTATCAATTTGCAATAAATTGCGGTGGAGGTGAAAATGTGACGAGTTCTGATGGAACTAACTTCGAGATAGATAATGCTAATCTCGGTGCAACATCTTATTTTGTAACTAATGTAAAAAAATGGGCAGTAAGCAATTCCGGAAGCTTTATAGATGCCTCAAATCCTAATGCAAATTATATAATTAGTTCTCAGATCCAATCCCAGAACACACTTGATTCAAAATTGTTTAAGACTGCAAGGACGTCACCATCCTCATTAAGATACTATGGCTTGGGACTTCAAAATGGGAATTACACGGTAAAACTACAGTTCTCTGAGATTGGAATACCAGATCAACCCACTTGGGCAAGCTTAGCTAGAAGGGTCTTTGACATTTATATACAGGTAAGCATATTACTCATGGAGAATGTCTTGTTTGAATTCTTATAAAGGATACGGAGCAATTGATCTTGATTAATTTAAATAAAATTATAGATTGTGAATTGGTTTTAATTGGTTAGTGTTAAATTAGGTAAACAATATAAAAAAGGTTAAAATTAACCTTTATACTTTTTAAATGGTAGTGATATATATTTATATCTAAATACTAGTCTACTTGAAACTAACAGGATCAAATATATAATTTCAGGGCAAGCTTAAGGAGAAGGACTTTGATATAAGAAAGGAAGCTGGTGGGGAATCTTTTACAGTAGTTTTGAAGGAGTACCAAGCTCCTGTAACAAACAACTTCCTAGAAATACATTTATTTTGGGCAGGAAAGGGTACACATTTTATTCGTAGTTCAGGATATTATGGGCCATCCATTTCTGCAATCAGTGTATCTCCTTATGGTATGCGTTTTTATATGAACTTTTAAATAAAATTTCCTCAAAAACTCCCAAATTATTTTACTACTATCGATGTTTACAGACTTCATTCCATCTGTGAGCAACAAACCCCCACATTCCTCTTCATCAAATAACAATACAAGTAAAGTTGTAGGGATTGTATGTGGTGTTGTGGTTTTGGCACTTACCGTGTTCGCGATACTAGTGTGGAAATATAAACAAAAAAATCTTAAAAAAGATAATGAAGGTAACTTCTTTAAGGAATTTAAATTTTTTTTATTATTTATGAATGCATAACGTTTGTATTTTCTTTTGAATTTGACTATTTTAATATGTCAAATAATACAGAGTTGTCAGGAATGAGTGTCATACCAAATACATTCAGCTATTCTGAACTGAGAATAGCTACTGAGGATTTCAACCAGTCTAATTTTCTCGGAGAGGGAGGATTCGGGCCCGTATTCAAGGTCTGATTTGCCAATATATGACAATGTTAAATTTAATTTCACCACATAATTATTCTTAAAAGTCTAATTTTATCATAATTTTTATCTTTCGATATCATAAGAGTTTCACTAGCAAAATAAATATGACATTACTTTTCAAAAAGCAAAATGAGAGTAGAGTGCATTTACTTATCACCTAAAAATATATAAGCATATTGTTAAAACTGTCAAACATCCTTGTACAACTACATTATTATTGTGCAAATTAACTATATGACTTGTAGAGTTGATAGTAAAATGGATTTATTTGTTTCATCTAAGGGTAAACTACATGATGGAAGAATGGTAGCAGTAAAGCAACTATCAGTAGCATCTCAACAAGGGGAGAGACAATTCACGACAGAAATAGCAACTATATCAGCAGTCCAACATCGTAATCTAGCTAAGTTGTATGGTTGTTGCATTGAGGGAGACAAAAGACTCTTGGTTTACGAGTACCTAGAAAATAAGAGCTTGGATCAAGCTATTTTCAGTATGTTTTGAAATAACTAGTAGCTTGGAGCAACAATTTAAGTAATTCCTTTATTTGACTGGTCTCTTTTTGCAGGGAAAAAGGATTTGCATCTTGACTGGGAAACACGCTTTGAGATTTGTTTGGGAGTAGCAAGAGGCTTAGCCTATCTTCATGAGGAATCAAGAGTGAGAATTATTCACAGGGATGTAAAATCTAGCAACATTCTATTAGATGGTAATCTTACCCCAAAGATATCAGATTTTGGTTTGGCAAAGCTTTATGATGATAAGTGGACTCACATTAGCACAAGAGTTGCAGGCACAATGTATGTAAATATTTGATGTTTATCTTTAACAATTTTTATTTTTTTTACTGAAATTTCAGTTATTCATTATTTTCATGCATCATTTATAATTCAAAATTATGATATTTGCAGAGGTTATTTGGCACCTGAATATGCTATGAGAGGACACTTAACAGAAAAGGCAGATGTATTCGGTTTTGGAGTTGTTGCTCTTGAAGTTCTCAGTGGAAGGCCTAATTCAGACCTTGATCTTGAGGAAGAGAAAAGCTACTTGCTCGATTGGGTAGGCAATGATTTTTGCAGATCATTTCTTATAAATTAACTACTAACCTATCATTCAAAGGAAGCCTAAATCTGAACTTATAACATAATGCGGTACCTAACATGATCTTAATACTTATGTTTCAGGCTTGGCATTTGTACGAGCAGAAGCATGAATTGGAGTTGGTGGATCCAAGTCTATCATCATACAATAGAGATGAAGCTACTCGAGTAATTGGCGTTTCTCTTTTATGCATCCAAGCATCGCCAAGATTACGGCCGGCAATGTCGACAGTGGTGGCCATGCTGGCTGGATTTATCGAGGTTAATGAGGTCACCTCAAGGCCTGGTTATTTAACAGAATGGCAGTTTAAAGATATAAGCAGCAATTTGGCTAGTTATGGTTTTTGCAAATCAACAGACCTGAGAGAGACAAATAGCCAAGTCAGCAGTAGCCGAACTCCATCTTCCCTTTTCTCTGCCAAACTTTAAAGCCCTAGCTCCTGCCCTAGCCTTCTTCACCTCCTTCGTTGCTGGTCGACTTCGCCGCCTCTTCGACGACATTCCCTTTCCTGTCAAATCGGGAGTTACGACATTTTGATCGGAAGTAAGGACGGGAGCTCGCTCAGTTGCGAAGGTAACCATCTCCCATTCGCAAGATTCTTCGGCCAAATCCTGTAAATATGCCGAAGTAAAAAAGAGGGAAGCAGAGGAATTAACTCTTCGTGAGATTTGTCGCCTTAATCCTATTCATGAGGATTTAGCAAAAATCCTGCACAAATTTGCATAAATCCATGGTTTATTATTATTAATTATAATTAATTTTAGTTATTTTTTGTTAATTATAATTCATTAATTATACTTAATCATTACTAATTATAATTAATTTTGTTTAATTATAATTATTCTTTATTAATTTAAATTATCTATACTAAATTTTCATTTAAATATAATTATTATTTTTAATTATAATTAATTTAAGCTAATTGTAATTAATTTTTCAAATTATGATTAATTTTAGTTAATTATAATTACTTTAAGTTAATTATAATTAATTTTTTTATCAAGTATAACTAATTATTATTAATTATAATTAATTTGTATTTATTACAATTAATTTAAGTTAATTATAATTAATTTTTTGTTAATTATAATTAATCTTTATTAATTATAATTACTTTTTATTTAATCCTAATTGATTTACATTATTATAATTAATTTTAGTTTTAATTATTATTAATTATAATTAACTAAAAATTAATTATAACTAATTTTAGTTAATTATAATTAATTTTTATTAATTATAATTAATTGTTCTTAATTGTACTTGGTTACCATTATGTAAATGCTTATCTTACCTCGAGCCTCGTGCTATCTACAACACCACCATCGTCGTGTAGCGAGCAACGACGTATACATGTTTTTCTTAACATGATGGGAGGAAGTTCGTTGTGATGCTTGCGATGAGACGGGCAATCACTTAAAATTTCATTTTCGTTGTTTGCGGCGCATCGAAAAATCACATATACACATTTTTATTAGAGTGATGGGAAGGGAACCTAGTGCAGCGCCTACGATGGGACGGGTGTGCTCAGTACATGCTCTCGTAGAGTGGTGGAGACTCTTATAAGTACCCTTAAGCGTTCATGTAGTGTAGCGGAGCGAGGGAGAGAACAATGCTTTCAAACTGGTACATTCAAAGACCCATACATGCCTTTCTTGGCTTGGTGGGAATGAAGATTACGACTGCGGTGTCATCTGACACATGCCATACACATCTTTTTTACCTTAGCTGGCAGGTTGAGACTTCTGTTGTTTCCCTAAAATGGGGGAGACACCGAGAGGTTGCTGAAATTTGTGATGAAGAGGAAATTCAAATTTGAACTAAACTTGAATTGAACAAGGACTCAAATTTGATGTGAACTTGAACTATGGGGGGGAGGGGGGCCTTAATAAGACTAGAACAACAAGAAACTTGAAACCAAATTGAATAAAGAATTTGAATTGAACTCAATTGAATTAAGTTTGAATTTGAGCAGAATGTAAACAAATTTAAACAACCCAACTTGAATATAAAGGATTCGAACCGAATGTGACTTGAACCATTTGAACAATCAACTAAACTTGTGCTACAAGGAATTAGACACAAATGACTTTAGGCTTAACTTCAATTTGAGATGTAAATAAAATGAATGATCAATAAAGAAATTAATTTAAATAATGACACAATTTTTTTAATGAAGGTTAAAACCTCGATTGGAATGCAAATAAATGATGGTATCAGATTCATCATACATATTGAACCATCTTTGAGGACAAAGAACTTGCAAGTAGATTTTGTTTGCAAGCAATGAGGACATTACAAGGTCATCATACATAACCTTCCACGAATGCACAATGCGACAAGGTTAATGCTGGCTAGCAAATGCAAAGGCGTGGACAAGATATCAAGCATACCACTAATGTTGGTTAACTTGTGAAGGATATATATGTTGCATACACATATAGAAAGGAGCACCTAGTGAATATGACTCGCCTATAAGCATGAATCAGAGAGTTTGCAATGAGGTGTTTTATCCATAAATAAGGAAGTATGTAGTGTAAGAGACCACATGGCAAGATACAATGGGTATGTTGATTCATTAGAAAGACTTTTAAGGAATATGTTGATTCATTAAGAAAATGGTGCAAAGGACATAAAACCAATAATACTAATGTCAAATTATCTCGCCAGTCTACCTGAAGGAATTTGAAAGCATTGAGGAAACAAGTCATTAGTGAATGTGATCGCACCTTGTCCTTAATGTCAAAGTACAAGTAAATGTACTCGGTTGTCACAATCAACTACCGTTCGGTGGAAAGAAAATAAGTTGAACATCCGCGAATCATATCGATCAATATGCAACGAACACTCTACATCATTGATAATACTTAAACTTCAAGAAAGTATAACAATTCCTTACAAATGGAAGGGGTTAATACACAATGAACATATAAATGTAAGGTTCTTGTAAGCAAGAGCGAGAGATTTGGAACACATATAATAATGTTCTCCACAATCAATGCTAGAATATGACATATTAAATACACCATAATAATATAATTAAACCCAAACATAAACCATAAACTAAAACATTTATGACTTAAGCCA
Source organism: Dendrobium nobile (assembly GCA_022539455.1). NCBI lineage: Eukaryota > Viridiplantae > Streptophyta > Magnoliopsida > Asparagales > Orchidaceae > Dendrobium > Dendrobium nobile. Next base: position 5,080,317 of record CM039733.1, on the reverse strand, counting down.
CAAATTATTCATATATAATCAATTTTGTTCAAGAGTATCACATTTCTCCAATTTAGTTAAGTTTTACTATTTTTTATATATATTATTATTATTACATAAATTTTATTTTATTATACAAAAAGAAGAAAAAATTAGCTATAGGCGTAAGAGGTCAGGGGTGGATCTACCTAAAGCCCCCAAAAAAAAATTTATTATATGATATTTTAGTTAATTATCCCTCGTAATCTATTTTTTAGTCTTTATTACAAGAATTTTTAGGCATTTCCAACCCCCAAAAATTTTAAAATACTATGGTCTTTAGGCAATTGTCTATAGCATAATTAAACACATTGTATAGATGTGTTATTATTAGGGAACGATGAACCAAATACAAAGAGAAATAGTAAAAAGAATCCAAAAATATACCGGGGTGCTGCTGCCCCTGGAAACCCCCGCAGGGGGCTCTACCCCTTGACCCCGGCATACATTCGAAATCTCTACACTTTTACCCCCCACCCCGCGAAAAGTAAGGCTGGTTCCGCTCTTGAATGAGGTTGAATGATTGTGTTATATTAATAAAAATTTTGAAAGATAAACACTTAAAATTGTAGGGATCGATGACATAATTTGAATAGCGATTGTTTAAAATTTTGTTGTGAAATGCATTTAACTTTCAAATTTTCAAATTATATGAATAGCGATTGTTTAAAAGAATTTGCGAAGAATGTCACCAACACTTCACAGGAAAAAAATGAAAATTGAGTATTCATAAATTGTAGTTTCTTATAGGCAATATCATCATGCAGCATGATTCAAAATTGTTTTTAAGTTTCATACATTCTATAAATTTGTTGTGACATATAATTTCCTAGTTAGATTTGTTACTTGGAGAACAAACATTGAAGAGTACAATTGTAAGCAATAACAAAATTATCCATATTTGACTAATGTTGGCTTGATTAGTACCAACAGGTTAATTTCCATACCATTTTTAAAGTTGTTCAATGCAATTTAATATTAAGCTATGCAACGGATATAAGATGTCTGGCTTTGGTAATTATAGGTGATATTATATTCTACCGTTATTTGATTATATTTTAAAATAAATCTCATTAAAACATTATAGTTATAAAAGCTCAACAATCAAAATCACAGTGAAATTCAAAACGATGTTAATAGGTCATAACAATCAATCTGATGATTTTTGGAATTTCGCTAGTTACTTTTATTCTATCCAGTGAACGTACGCAGAGGAAGGTTCGATTTTAGGCAAAAAAATGCCTGTACCGAGTTTTTGAAAAAACTTGGTACAAGCGCGAAAAACTCGGTACATGCACTTTTTTTGCCTAAAACCGAACCTTCCTCTGCGTACGTTCACTGAATAGAATAAAAGTTCTTTTTCGGCACCCTAATTTTGTCCTATAAATATTTCTCTTTATGAGCCTAAATTCATGCAGTACAGCAGTACAGCTGAACACCTACACCAAATTCAACTCAATCTAAGCCCAAATGGGTCCAAATCAAGCACCCGAAGTGCTATTGGAAAGCTCATACCACAATTTGAGTTACCAAACGGTCTTCGATTTTAACGAGCTTATACTCGAATTGAGCGGCTCAACGAGACGAATCCAACGAGCCTAAGATCGCTGAATTCCAACATCACTAAGGCCTTCAAATGTCCAATGAACAGTGCACGATCGTATGAGTCAATATCGGCCGTCCATTCGACCACACCCCATTTTCCCTTGATCTTTGGCCTATTTACGGGTCATGCCACTCCAGAAAAACTATAAATAGACCCCTCATTCCTCATAAGAGGGGACCCAATCAAGAAGAGAAGAGGAGAAGAGAAGGAAGAGAAGCGAGAAGCTCCTCCTCGACCACCGCAAGAGCCTCGCCGAACCACCGCTGGAGCTTCGCCGGACCACCACATGAGGCCCTCACCCTCGCCGGACCACAGCCAGAACTTCGCCGGACCACCGCCGGAGTCTTGTCGGACCACCACCTGAGGCCCTCACCTTCGCCAGAGGCCCTCAACTTCGCCAAAGGCCCTCACCAACACCTGAGGCCCTCACCTTCACCAAAGGCCCTCACCTTTGCCAGAGACCCTCACCTTCGCAAAAGGCCCTCATCTTTGCCAGAGGCCCTCACTTTTGCCAGAGGCCCTCACCTTCGTCGGACCACCGCCAAAGGCCCTCACCTCCGTCGGACCACCGCCTGACGTCGTTGCTCCGCCGAACAGCCACTGGAGACCTTGTGCTCAACCAGGACACCACCTGAGGCCCCGACTTCTGCTGGGCCACTACCTGACGCCTAGAATTCTACCAGAGTATCGCCCTACTACAACTGTCTTTCAGACCCCAGTCTCCTGCCGACTACAGTCCTACCGACCTCCATCAACAGACAACGGTCTTTCAGACCCCGGTCTCCTGCCGACTATGGTTCTTTCAACCTCTGTCGCCTACTATGGTCCTTCCAACCTCCATCAACAGACAACGATCTTTTTGACCTCGATCTCCTGCCGACTTCGGTCCTTTTGACCAAACAAACATGTCTATGTTGATTATTGTAACTCCCACAATGTAATGCGTTCTATATGACTTACATTTGTAACATCAAGCTAAGGTATTCTCCCTAAGAAGGACCTCATTTGTAATCGACTGCAAATACTAGTGGATTCTTTCAAACTGGCCTAGGCCTCATAGTTTTTTTCCCCTTTTTAGGGGTTTCCACGTAAAAAACTCAGATGTCTTTTATGAACGCTACACCCTCTCTCACTTATCTACTTGTGTGCTGGATCTTCGTACAATTCTTAGACGTTAAACTATATATTTATCTACCACCGCGAATACTCCAGGACGCAACAAGTACATTTTTGAAAGTGTGAAAAAACATAAAAGAAGTTTAGGAGACCGAAATAATTGGAGAAATGAACCTGATTGAAGAAATGTTTTAGAAGTTCAAAACACTGAAATAATTGGAGAAAGAAACATGCGAGTAGCCTAAATGCCGGTAAGAAGAAATGTTAAAGAAGTTTAGGAGACCGAAACATTTGGAGAGAGAAACCTACAGGACAACACGAGTGAGCGGAAGAAGTTAGGGCAAGCCGAAGAGTCAAGATGGAAGATGAAGAAAATTGCGAATTCTATAAGAAATAGGCGATATTAGGTAACTGACACTTAAACGAAACATTAATAGGTTAAATGAAATTCAACGGAGGGAAACACAAGCGGGTCCTTGAGAGGAATAAAAATTAATTTAGTATGTGTTGCATGTAACGAACATTAATTTTCATAATTATTATATATTTTTAAATTTATTAATTATCTATAAAACAATGAAGGGACAAGATAATTTTAGAATAAATAAAATTAATGGCCAAGATTTGTTGTGAATGAAAATTTAAGCGGCATTTAAATTTGTTTTGTTTGAAAATTTAAGGTAATAGTTTTGAAATTTAGTTGACTCCTATAGCTGAAGAAATATTTGTATATCAAACTAGTGTTTTAAAATATTAAGGTTTTGTTTGGAATGACTTTTTTATTGCTTCTTAAATTAGCTTTTTATTACAAAAATTTTAATTTTTATATTAGAAAGCTGCTTTAATAAGCAGTAAGAAATTCGTCCCAAACGAAACCTATGATTTTGTTTAAGATAGCTTTCTTAATGTTTTCTAAAACAGCTTTTTTAAAAAAAAAAATTCTTGAATTAGAAATTTGTGTGTTAAAAAGCTGGCTTAAAAAACATTAAGAAAATTAATGTCCCATATGAAACCTAAGATTTCCCGCTTTTAGTCATTGTTTTATAGTTGTTTTTAAGAAAATTGTCTCAACCTAAATCTATGTTGTTTTAACTTTGAAAATATGTGACATAATTATAAAACCTCTATATTGTAATCTTTTAATAAAATATTAATAATTTTAATATTTAAAAAAATAAGCAAGTACAATAATTAGTTTACGCTATTTTAATAAACAATAATTAATGATAATTAACATTGGCCTTGAACATGAAATAAACAAAAAAAATTAGTAAATGAGGATCATTCATTTTGAGTCAAGATGTGTTCTATTTAAATAATAAAGTAAGAAATAGCTCTAATTAATTAATTTCATTGAATTTTGGCAACACTTTTTTCTTAAGCAGCGAGATGGTGGATTTAACAAAGTAACCTTCATTTTTTTTCTTAACGCACATTTACAAATTTATATTTCGAATGGCACTTTCATAAAATTCTATTAATTTGTTATTTTTGTTGTCACATTCAATGCAGTGATATTGCGGAAAATGTGGATGGCAGATAAGACATCTTCCAACAATCATTAATTTGGTGACAGAGACAAACCTATGTAGAACTTACGGGTGGTAATTGTCTATCTTGTGTGGATCTTATTTTATACATTTTTTGTGAGATATCTGAACGGAAAGAATCGTTCAGATATGTGAGTGAACATATTTTGTACATCTTTATACATAATGTATGTCAAATCAGTGTAGACACTATGTACGCACGGTGTGAACATTCATGGTCCGGACAATTCTTCCCGTCCGGATACCTCACATAAAAATTAATTCTAAACAAGAGGCTAATTCTGCTTCTACTTGAAGGAATTATATTTGATTTGCAAGTGAGATGACAAAACTGGTTAGCGAGTTAGGTTCGATTCCAATATAAAATTGATCTGCTTTTAAATCCGATGAATCTAAACTCACCCATTTAATAAATGGGTCAAAAAGACGAACTCAGATCATACTAAATATCTCATTTTAATTTTATATATATATTCATTTACCTAGCCTGTTTACCAAACAAATCAAAATGTGAGACCTAAATGCGAACCATTTATTAAATGAGTTAACTCGAATTCAAATTTTTTAAGAGGGTCGGAATTGAATTGACGAGTCAGTCATTTCCAAAATAGACTAGATGTGCAGTCATTTGAGCATGACAATGGACTCTTGCTAAATAAAAGAAAAACGCACTGCTAGTTTTGGCATTTTCTATAAAAAAAAAAAAAGAAAAAGAACTGTCAGTGCTCATACTGCTAAAAAATTTATTTACGCACACTTCTCAAAATTTTGCCTAACTAATAATTTCATCAATGATTTTGCCCATTTTGAAGTGGACAGCTTTTTATTGTACATTTTAATATGATTAAAAACTAAAATATTATATAAATAAATATTAAATTTTACATATTAGTTCAATATAAAATCCCTAATATATATAATATAGAAAAGTCAAAGTCATGTTCTCCAAACTTCTGCTAGCTTACTCATGGAAGATCCTATAGATGACTTTAACTTGGTCTTCTCTATACTTCTCAGAGCATATATGATACATTTCCTTATATCCTTCAGCAAAATTAGATCAAATATTCTCTCTCTTTATTCCTCTTCAGAAAGAAATAGAAATGGCTTCGCCAAAAATTTTAATCTCTCAGCTTCGTCATCTAATCTCAGGCCGCTGCTGCTTCTTCTTCTTCGGCTTCCTTTTGTGCTTTTTCTTCCTCTTGTTCGAGGGATGCAGATCTGAAGCTTCTGCTTCGGCAAAGACTGATCCTATTGAAGGTAAGCCGTTGCTTTAATTACTATCTACCTAACTGTATCTATTTTTCTCTTTGTTAATTTTCACATACCTTCAGTCCCAGCATAAAAGCAAAGGATAAACCGTAATCAAAAAGAATAAATTTTTAATTATCAGAAGATTTCTGTAAATTAAGGTTGCCTTTCTGCTTGTAAAAATTAGCTGCGATGCTGTTGCGGCAATTATATGGTTTCTGAAAATTCTTGTGAGTTTTGCTTCTTCTTCTTCTTCTTCTTCTTCTTCTTTTTTAATTCGGATAGTAATATTTTTATAATTATCACTTACATAAAATGTTCATTCCCCTCATAAAATTTTTTTAAAATATAACATAAAATTGTAATAAAATAGAATTATGATAATGATTTGTAAAATAAAAATTTTAAAAAATGTCTCAACTCTCAAATATATACTTTAAGAGGTTGTTTGGTTGAATGATGGTGGCAAATATGATGAATTTGAAATAAACTAAATCCACAATATTCAAAATATACAAAACATTTGTATTAGATTGTGTATTTTATATACATAAATTTTATAATCTTTTTATTTTACTTCAAACTAAATATTAATATTCTCAAAATCCTTTTATTTGAAAATTTTTATACTTATTTTTTTTTTCAAACCAAATAGCTCAGTGAGAACTAGCTTTTCATGTCATACCTATATGCAAATATTGCTCTTAATTAAGTTTGAAGATTAAGAATCTTCAATGATTATTAGTTGTACGTAGAGAGCCTAGTTAATTGGGATTAGATGAATGAAGTTGAGAATGCTGTTATTTATGATTTATAATTGATGGAACCCAAAAAATACAAAATAAAAATTCGTAAAATTTGAGTTGCATAGCCATTTTAGCAAGCTTTTTTAATAAAATAAATAAGGAGGATTTACGTTCATATCACAATTTTTTTATTTATTTACAGATAAAATATTTAGACCATTATATTTAATTATAAAATTTAAATTTTTAAATCGCATCAATAATTATTAAAAAGTTAAAATGAATACTAATATATATATACATATTATTATTGTTGCCTGCGAGAATATACGCGGCGGTAGAGTTTGTAAATTCGCGTCCTAGCGTTGCACGAGTATTCCACACACAAACAGAAAAGAGAAAGTGAATACCAAGGTTTTTACGTGGAAAACCAAAAAAGGGAAAAAACCACGGGGCCTCGCCCAGTTGTAAAGTTCCACTAGTGTTTTTGTAGATTACAAATGGCGGATTCGTCCCACAAATTGGGATAATCCAAATACTATTTGTTTCTCCCAAGAAGTTTACAAAATTCTACAAATTCTCTGCGTTTTCCGAAAATCCGGCAGAGTTCCGGCGTCTTCAGGCGGTAGGAAGAGCTTCAGCGGTGGTCGAGGAGGTGAGGAATCTCCTTTTCCCCTTTCTCCTTCTTCTTCTGCGAATTCCTGGCATTTCCCGAAAATTCGGCAGAGTTCCGTCGTCTTCAGGCGGCAGGAAGAGCTCCGGCGGTGATCGAGGAGGTGAGGAATCTCCTTTTCCCCTTTCTCCTTCTTCTTCTCTCTCTTCACTTGAGTCCCCTTGGTGTAGAATGAGGACTCTATTTATAGTTTTTCTGGAGTGACATAGCCCGTAAATAGGCGTGAGATCAAGGGCGAATTGGGAGTGGTTTGAATGGACGGCCGATATCGAATCCTTTGATCATGCACCGTTCGTTTGTCATTTTGAAGGCCTTAATGATATCAGAATTCAATGATCTTGAGCTCTTTGGATTCGTCTCGTCGAGCCGTTCGATTCAAGTATAAGCTCGTCAAAATCGGAGACCGTTTGGTAACTCAAATTGTGGTTTAAACCTTCCAACAGCGCTTTGGACTCTTGATTCGGACTCATTTGGGCTCGGATTGGGTTGATCTTGGTGTCGTTGGGTTCGTATTTCCGAGACGCTCAGTTTGACTGTAAGTTTGTTGAAATCGGAGTTCGGGTGCTCCCAAAATTAATTTTTGAAGTTTCCAATTAGCTTTTACCTCGAGATTCGTGTCCGATCAAGCTAATTTTGGAGTACTATCTTAGAGCACCAAATCAAGATTTGGTGCTTTAATGCTCTCGCTCTATCTTAGACCACCTTTTTGTGTGCTGGATATCCGTGCATCACTAAGAAAAATAATTCACTCACTCTATCGCCGTGAATATTTTAGTCCGCAACAAGAAGAAACTTGTTAAAAAAATTGTTAAAACTCTTCCATTTCTCAGTCTATTGTATAAAATGAAGAAATAAATTGATGAATTTAATGCTCAAAGTAGAAAATATTCAAAATAAATGTTTCTAGATATCCCCTATGAGTCATTTTTTTTTAAAGAGCAGTACAATGTCCTAGAACCCTTCTAAAACAGAGAACACAACATTGTAGTGTTGCTGTTCTAGTGCCACAACACCATGAGCGTCAACTTTGAGGTTTAGAGCCAGTGTTGTGAGATAGAGAAGTCACTGCCGAAGCGTTACTAGTCAGTTGTTTTATATATATTGATATATTCTCAAAAAAACTAGTTAGGTATCCGCACAGAATAATTAATCCTAAGATACATAACACAACGATGTAGTGATGTTGTTCTAATGTCGTAATGCTATGAACTAAGCGCCACAACTCTAAGGTTTAGGGCCACGGCGTCGCGAGATTGAGAAGTCTGTGTCGAAGCGTTGCTAGTCGGTTTTTTTTTTAAATATTTTTAAGAGTTTTATTCATTCTTAAGGGGTGTAATTGATAAGACACTATAAGTGAAGATCCATATCATTTTCTTCCATTTTTTCATAATGCACTTCTCGATGCGGGTCTTGTTTTGTTATTTTTTTTCTTTCAAATATTTCAATGTTAAATTATGGTGTTATTTCATCTTCTAACTTTTTTTTTTTTTCATTCTTTGTTTACTTAAAAATTAAATAAAAATAGTCAAGAAATTAAGAATGCATGTACACATATATATGCATATATATATATATATATATATATATATAAATTAATAATAATAATAAAATATGCCTATATATCGACGCATGGATGTAATCATGATACCACTAATGATTGAATCGACGTGGCAGCACGAGCAGTGAACACGATGCTGGGTCGATGGGGGCTGACGGAATCATATTTTTGGAATATCAGTGGCGAGCTATGTAGCGGCGTCGCCATTTACGGCCCCGATGACAACCAGTTCAATCCCGCCATTTACTGCGATTGCAACTTTCATAATCGCACTGTCTGCCACATTACCCTATTGTAAGTCTCTCTCACACACACACACACTCTCTCTCAATTTTTACTTTTCATCAATTTTATAGTAAATTAATTAATCAAGCTGGTGATTTTAAAATTCAATTAACTATACAATTAATTTTAAATTTAATTTATTCTTTTAAAAATCCCTATATTTTACTCATGTGATTAAAATCATATATTAACAAATTTTTATTCGTATATATGATGACCGTCAATCTTAAATTTTTTAAAATGATATTTATAACTAATATAAATTTTATTAAAGGTCTATTTGGGTTAACTTTTTTATTGTTTAATTTTTAATATTACAATGACAAATCTCTTTGATTATTATTTTTTTATTGCTTTTAAAAAATTTTATTATATGAAGCTATTTTTAAAATTAAACTGCAAAATATTATTTTTCCCACAGCAAATTTATAATAATTGATACGTCATGCAAAAATTATCTTGATCGGACACGAATCTCGAGGCAAAAAGCTAGTTGGAAACTTCAAAAATTAAATCCGGGAGCACCTGAACTCCGATATCAGCGAGCTTACAGTCAAACTGAGCGTCTCGGAAATACAAATCCAACGACACCAAACTCGACCCAATCCGAGTTCAAATAGGTCCGAATCAAGGACCCAAAGCTCTTTTGGAAGGTTCAAACCGCAATTTGAGTTACCAAACAGTCTCCGATTTTAACGAGCTTATACTCGAATCGAACGGCTCGACGAGACGAGTCCAACGAGTCCAAGATCACGGAATTCCGACATCAATAAGGCCTTCAAATGTCCAACGAACGGTGCACGATCGTAGGATTCAAGATCGGCCGTTCATTCAACCACTCCCTATTTGCCCCTGATCTCACGCCTATTTACGGGTCATGCCACTCCAGAAAATCTATAAATAGAGCCCTCATTTCTCATAAGAGGGGAATCCAAGTAAGAGAGAGAAGAAGAGAAGAGAAGGAAGGAGTTCCTCCTCGACAGCCGCCGGACCACCGCAGAACCTCGCCGGACCACCGCAGGAATCTCGTCGGACCACCGCAGGAACCTCGCCGGACCACCACAAAACCTCACCGGACCACCACCTTAAGGCCCGACGTTCATCCCCGACGTCCTGCCAAAGACACGACGTCTTGTTCAAGGCCCGACACTCAGTCCCTACATCCTGCCAAAGACCCGACATCTTGTTCAAGGCCCGACGTTAAGTCCCGACGTCCTGCTGAAGACCCGACGTCCTGCTGAAGACCTGACGTCCTGCTTAAGATCCGACGTCCTACTCAAGGCCAGACCATCAACATCCGATCTTCCAAGTGACACTGGGACTAACACCTGGCTCCTTATCTCCTACCGCCTACGGTCCTTCTGACCACTGTCACCTAATACGGTCCGTCCGTCCTCCATCACCAGACTACGGTCTCCGGCCGACTACGGTCTCCTGCCGACTACGGTCTCCGGCCGACTACGGTCTCCTGCCGACTACGGTCTCCGGCCGACTACGGTCTCCGGCCGACTACGGTCTCCGGCCGACTACGGTCTCCGGCCGACTACGGTCTCCTTCCGACTACGGTCTCCGGCCGACTACGGTCTCCGGCCGACTACGGTCCTTCAGGCCAAACAAACCTGTATATGTAACTCTTACCATGTAATGCAATCTATATGATGTACATTTGCTACATCAATCCAAGACCTTCTGCTAAGGAAGGGACTCATTTGTAATCGACTACAAATACTAGTGGATTCATTCAAGGGCCAGGCCCCGTGGTTTTTTCCCCCTTTTCAGGGGTTTTCCACATAAAAACTCTGGTGTCTCTTATGAATGTTTCACCCCCTCTCTTATCTGTTTGTGTGCTGGATTTTCGTACAATGCTAAGACGTTAAACCATATATTTCTCTACCGCCGCGAATATTCCAGGACGCAACAGTTTGGCGCCGTCTGTGGGAAAGTGATTCCCGACTGGGGGGCAATTAGTGCTCTAATCTCAAAAGATCACACCTAGCATCAATATCATAAGAAGCAAAAGCGGAATGGGGGGCAACTTTGACTCAAACCATGGTCAAATAGATCCTCCAATACCTTCAACATCAAGTTGATATTTCAGGAAAATCCAAGCAAATGCAAGGATACTTTCTATCACTTATAAGTTTCATACAGTCCCCTACAGGACTTATACTCCTTGGGCAAGGTCTTGATCTCGACCTCAAAAAGGTAGTAACGGTCTAAAGATAGACTCTTCATTATCTTTGATTCGGGATACACGCAGCATTCGCCCCTCCCAATCAAGGCAAAATCGATCCCAGGGGGATCCGATTGGACCTCTTCCACACAGGTTAACGTCGTCGAGCAAAGGTTCCGACATACAACCTCGGAAAGGTCCTACATCCTTGGTGGATTCTCCCGGCCTCTTCCACACAGGTTAACGTCGTCGAGTAGGGCTCCGGCATACAACCTCGGAAAGGTCTAACATCCTTAGTGGATTCTCCCGGCCTCTTCCACACAGGTTAACGTCGTTGAGCAGGGCTCCGGCATACAACCTCGGAAAGGTCTCACATCCTCAGTGGATTCTCCCGACCTCTTCCACACAGGTTAACGTCGTCGAGCAAAGACTCTGACATACAACCTCGGAAAGGTCCTACATCCTTGGTGGATTCTCCCGACCTCTTCCACACAGGTTAACATCGTCGAGCAGGGCTCCGATATACAACCTCGGAAAGGTCTCACATCCTTAGTGGATTCTCCCGACCTCTTCCACACAGGTTAACGTCGTCGAGCAAAGACTCCGACATACAACCTCGGAAAGGTCTTACATCCTTAGTGGATTCTCCCGGCCTCTTCCACACAGGTTAACGTCGTCGAGCAGGGCTCCGGCATACAACCTCGGAAAGGTCCTACATCCTTGGTGGATTCTCCCGACCTCTTCCACACAGGTTAACGTCGTCGAGCAAAGACTCTGACATACAACCTCGGAAAGGTCCTACATCCTTGGTGGATTCTCCCGGCCTCTTCCACACAGGTTAACGTCGTCGAGCAAAGGCTCCGACATACAGCCTCGGAAAGGTCCTACATCCTTGGTGGATTCTCCCGGCCTCTTCCACACAGGTTAACATCGTCGAGCAGGACTCCGATATACAACCTCGGAAAGGTCTCACATCCTTAGTGGATTCTCCCCACCTCTTCCACACAGGTTAACATCGTCGAGCAAAGGCTCCGACATACAACCTCGGAAAGGTCTCACATCCTTAGTGGATTCTCCCGACCTCTTCCACACAGGTTAACGTCGTCGAGCAGGGCTCCGGCATACAACCTCGGAAAGGTCTGACATCCTTGGTGGATTCTCCCGACCTCTTCCACACAAGTTAACGTCGTCGAGCAGGGCTCTGATATACAACCTCGGAAAGGTCTCACATCCTTAGTGGATTCTCCCGACCTCTTCCACACAGGTTAACGTCGTCGAGCAAAGGCTCCGACATACAACCTCGGAAAGGTCTCACATCCTTAGTGGATTCTCCCGACCTCTTCCACACAGGTTAACGTCGTCGAGCAAAGGCTCCGACATACAACCTCGGAAAGATCTCACATACTTGGTGGATTCTCCGACCTCTTCCACACAGGTTAACGTCGTCGAGCAGGGCTCCGACATACAACCTCGGAAAGGTCTCACATCCTTAGTGGATTCTCCCGACCTCTTCCACACAGGTTAACGTCGTCGAGCAGAGCTCCGGCATACAACCTCGGAAAGGTCTCACATCATTGGTTAACGTCGCCAGAATGTCGTCAATGGACTTCTATCTGACTTCTCCACAATGTTAAAATTCTACCCGATTTTGAATTTTCTTCTATCACTGAACTTTTGCCTTGCTGGACTTTCGACGGACTAATACCCGGCACAGAAATTCTTCTTATTGTCGGACTAATACCCGACGTTAGACTTTTGCTCCTCAGTGGACTTCTCCTTGATGTCGGACTTTTGCTCGTTAGTAGACTTCTACCCAACGTCGAACTTCTGCTCGTCAGCATACTTCTACCCGACGTCGAACTTCTGCTCGTCAGCAGACTTCTGCCCGACGTCGGACTTCTACTCGTCGTCGGACTTCTGTCCGTCAATGAACTTTCATCGGTCTTCTGCCAGAGGCCGTACTTCTACACGACGTCGGATTTCACCTTGTCGTCGAACTTCTGCTCATCAGCGGACTTCTACTCGTCGTCAGACTTCTGCCTGTCGACGAACTTTCATCGGTCTTCTGCCAGAGGCCATACTTCTACACGACGTCGGACTTCTCCCTGTCGTCGGACTTCTGCTCGTCAGCGGACTTCTACTCGTCATCGGACTTCTGCCCGTCGACGAACCTTTGTCGGTCTTCTACCCGACGCTGCACCTCTACCCGACTTCGTACTTCTACCGGATGTCGGACTTCTACCAGTTAATAGACTTTCGCCGGTCTTCTGCCTGACGTTGTATGTCTAAGCGACGTTAAATTCGTACCTATCATCATACTTCTCCCCGACGCTGGACTTATACTCATTACGGGACTATCATCGGTCTTCTACTCGACGTCGAACTCTTGCATATCGACGGACATTCATCGGACTTTTACATGTCGTTGAATGTCTACTCGTCGTTGTACTTCTCCAACCTTCGTTGGACTTCTGTTCGCTGTCAACCTCCCTCCTTACAACGGTCTCTCCGACCTCCATCTCCAACCAACTAACATCAGAACTCCGCAATATCTCTCGAAGAATAGAGGGAGAAGGGGGAAATCTCCGGACTTCCTTGCCAAGAGAGGGGCCTCGAAAAATCGAGGGAAGGCCTCAATAGAAAGGACAGAGGGAGAAGAGAAGGAGGGGAAATCTCCTAACTTCCTTGCCAAGAGAGGGGCCTCGAAAAATCGAGGGAAGACCTCAATAGAAAGGACAGAGGGAGAAGGGAAGGAGGGGAAATCTCCGGACTTCCTTGCCAAGAGAGGGGCCTCGAAAAATCGAGGGAAGGCCTCAATAGAAAGGACAGAGGGAGAGCAGAAGAAGAAAAGAAAAAAGAAGAAGAAAAGAAGAAAGGGGAAGAAGAAAAGCAGAAAAGAGAAGAAGAAGGGAGAAGAGACAATTTTTCTAAAGGCCTTGGAGGCCTATTTATAGGTTTTTTGGAGAATGGTGGGAAGTTTCTAGATTTTTAAATTTTCCTAAAATTTTTCGGAATTTTCTGGAATTTTCTGGAATTTTTTCGGATTTTTCGGAATTTTTGGGGAATTTTTTGAAATTTTGTGGGCCCCGCAACGAATTAAAAAAAAAATCAAAAATCAAAAAGTATAACCGCGCGCGGCTAACCACGCGGTCAGCCAAGCAGCGCGCCTGTTCGCGCGCGGCACACTCGCCGGCGCCGCCGGCGGCAAGCGGCGGCCGGCCGGCCGGTTCGGCCGCCTATGTGTGTCCGGGCCCGATTTTCGGCCCGGATGGTCCGATTCGGACGTTTTTGGGGTCCCCAGACACGTTTTTCGACGTTCCGGACTCGATTTCAACACTTTCGGAGCTCAACGGGGCTTCTATAAGTAAGTTTACGCAAATTTCAACTTTTGGAACGCAATTTTTTGCGATTCGGCCAATGTAAAAGTTTGGAAAAAGTATTTTCGGACTTTAGAGCTTCGACGTCCGAAAATAGGGGGGCAACTGATACGTCATGCAAAAATTATCTTGATCGGACACGAATCTCGAGGCAAAAAGCTAGTTGGAAACTTCAAAAATTAAATCCGGGAGCACCTGAACTCCGATTTCAGCGAGCTTACAGTCAAACTGAGCGTCTCAGAAATACAAATCCAACGACACCAAATTCGACCCAATCCGAGTTCAAATAGGTCCGAATCAAGGACCCAAAGCTCTTTTGGAAGGTTCAAACCGCAATTTGAGTTACCAAACGGTCTCCGATTTTAACGAGCTTATACTCGAATCGAACGGCTCGACGAGACGAGTCGAACGAGCCCAAGATCACAGAATTCCGACATCAATAAGGCCTTCAAATGTCCAACGAACGGTGCACGATCGTAGGATTCAAGATCGGCCGTTCATTCAACCACTCCCTATTTGCCCCTGATCTCACGCCTATTTACGGATCATGCCACTCCAGAAAATCTATAAATAGAGTCCTCATTTCTCATAAGAGGGGAATCCAAGCAAGAGAGAGAAGAAGAGAAGAGAAGGAAGGAGTTCCTCCTCGACAGCCGCCGGACCACCGCCGGACCACCGCAGAACCTCGCCGGACCACCGCAGGAATCTCGTCGGACCACCGCCGGACCACCGCAGGAACCTCGCCGGACCACCACAAAACCTCACCGGACCACCACCTTAAGGCCCGACGTTCATCCCCGACGTCCTGCCAAAGACACGACGTCTTGTTCAAGGCCCGACACTCAGTCCCTACATCCTGCCAAAGACCCGACATCTTGTTCAAGGCCCGACGTTAAGTCCCGACGTCCTGCTGAAGACCCGACGTCCTGCTGAAGACCTGACGTCCTACTTAAGATCCGACGTCCTACTCAAGGCCAGACCATCAACATCCGATCTTCCAAGTGACACTGGGACTAAAACCTGACTCCTTATCTCCTACCGCCTACGGTCCTTCTGACCACTGTCGCCTAATACGGTCCGTCCGACCTCCATCACCAGACTACGGTCTCCGGCCGACTACGGTCTCCTGTCGACTACGGTCTCCGGCCGACTACGGTCTCCTGCCGACTATGGTCTCCGGCCGACTACGGTCTCCTGCCGACTACGGTCTCCGGCCGACTACGGTCTCCGGCCGACTACGGTCTCCTTCCGACTACGGTCTCCGGCCGACTACGGTCCTTCAGGCCAAACAAACCTGTATATGTAACTCTTACCATGTAATGCAATCTATATGATGTACATTTGCTACATCAATCCAAGGCCTTCTCCTAAGGAAGGGCCTCATTTGTAATCGACTACAAATACTAGTGGATTCATTCAAACTGGGTCAGGCTCCGTGGTTTTTTCCCCCTTTTCAGGGGTTTTCCACGTAAAAACTCTGGTGTCTCTTATGAATGTTTCACCCCCTCTCTTATCTGTTTGTGTGCTGGATTTTCGTACAATGCTAAGACGTTAAATCATATATTTCTCTACCGCCGCGAATATTCCAGGACGCAACAATAATATTTACAAAAAAAGTTGTAACTATTTCAAACATACCCTAAGCCTTCATTTACGGTAGATTTCTTATTGCTTTCTATAACAGCTTAGTATAAAAAAAATTTCAAAGCACAAAAAAAAAAAAAAGTGGCAAAAAGTTCTTACTTCTTCTTAAAATTGCTTTCTAGCATAAAAATTTTAATTTTTGAACTGAAAAATTATTTTAAGAAGCAATACAAAAATTATCTCAATTGAAGACTTAGGCTTCGTTTGGGGCCTCTTTTTTATTGCTTTCTAAAATAGAGTTTTAGTCCAAAATTTTTTTTAAAACGGAGTTTTAGTACAAAATTTTTTAATGTTGTACTAAAATTCTGTTTTAAAAAAGCAATAAAAAAGCCGTCTCAAACGAAGCCTAAGTCTTCAATTGAGATAATTTTCTAAAAAAAATTTATACAAGAAAATAATAAGAAAATTATACCAAATGAAATCTAAGATTTTGTTTGAAATATTTTTTTAAAGCTTCTTAAACCAATTTTTTAGTATAAAGAAATTGATTTAAAAAGCTGTAAGAAAGTCGGTCTAAACCAAATCTTAATTGATTGATTTGATCATAAATTTAAATATTGTAACACCAAATTTTATATATTAGAAAACAGTAACTAGTTTTATATTATATATTTACTGTACTTCGTAAATTCCAAATTGATTTTTTAATTATTTACAAAGCAAGGTGTACGATCTGAATGTAACCGGAGCTTTCCCTGAAGAGCTGAGCAACCTCACTTATCTTACGAATCTGTAAGTCTTTTCTTCTCGTCAGATTATAGCTTAACTAACAAAAAAGCATAGTGATATTCTTCTAATTTTCTGTTATGATAAATTAAAAAAAAATTAAATTTTAATTTGAATAAATATAATATAATTTTTGGTTAATTTTTTATATATTATACCTCTTAAAATAAATTTAATAATTGAAAATTTTATTTTTATTCATAAGATTTATCACAAAATGTACAGTTTCTTTGAAGAAGATCCATTTTATGAAGTTGTTGTGAAGTTATTTTAGAAAAAATAGCTTATTTTTTACGATCAAAATAAGGCTTTGTTTGTTTGAGTGTTTTTTTGCCTTTTCCGTTTGAAAACGGAGTTTTTTTTTTTTGTGTTATTTGGTTCGTCAAATCACGTTCTCAATAACTCCTTCATTTTTCTGTAGTTTGGAGAAAGCTTTTTATATGTGCTTCTCCATTAGAAAACTCCATTTTCTAAACTAATGTTTTTTAAAACTGTCTTTTACAAAAGCTCCAAAAAAAACAAACGAAGCCTAAAGTTTTGTTTGGGATAACTTTTTTTGTTGCTTCTTAAAACAACTTTCTAGTACAAAAAAAATGTACTAAAAAGTTGCTTTAAGAAGCAATAATAATACATCCCAAACGAAGCCTAAGAATTCATTTGAAATAACTTTTTTATTGCTTCTTAAAGCAGCTTTTTAATACAAAATTTTAATTTTTGTACTATAAAGCTGTTTTAAAAAATAAAAAGAAAGTCATCCCAAAGGAAGCCTTATTATACAATTTTCTATCAAATATAGTTATAATTGCTATTTAAAAAATAAATTTATAAAAGAATTGTTTCAAACAAATCCAAAGTTAATAAGTGCTATATTAATTTCTTGATGGTTATTAATTTTATTATTCTAAACGGTCTTTCTTATCTCAATCTCCTGCCAACTACGATCTTTCTGACCTCTATCCCATCGACTATGTTCCTGCCGACCAAATAAACATATGTAACTCCCACAATGTAATGTGCTCTATATAATGTATATTTGTGACATCAAGCCAAGACCTTCTCCTAAGGGTCTCATTTGTAATAGACTGCAAATACTAAAGAATTCATTCAAATTGGGTCAGACCCCCTGGTTTTTTTCCATTTTTAGGGGTTTCCACGTAAAAACTTTAGTGTCTCTTATGAACGCTACACTCTCTCTCTTATCTGCTTGTGTGCTGAATCTTCGTACAATGCTAAGACGCTAAACTTTATATTTCTCTACTACCGCGAATACTCTAGGACACAACAATCTTCATCTTAAAATAAATTTAATAATTTAAATATTTATTTTTTATTCGGAAGATTTATCACAAAATGTACTGTTTATTTGTAAAGGATTCATCAATTACCTTTTTGCAGGACAATAAGCTGGAACTATTTTACTGGGTCACTGCCGGCTTTTATAGGGAACTTATCATCACTGCAATGCCTGTAAGTTGGAAAATCATTTTATATAAAATATAAATAAATTGTTTGGATTTTGGAATAGTTGATAATAGTTTATTTATTCTATTGTAAAATAAATTTTTAGTCATATAATTTTCTGTCAAATAAAATTATAATTAGTGATTAAAAATAAAATCATAAAAAAACTGATTCAAATAGAGTTAATATGTGCTGCATTAATTTCTTGATGGTTATTAATTTTATTATAATATCATCAATAGGGATTTGAGAGCAAATGCGTTGTCGGGACCCATTCCAAGAGAGCTCGGGAATCTAAAAAATCTAAAAACTCTGTAAGAAATTTTGTTTACACAGCACTTTTCTTGATGCTGAATTTGATTAATTAGTTGCTTTACTACCTTTATATATTTTCTCATTCTATATTTTAGTTGTTTACAATTATGATTTCCTTTTGTTTATTCTTTAATTTTCTTGATATTTGATAATCATGCTGAGATTGTATTCATATGTCAAAAATTTATGAGATATATTTGGGACGATTGTAGTACTATTTTATAAAGTTATTTGTGTAATTACTGTAGAAAGCAGCTTTTTCCACATATATTTCAAAAAGGCTATGAGAAAGTAGCAAGAAAGTCCTAACAAATGAAATTATGATTGTTGTATGAAAATATATCAGCAAAAAAGTTCTCCCAAACAGACCTTATATAATATCATCAAAAGCTGCAAGTAAAAATAGAAAAACATCGACCATCCGAAGAAGTATAGGAATTATGAGATCTAAAATAGACTACCCAAACGAAAAGTAAAGCAAAAATATCTATTAAGGTACCATCCCTGTTGTGAAGGAGCAATTATTATGTCTGGTCAAATCCGAATGTATATCGAGTGCTCAATACCGAGTTTTAGGTGACTTGGCGCGTGGTTATTGGTCTATGAACGCATTCGGTGACTGGACGTAATAATTGCTCGTTGTGAAGGGACAAAGGAGATATAATAGTGGAACTATCTTAGTGGCAGAATCAGAGAGAGAGAGAGAGAGAGAGACTCAGAGGCTTCACAACACCTTGTAATGCGTTGTAATGCGTTGCTAAAAGAACTAATTTACAAAATTTAGCTGAAATCCTAGCTTTTTTTTTTTAGCTAAATCTTGCAAGTAAATAGCCCTAAGTGACAGAAATTTATATAAGAATATACCTGAAAGAAATCTATTTGAACTTCTTGTCTTCATCCATCTCTATCATAAAGAGAGGCAAAGACTTCTATCATGCAAAACAAAGTACTCAAAGCACTTCAATCTTTATGAAGGAAATTTTTTTCTTCATGGGATTTCTTTGTTATGGAGATAATGATAAGGACCGTTTGACTTATTTTATTTTATTTTATCTTATTATTTTGGCAGAGGATTGGGGCCAAACAACTTCAGTGGAACTCTTCCAGCTGAGCTGGGCGGCCTTAAGAACCTAGAATCATGGTTAAATAATCATAACTCTATAATACAACTACTTGCGAGAATGAAATCAAATGTTTTTTATCTGCAATTTTTGTTAGTAGTAGGAGATATAATATGTTACAGTCTTTTGCTTTTTAAGTTTATATCTAATTTATTGTTCAATTCTCAGGTACATGGATAGTTCTGGACTAAGTGGTGAGCTTCCAACTTCTCTATCCAATCTTACAGCAATGCAAACATTGTAAGTTCTATTTATACTGAAAATTTGAGTTAAGAAAATTTTCTTCTGATCTAATAGCAATAATTAATCCAGGATGATGTCAGACAATTATTTTACAGGCAAATTACCAGATTTCATTGGGACTTGGTCAAACCTAAATGTTTTGTAAGATTTTTCTTTATAACTCTCATGCTATATATTATCCAAATTTATCATCCATGATTAGAATTGCATACAAACAAATTTCTAGAAAATAAATTAGAGGTGCTCACTTCTATATGATGTTTCGATAGGAGGATACAAGGGAACTCCTTCAGTGGTCCAATTCCTTCAAGTTTTTTCACTCTCTACAAACTTTATGATTTGTAAGTTTTCTCCTTTAAATTAAGGCTTCGTTTGGAACGGCTTTTTTACTGCTTCTTAAAACAATTTTTTTAGTAAAAATAAATAAAAATTTTATAAAAAAAAGCTGTTTTAAGAAGCAGTAAAAAAGATGTTCAAACGAAGCCTAATACTACAAAAACTTTTTTTATGATAAAGCCTACCAACCATCAACTAAGAGATTATATAGTTATTTATAGCCTCAAGATTAACCGTTCACAAGTGCATTATTTACACCTAATAATTTCATCTTTTATTGAATATTTATATAATGCTCTATTCCAGACGCATAGGAGACTTAATAAATGGGAGTTCATCACTGGCATTTATTTGGAATATGACAAATCTAAACACACTGTAAGGCTTGTTGTTTCTAATCGACAATCTACTCTCTTCTTGATTTTTTTTTTTTAAATAACTTAGTGCATAACTATGGCATGGTATAAATTTAACTCCATGCAGGATCTTAAGGAATGCCAAGATTTCTGATACTCTTCCATTGGACTTTGCATACTATACACATTTAGTGACATTGCAAGTGCTTTAATTCCTTTTCCTCTATTATGTATTTTTTTTTTTTTTACTTCAAAATGAAAATGATGTAGCATTTGTTACTTGGATGCAACTTGAATTTTTTTTTTCTTTTTTCTCTACAAAGAGATTTGAGCTTCAACAACATCACAGGCAATATTTCACAATCTCTACTTAACCTGAGCTCTCTAAACTGCTTGTACGAAATGACTATTTCAGCGTCCCATGTTTCACATAAATTTTTTAATATTGCAACATAATTTATATTTTTTCTCTATTATCACACTCAACAGATTCCTTGGGAATAATAGCATAACAGGCACCTTACCTGGAACAAAGACCTCAACACTGAGTAATATGTAAGTATGCAAGTCATTTAATATGTAAGTTTCTCCTAAAGCAATTGAAAAGAATTTTCTCCCTAATATATTAGCTGGGAAAATTTTCTTATTATAGAGACAAATCTTATCATGTTTTGCTCTTTGATGAAATTTAAGACTTTTAACTAAATATCAATTCCTTTTTACTCCTACAGAGATCTTTCATACAATCAATTGTCAGGGAGCTTTCCATATTGGGTCAACGATCCAAACTTAGTGTTGTAAGTCGTAGAAAAAATTTATATTTTCTTATTTAGTAATTGCAATATTTTTTAATCATAAATATCCAATCACACCATTCCATTAATTCTTCTCTTTAGGTGCTTGCAAAGATGTCAAATTAGGGGAGGGGTGGGAGTTCCATTGGTATTGCCATCTTAGTAAAAAATATGTATATGCCTATAAATAGGAAACATAAGAGAAGAATAAAAGAAGATAAAATAAAGGACAATATCTTCAATAATGATTAAATATGTTTAAAAAAATAAGAAAAATAAATAAATAATGAATAAATATGTTGATAATAAATCGTGCATATTCTTACAATAAATCGTTTAAACATGTGATGATTTAAATATAACATTTTCATGTAAATTTAAGGCGTGATAAAGGTTATTAACTTGCATTTGAAAAAAACAGCGACCAAAGATGAAATAGTCAAAGGTTTTGTTGCACAAAGGTTGTAATTGTTGTTAGAGGAGTACGATTATTCAAGGAAATATAGAGTAACCTTTATTGAAATTAAAGAATTGAGACCTATGCCAATGAAGGCACGTGTCACATCCTTGGAGGTATAGTGCTATAGAGTATCGATGGAGTTCCTAATGAAAAGTGTCACCATAGAGTCATCATTGCTATTATCATTGGAGAACCAAGGATATCACATAGCTTTATAGACCTACAAGAAATTGAGAGGGCTAAGTTTTCCCGTGGTCAATGATGAAGATCAAAAACTATGAGAGAGGTCTATTTGTGAAGTGGAAGATTCATATTGTAAGAAAGAAAGAATCATAGAGGTCTACACCTTTATTGAATTGTCATCTTAATACAAGCATATCTGTAATTAAATCTAAACAAAAAAATAAAAAATAAAAAAATAATCACGAAGCATAATAATGGATATCATGCTTAGTAATGATAAATTATAAGAATAATTAGTAGTAAGGATTCCAATTATAAATAATTAACATATGTAATAACTTAAATGCACTGACAAATTTTTAAACACTTAATAATTCTTTCCTATATTAACTCTTCTATTTCATTCCAAATAAGAAGAAAACCTAAATCAGAATTTTTTTCTTGATGATTCATGTAGCCGACTCCACATAGTGGGATAAAAATTTGATGTTGTTGTTGTTGATAGGAACTTGGTTGCAAACAACTTTGTCATAGACAATTCCAATAGCAGGTAATCATCTTGATTTACTTTCCTGTGTAAGTTCAATTTCATTTTGATTCATACTAGAATTTGAAATTTATCTATAATTTCACTCTCAGCGTCTTACCTCATGGATTAGAGTGTCTTCAAAGAGACATGCCATGCTATCAAGACTTGCCAGCTTGTAAGTTACTCTCCACGTACATCTTCGTGCATTTTCTTCTCCTCATGAGCTATAAAAATATATTTGAAGTATTTTGAACTTGTAGATTATCAATTTGCAATAAATTGCGGTGGAGCTGCAAATGTGACGAGTTCTGATGGAACTAACTTTGACATAGATAATACTACTCTTAGTGCAACATCTTATTTTGTGACTAATGTAAAAAAATGGGCAGTAAGCAATGCTGGAAGCTTTATAGATGCCTCAAATCCTAATGCAAATTATATAATTAGTACTCAGAACCAATCCCAGAGCACACTTGATTCAAAATTGTTTAAGACTGCAAGGATGTCACCATCCTCATTAAGATACTATGGCTTGGGACTTCAAAATGGGAATTACACTGTAAAGCTACAGTTCTCTGAGATTGGAATACCAGATCAATCCACTTGGAGAAGCTTAGGTAGAAGGGTCTTTGACATTTATATACAGGTAAGCAAATTAATCATTCAAAATGTCTTGTTTGAATTCTTTTAAAGGATATGGAGCAATCGATCTTGATTAATTTAAAGAAAATGATAGAATGTGAATTGGTTTTAATTGGTTAGAGTTAAATTAGGTAAACAATATAAAAAAAGGTTAAAATTAACCTTTATACAAATGGTAGTGATATTTATATTTATATCTAAATACTAGTCTACTTGAAACAAACATCTAACATATAATGAGTAATTGAGTAGGTTTTATTATTTTCCATATTTCCAAGGTGCTAACAGGATCAAATATATAAATTCAGGGCATGCTTAAGGAGAAGGACTTTGATATAAGAAAGGAAGCTGGTGGGAAATCTTTTACAGCAGTCTTGAAGGAGTACCAAGCTCCTGTAATAAACAACTTCCTAGAAATACATTTATTTTGGGCAGGAAAGGGTACAAATTTTATTCCTAGTCCAGGATATTATGGGCCATCCATTTCTGCAATCAGTGTATCTCCTTATGGTATGCATTTTTATATGAACTTTTAATTACAATTTCCTCAAAAACTCCCAATTTATTTTACTACTATCGATGTTTACAGACTTCATTCCATCTGTGAGCAACAAACCCTCACATTCCTCTTCATCAAACAACAATACAAGTAAAGTTGTAGGGATTGTATGTGGTGTTGTGGTTTTGGGACTTACCGTGTTCACGATACTAGTGTGGAAATATAAACAAAAAAATCTGAACAAAGATAATGAAGGTAAACTTCTTTAAGGAAGCTAAAATTTTGTTATTATTTATGAACGTATAACGTTTATATTTTCTTTTGAATTTGACTATGTTAATATGTCAAATATTACAGAGTTGTTAGGAATGAGTGCCATACCAAATACATTCAGCTATTCTGAACTGAGAACAGCTACTGAGGATTTCAACCGGTCTAATTTTCTCGGAGAGGGAGGATTCGGGCCTGTATTCAAGGTCAGCTTTGCCTATATATGACAATGTTAAATTTAATTTTACCACATAATTATTCTTAAAAGTTTAATTTTATCATAATTTTTATCTTTCAATATCATAAGAGTTTCACTAGCGAAATAAATATGACATTACTTTCAAAAAGCAAAATGAGAGTAGAGTGCATTTACTTTTCACCTAAAAATATATAATGTAAAAATATATAAGCACATTGTTAAAACTATCAAACATCCTTGTACAACTACATTAATCTTGTGCAAATTAATTATATGACATGTAGAGTTGATAGTGAAATGGATTTATTTGTTTCATCTAAGGGTAAACTACATGATGGAAGAATGGTAGCAGTAAAGCAACTATCAGTAGCATCTCAACAAGGGGAGAGACAATTCACGGCAGAAATAGCAACTATATCAGCAGTTCAACATCGCAATCTAGCTAAGTTGTATGGTTGTTGCATTGAGGGAGACAAAAGACTCTTGGTTTACGAGTACCTAGAAAATAAGAGCTTGGATCAAGCTATTTTCAGTATGTTTTGAAATGATAAGTAGCTTGGAGCAACAATTTAAGAAATTCCTTTATTTGACTGGTCTCTTTTTCCAGGGAAAAAGGATTTGCATCTTGACTGGGAAACACGCTTTGAGATTTGTTTGGGAGTAGCAAGAGGCTTAGCCTATCTTCATGAGGAATCAAGTGTGAGAATTATTCACAGGGATGTAAAATCTAGCAACATTCTATTAGATGGTAATCTTACCCCAAAAATATCAGATTTTGGTTTGGCAAAGCTTTATGATGATAAGTGGACTCACATTAGCACAAGAGTTGCAGGCACAATGTATGTAAAGATTTGATGTTATCTTTAACATTTTTTTTTTGCTGAAATTTTAATCATTCTTTATTTTTCTGCATCATTTATAGTTCAAACTTATGATATTTGTAGAGGTTATTTGGCACCTGAATATGCTATGAGAGGACATTTAACATAAAAGGTAGATGTATTCGGTTTTGGAGTTGTAGCTCTTGAAGTTCTCAGTGGAAGGCATAATTCAGACCCCTCTCTGGAGGGAACTTTTATTTGGTCCGGTGCAAGGACCTAGAGGAAGGTTCGGTTTTGCCTAAAAAAGTGCAAATACCGAGTTTTTTGAAAAAATACCGAGTTTTTCAAAAAACTCGGTATTTGCACTTTTTAACCTATTTTTGTCTAAAACCGAACCTTCCTCTACATCCAGTGAAAGGACCTAATAATTGCTCCTCTGGAGGAAGAGCGAAGCTACTTACTTGATTGGGTAGGCAATGATTTTTGCAAATCATTTCTTATAAATTAACAACTAAATTATCATTTAATATGGAAAATGTGATGAAAGACAAAAAAAAAAAAAACATACAATGACTCGTTGATTTAAAGAAAACCAATGGATAGAAGTTTGAGAATAAAAAAGAAACCTAACATGATCTTAATACTTATGTTTCAGGCTTGGCATTTATACGAGCAGAAGCATGAATTGGAGTTGGTGGATCCAAGTCTATCATCATACAATAGAGATGAAGCTACTCGAGTAATTGGCGTTTCTCTTTTATGCATCCAGACTTCACCAACATTACGGCCGGCGATGTCGACAGTGGTGGCCATGTTGGCCGGATTTATCGAGGTTAATGAGGTCACCTCAAGGCCTAGTTATTTAACAGAATGCCACTTTAAAGATATAAGCAGCAATTTGGCTAGTGATGGTTTTTGCAAATCAATAGAACTGAGAGAGACGAATAGCCAAGTTAACGTGCCATCAAATCCAGATAATGTGGATCTGTGATTTAAATGGGGACTAAACCTTCAGCTAATACGCTGTTAAGGGAAAACTCTGTGTCTCTGTTGGGAAGGAAGAGGATCCTACTTGTTGTAAGGTAAAACCAATGTCCATCATTTATAGTGTAAAGAAATTCACGCTTTCTTAAACAATTGGTCATCCTACATCACATCAGTTGCACGAATCATAATGATTTATAAACGGCCACATAAATTCAAAGTCGCGGTCGTATAGAGCTAATTTAAAAGGTAAAACAAATACAAGTCATTAACAAACTAAGAACAGGTGGGAAGTATTTTCTCTACATTTAGGGTCTATTTTGGTCAATTTTTTTGCTGCTCTTTTAGAAAAAAAGCATAATATCTTTTTTTTTTAGGTATGTTTTTTCACTATTTTTTTAAAAATTTTATGACGAAAAAATTGGTTTTTACAATCATAATAGTTAATTTATTTTTTATAACAACTTCAGAACTAACTTTCCAAAGCCCTGCAGTCGTCCTAAATAAATTTTCAATATTAATTTTGTTTTATGCATTCCACTTGTCCTTGCAGGTGTGTTGAAAACATATTTAGGTTGCTTGTTTAGAATTTTTGAACGGTTAATATCAATGACTCCTACTCTCTTTTAGGGCAAATTATTGGGTCAGGTGACCGGAGGCGAAAAATAAGTTCGGACATCCAATAAATATTTGCCGCGTCACCTGCGTTTTTGACTGCGCTTTTGACTTGCGCTTTAGTTGCGCTTTAACTGTGCTTTACTTACGCTTTACCTGTGCTTAATTTAAAATAACATTTTATTAATATCCTGACCTATCTCCACGTCCGATCACCTAACCCAATAATTTGCCCTGTTTTAGGGTCTGTTTGGGATGACTGTAATTTTTTGTAAAGATGGTTGCAAAGTTAGTATAGAAAAAATATGCATTTTGAAGGCTGCCATAAAAAAAAGTTTTTTTTTAAGTAAGGAGAAAATAGTTATTCCAAACTGACCCTAAATCTTACTCATTCATGGCTAAGGCCAACCGGTGAAATGCATTTCAAATATAAAAAGATAACATTATATTTGATACGTTATCAAAAATCGCCTTGATCCAGCTGTTCTCCTCTGCCCTAGAATAAGAAGAAGGAGGAATTTAAAAAAAAAAAAAAACTAAAATGATTACCTGTATCGAAATCATTCGCGAAACCCTGCCGAAGTCGCGTCCGGCTCTCTGCTGAGTCCTTCTCCGACAAAGCCTCAGGTCCCGACGCGTCCTCCCGTCGAAAGCTCAAACCCCATACCTGCTCCAGCCCTAAGCTCATCCGACCGACCTCCCTACCCGACGCCAGCAGCAGTAACCGAACTCCATCTTCCCCTTTCACTGCCAAACTCCAAAGCCCTAGCTCCTGCCCTAGCCTTCTTCGCCTTCTTCGTTGCTGGTCGACTTCGCGGCCTCTTCGACGACATTAACTTTCCTGTCAAATCGGGAGTTACGACATTTTGATCGGAAATAAGGACGGGAGCTCGTTGACTTGCGAAGGTAACCATCTCCCATTCGCAAGCTTCTTCGGCCAAATCCTGTAAATATGCCGAAGTAAAAAAGAGGGAAGCAGAAGAATTAACTCTTTGCGAGATTTGTCCCCTAAATCCTATTCATGAGGATTTAGAGAAAATCCTGCTCAAATTCTGTGAATCCGACAGCCTTAGTGATTAATCCTGCTTAAATTTGCATAAATCCATTGTTTATTATTATTAATTCTAATTAGTTTTAGTTATTTTTTTGTTAATTATAATTCATTTATTATTTTCATTAATTATACTTAATTATTACTAATTATAATTTGTTTTGTTTAATTATGTTTATTTTTTTATTAATTTAAATTATTTATAATACATTTTTATTTAAATATAATTAGTTATTATTAATTATACTTAATCCAAGTTAATTATAGTTAAGTAAATTGCAATTACTTTTTGAAATTATGATTAATTTTAGTTAATTTTAAAAATTGTTATCAAGTATAATTAATTAATTTTTAATTATAATTAATTTTTGTTTTTTTAATTATAATTCATTGATTATTTTTATTAATTATACTTAAGTATTACTAGTTATAATTAATTTTGTTTAATTATAATTACTTTTTATTAATTTAAATTATTTATAATATAGTTTTATTTAAATATAATTAGTTATTATTAATTATACTTAATCCAAGTTAATTATAATTAATTTAAGTAAATTGCAATTATTTTTTCAAATTATGATTAATTTTAGTTAATTGTAAATAATTGTTATCAAGTATAATTAATATACATTAATTATATTTAATCTTATTAATTATAATTAATTATTAGTAATCATAATTAATTTTTAGTTAAACTTAATTAATTTTTAATTATAACTACTTTTTAATTATAATTTTCATTAATTATAATTAATCTTAATTAATTATAATTAATTTTCGTTCATTATCATTAATTGCTCTTAATTGTTGTTGGCTACTAATATGTAAATTCATCTCTTACCTCGAGCCTCGTCCTATTAACAACACCATCGTCGTCGTGCAACGAGCAACCACATATACTAGTTTTTCTTAACGTAGTGGGAGGAAGCTCGTCGTGATGCTTGCGACGAGGCAGGTAATCACTTGAAATTTCATTTTCGGTGTTTGCGGCGCACCGAAAAATCACATATATACGCTTTTCTTAGAGTTGTGGGAAGAAAACTCAGTGCAGCACCTACGATGGGACGGGCGAGCTTAGTACACGCTCTTATAGCGTGGTGGGGACTCTTATAAGTTCCCTTAAGCGTTCATGTAGCATAGCGGAGCGAGGGAAAGAACTATGCTTTCAAATTGGTACATTCGATGACCCATATACGCCTTTCTTGGCGTGGTGGGAATGAAGACTACGGCCACGATGTCATCTAACACAGACCGTACACATCTTTCTTGCCTTGGCGGGCAGGTTTAGACTTCTATTGTTTCCCCAAAATGGGAGAGATACCGAGAGGTTGCCGAAATTTGTGATGAAGAGGGGATTCAAACTTGAACTAAACAAGGACTCGACTTTGATTTGAACTTGAACTCTAGGGGACCTGAACAAGACTTGAACAAAAAAAAAAAAAAAAACTTGAACCCAAACTAAATACAGAATTTGAACTGAACTCAAATGAATTAACTTTGAATTTGAGCATAATGCAAACAAATTTAAACAACCAAACTTGAATATAAGGGATTCGAATCGAATGTGACTTGAACCATTTAAACCATCAACTAAACTTGTGCTGCAAGGAATTAGACACAAATGACTTTAGGCTTGACTTAAATTTGAGATGTAAATAAAATGAATGATCAATAAAGTAATTGATTTAAATAATGGAACCAAATTGTTAATGAAGGTTAATACTTCGGTTGGAATGAAAATAAATGATGTATCAAATTCATCATACATATTGAACCATCTTTGAGGACAAAGAGCTTGCAAGTAGATTTTGTTTGCAAGCAATGCGGAGATTACAATGTCATCATACATAGCTAGCAAATGCAAAGGTGTGGACAAGATATCTAGTATACCACTGATGATGGCTAACTTGTGAAGGGTATATTTGTTGAATACACATGTAGAAAGGAGCACCTAGTGAATATGACTCGCCAACAACCATGATTTGAAAAGTTTTCAATGAGGTGTTTTATCCATAATATAAGGAAATATGTAGTGTAAGGGACTACACGGATACATACAATGGGTATGTTGATTCATTAGAAAGACTATTAACGAATATGTTGATTCATTAAGAAGATGGTGCAAACGACATAAAACCTATGGTACTCGCGTCAAATTATCTCGCGAGTCTACCTGAAGGAATTTGAAAGCATTGAGGAAACGAGTCATTAGTGAATGTGATGACTCCTTGTCCTTAATGTCAAAGTAGAAGTAAATGTACCCGATTGTGACAATCAACTATCGTTAGATCGCAAGAAAAACACTGAACGTCCATAAATTATATCGATCAATATGCAATGAACGCTCCGCATCATTGTAAGTAACTTAACTTCAAGCAAGTATAACAATTCCTTACAAATGGAAGGGGAACATATAAATGTAAGGTGCTTGCAAGCAAGAGCAAGAGATTTGGAACACATATAATAATGTTATTAACAATCAATGCTAGAATATGACATATTAAATATGCCATAAGAATATAACTAAACCCAAGCATAAACCATAAACTAAAACATTCATGACTTAAGCCCCAAATTATTCATATATGGTCAATTTTGTTCGGGAGTATCACATTTCTCCAATTTTGTTATGATTTATTTTTTATTAATATATATTATTATTATTACATAAATTTTATTTTATTATATAAAAAGAAGAAAAAATTAGAAATAGGACGAATGAGGTCAGGGGTGGTCCGGGTGGATCTACCTAAAGCCCCCAACAAACAAAATTATTATATGATATTTTAGGAAATTATCCCATGTCATCTATTTTTTTAGTCTTTATTATAAGGATTTTTAGGCAATTGCCACCCCTAAAAGTTTTAAAATATTATGGTCTTCATCAATTGCCCATAGCATAATTAAACGCATTGTGTAGATGTGTTATTATTAGGGAACGATAAATCAAATACAAAGAGAAATAGTAAAGATAATCCAAAAATATAATTACAACCAAAATTTATTATGGGGGTGTTGCTACCCCAGAAAACCCCCACAGGGGCGCTGCCTCTTGAACCCGGCATATATGTGAAATCTCTACACTTATTATTTATTAATATCTATTATTATTATTACATACATTTTTATTTTATTATATAAAAAGAAGAAAAAATTAGATATAGGACGAATGAGGTCAAGGGTGGATCTACCTAAAACCCCCTAAAAACAAAATTATTATATAAAATTTTAGGTAATTATCCCTTGTCATCTATTTTTTAGCCTTTATTACAAGAATTTTTAGGCAATTGTCACCCCTAAAAGTTTTAAAATATTATGGTCTTTAGGCAATTGCCCATAGCATAATTAAACACATTGTGTAAATGTGTTATTATTAGGAAACAATGAACCAAATAAAAAGAGAAATAGTAAAAAGAATCCAAAAATATACTTACAATCAAAATTTATTATGGGGTTGCTGCTGCTCCTGGAAACCCCGCAGGGGTGCTGCCCCTTGACCCCGGCATATATGTGAAATCTCTACACTTATTATTTATTATTATATATTATTATTATTATTATTACATAAATTTTTTATTTTATTAGATAAAAAAAGATAAAATTAGCTATAGGACGAATGAGGTCTGGGGTGGATCTACCTAAAGCCTCCTAAAAACAAAACTATGATATGATATTTTAGGTAATTATTCTCTGTCTTCTATTTTTTAGTCTTTATTACAATAATTTTTAGGCAATTGTCACCCCTAAAAGTTTTAAAATTTATGGTCTTTATGCAATTCCCTATAGCATAATTAAACACATTGTGTAGATGTGTTGTTATAAGGGAACGATGAATCAAATACAAAGAGAGATAGTAAAGAGAATACAAAAATATACGAACAACCAAAATTTATTCTGAGGGTGCTGCTGCCCCCGAAAACCCCCGCAGGGGTAGCCAAGTTTCATACATTCTATAAATTTGCTGTGACATATAATTTCCTTGTTAGATTTGTCACTTAGAGAACAAACATTGAAGAGTACAATTGTAAGCAATAACAAAATTATCCATATTTGACTAATGTTGGCTTGATTAGTACCAACAGGTTAATTGCCATACCATTTTTAAAGTTGTTCAATGCAATTTAATATTAAGCTATGTGGGAGAGGTTGGGCTTTAGCCTGGCTTTGGTAATTATAGGTGATATTATATTCTACCGTTATTTGATTATATTTAAAAATAAATCTCATTAAAACATTATAGTTATAAAAGCTCTATAAATATTTCTCTTTATAAGCCTAAATTTTATGCCGACAATCTGATGATTTTTGGAATTCCGCTAGTTTTTCGGCACCCTAATTTTGTCCTATAAATATTTCTCATTATGAGCCTAAATTTCATGCAGTGCAGCTGAACACCTACACTTTAATAGAAAATTCCGGAATAAGATAAGTTCAAAACTCATTCTACAAAGTGAACAACAATTTTTCTTGAATAAGAGCATAAACACACTTATAACCCATCAGAAATCTTCCTTTAATTTTCACTTCCATCTCATAGAACCCACAGAATATTTCAAAAAGAACCAATCTTGCTTGACCAAAACCCATCATGCAAGACAATCCAAAAAAGAAAAATAGTTACAACAACAGAGAAAAAAATACTAGAAATAATACTTACACAAGAAAATGAAAACAATGAAAAGTATGTGCCTTCCTTCTAAAAGGGGAGAGGCATTATATTATCAAAACTAAATTTCAATTGTCAGAACTAATTTATTTGGGAGTTCTAGAAAAATATTAAATTTCAGAAGCTCAATCAGTTGTTCTAGGAGTTGGCATACCTCTAAAGTAAATTTCGGTTGAAACCAAATCAATACAGATCCTTTGAAGTCGAGGTTGTTGAGCTCCATAAAAGAAATACAAATAATGAAAGATCTAAAGGAAAAAAAAACATGTGATAATAATTTTAGCAATTATATATTATGGAGAAAGGTAATAGAATCAGCCCTTATCTTACGGAGAAGCGAACCGTTTATTAAAAGGTTTGGATGGTTGAGTACATTTTCGAAAGAGTGAAAAAACATAAAAGAAGTTTAGGAGAACGAAATAATTGGAGAAATGAACCTGATTGAAGAAATGTTTTAGAAGTTCAAAACACTGAAATAATTGGAGAAAGAAACATGCGAGTAGCCTAAATGCCGGAAAGAAGAAATTTTAAAGAAGTTTAGGAGACCGAAACATTTGGAGAGAGAAACCTACAGGACAACACGAGTGAGCGGAGGAAGTTAGGGCAAGCCGAAGAGTCAAGATGGAAGATGAAGAAAATTGCGAATCCTATAAGAAATAGGCGATATTAGGTAACTGACACTTAAACGAAACATTAATAGGTTAAATGAAATTCAACGGAGGGAAACACAAGCGGGTCCTTGAGAGGAATAAAAATTAATTTAGTATGTGTTGCATGTAACGAACATTAATTTTCATAATTATTATATATTTTTAAATTTATTAATTATCTATAAAACAATGAAGGGACAAGATAATTTTAGAATAAATAAAATTAATGGCCAAGATTTGTTGTGGATGAAAATTTAAGCGGCATTTAAATTTGTTTGTAAGTTAATAGTTTTGAAATTTAGTTGACTCCTATAGCTGAAGAAATATTTGTATATCAAACTAGTGTTTTAAAATATTAAGGTTTTGTTTGGAATGACTTTTTTATTGCTTCTTAAAGTAGCTTTTTATTACAAAAATTTTAATTTTTATATTAGAAAGCTGCTTTAATAAGCAGTAAGAAATTCGTCCCAAACGAAACCTATGATTTTGTTTAAGATAGCTTTCTTAATGTTTTCTAAAACAGCTTTTTAAAAAAAAATTCTTGAATTAGAAATTTGTGTGTTAAAAAGCTGGCTTAAAAAACATTAAGAAAATTAATGTCCCATATGAAACCTAAGATTTCCTGCTTTTAGTCATTGTTTTATAGTTGTTTTTAAGAAAATTGTATCAACCAAAATCTATGTTGTTTTAACTTTGAAAATATGTGACATAATTATAAAATCTCTATATTTTAATCTTTTAATAAAATATTAATAATTTTAATATTTAAAAAATAAGCAAGTACAATAATTAGTTTACGCTATTTTAATAAACAATAATTAATGATAATTAACATTGGCCTTGAACATGAAATAAACAAAAAAATTTAGTAAATGAGGATCATTCATTTTGAGTCAAGATGTGTTCTATTTAAATAATAAAGTAAGAAATAGCTCTAATTAATTAATTTCATTGAATTTTGGCAACACTTTTTTCTTAAGCAGCGAGATGGTGGATTTAACAAAGTAACCTTCATTTTTTTTTCTTAACGCACATTTACAAATTTATATTTCGAATGGCACTTTCATAAAATTTTATTAATTTGTTATTTTTGTTGTCACATTCAATGCAGTGATATTGCGGAAAATGTGGATGGCAGATAAGACATCTTCCACCAATCATTAATTTGGTGACAGAGACAAACCTATGTAGAACTTACGGGTGGTAATTGTCTATCTTGTGTGGATCTTATTTTATACATTTTTTGTGAGATATCTGAACGGAAAGAATCGTTCAGATATGTGAGTGAACATATTTTGTACATTTTT
The DNA here is from genome assembly GCA_022539455.1 of Dendrobium nobile. NCBI lineage: Eukaryota > Viridiplantae > Streptophyta > Magnoliopsida > Asparagales > Orchidaceae > Dendrobium > Dendrobium nobile. The sequence continues at coordinate 5,046,089 of CM039733.1, read as the reverse complement.
ATACATAATGTATGTCAAATCAGTGTAGACACTATGTACGCACGGTGTGAACATTCATAGTCCGGACAATTCTTCCCGTCCGGATACCTCACATAAAAATTACTTCTAAACAAGAGGCTAATTCCGCTTCTACTTAAAGGAATTATATTTGATTTGCAAGTGAGATGACAAAACTGATTAGCGAGTTAGGTTCGATTCCAATATAAAATTGATCTGCTTTTAAATCCGATGAATCTAAACTCACCCATTTAATAAATGGGTCAAAAAGACGAACTCAGATCATACTAAATATCTCATTTTAATTATATATATATATATATATATATATATATATATATATATATATATATATATATATATATATATATATATATTCATTTACCTAGCCTGTTTACCAAACAAATCAAAATGTGAGACCTAAATGCGAACCATTTATTAAATGAGTTAACTCGAATTCAAATATTTTAAGTCGGATCGAAATTGAATTGACGAGTCAAGTCATTTCCAACATAGACTTCTGTGCAAAGTCATTTGAGCATGGAGATGGACGCTTGCTAAATAAAAAATAAAAAAACAATCAAAAAGAGAAGAAAAACGCACTGCTAGTTTTGGCATTTTCTATAAAAAAAAAAAAAAAAAGAACTGTCAGTGCTCATACTGCTAAAAAATTTATTTACGCACACTTCTCAAAATTTTGCCTAACTAATAATTTCATTAATGATTTCGCCCATTTTGAAGTGGACAGCTTTTTATTGTACATTTTAATATGATTAAAAACTAAAATATTATATAAATAAATATTAAATTTTACATATTAGTTCAATATAAAATCCCTAATATATATAATATAGAAAAGTCAAAGTCATGTTCTCCAAACTTCTGCTAGCTTTCCTCATGGAAGATCCTATAGATGACTTTAAAATATAATTCTCTATACTTCTCAGAGCATATATGATACATTTCCTTATATCCTTCAGCAAAATTAGATCAAATATTCTCTCTCTTTATTCCTCTTCAGAAAGAAATAGAAATGGCTTCGCCAAAAATTTTAATCTCTCAGCTTCGTCATCTAATCTCAGGCCGCTGCTGCTTCTTCTTCTTCGGCTTCCTTTTGTGCTTTTTCTTCCTCTTGTTCGAGGGATGCAGATCTGAAGCTTCTGCTTCGGCAAAGACTGATCCTATTGAAGGTAAGCCGTTGCTTTAATTACTATCTACCTAACTGTATCTATTTTTCTCTTTGTTAATTTTCACATACCTTCAGTCCCAGCATAAAAGCAAAGGATAAACCGTAATCAAAAAGAATAAATTTTTAATTATCAGAAGATTTCTGTAAATTAAGGTTGCCTTTCTGCTTGTAAAAATTAGCTGCGATGCTGTTGCGGCAATTATATGGTTTCTGAAAATTATTGTGAGTTTTGCTTCTTCTTCTTCTTCTTTTTTTTAGAAAATTCGGATAGTAATATTTTTATAATTATCACTTTGGTAAAATGTTCATCCCCCTCAAAAATTTTTTTAAAATAAAACAGAAAATTGTAATAAAATAGAATTATGATTGTTGTGTCCTGGAATATTCACGGCAATAGAGAAATATAAAGTTTAACATCATATACGAAGATCCAGCACACAATCGAATAAAAAAAAGAGGGTGTAGCGTTCATAAGAGACACCATAGTTTTTACAAGGAAACCCCTTCAAAAGAAGGAAAAACTATGGAGTCTGTCTAGTTCGAATGAATCCACTAGTATTTATCATCAATTACAAATGAGGCTCTTCCTTGGGGGAAGGTATTGGTTTGATATAGCAAATATACATCATATAGAGTGCATTACAAGGTGAAAATCGGTAAAATCAATATTGACATGTTTATTTAATAGGTATGACCATAGTCGGGGTACGATGGATGTCAGAAAAATCGTAGATGGGTGACAGTGGTCGGAAGGACTCTAGTCGGTGGGCGAAGGAGGTAAAAAAGATCATTGTCTGGTGACGGAGGTCGGAAGGACCATAGTCTGACGACGGAGGTCGGAAGGGGTGTAGTCAGTGGGTGATAGTAGTTAGAAAGACCATTGTCTAATGACAGAGGCCGGAAGGGTCGTAGTCAGCGGGTAATAATGATTATAAAGATCGTTGTTTGGCGATGGATGTTAAAAAAATTGTTGTCTGATGACGGAGGTCGAAAAGATCGTAGCCGGTAGGGTACAATGATAAAAAAGATTGTTGTCTGGGGACAGATGTTGGAAAGACCGTAGGCTGCAAGCAATAGTGGTTAAAAAGATTGTTATCTGACAATAGAGGTTGGAAGGATCGTTATCGAGTGGAAGTCCAACAATAAATGGAAATCGTGTGGAAATTCGACTTTACTTGGTGGCCAGGAAGAAATTTGACGTCAATTAGTGGTCGGGCGTAATTCGGACGACAATTATGAGTCGGGCGGAGGTTCGGCGAAAGTCCAACGACAGTTGGTGGCCGGGCGAAAGTCCGACGGTGATTTAGGAGGAGTCTGGTGGCAAGAGAACTTTAGTTTCCCTATCTTCCTTCTTCTCCTTCTCTTGCTTGCTTGGGTCCCCTCTTCCTCCCATGCTTCCTTTTTGCTTTCTTCCCCCTTCCATGAGGAATGAGGAGTCTATTTATAGTTTTCTTAAGTGACATGACTAGTAAATAAGGAGTACATCAAGAGCATGTTTGGAGTGTTTTGAATGGACGGTTGATATCAACTTCTTTAATCATTGACCATTTATTGAATATTTAAGTGCCTTAATGCTTTGGGAATTCAAAGATATTGCTCTCGTTGGATTTGTCTCGTAGAGCCGCTCGATTCGATTATAAGCATGTCACGTTTGAAAATCGTTTGGTAATCCAAATTTTGTTTTGAACCTTCCAAAGACGCTTTAAGTCTTTGATTTGGACCCATTTAGGCTCAGATTAAGTCAAATTTTGTGTCGTTAGGTTCGTATTTTAAAGATTTCTAGTTCGACTATAAGTTTGCTAAAATTGGAGTTCATATGATTTTGAATTTAATTTCCAAATTTTCCAACTTTATTTTTCCTCAAGATTCATAACCAATCAAGAAAAAAAATTTTATGATATATCTATGATAATGATTTGTAAAATAATTTTTTTTAAAAATGTATTAACTCTCAAATCTATACTTTAAGAGATTGTTTGGTTGACTAAAAAAATTTGCTGTGCAAATTATTGTAATGTTTTTAAAATGTTTTGGATTCATTTTGATAATAATAAAATAAATATAAATTAATTACTTTTTTGTTTCACTTGAAATAAATTGAATGCGGTGTAAAGCCCAAAAATAGTGGTGATAGGTGGCTGGAGACTGATGGTGGCAATGACGATAAATTTATGATGTATTTTTAAATAATCTAAATATACCGAATACTAAATATACCAAAAAATTATATTATATTGTGTATTTTATATACATTAAAATTTATAATTTATTTATTTTACTTCAAACTAAAAAAAAATTTCTCAAAACCCCTTTATTTGAAAAATTTTACACTTATTTTTCTTGAAACCAAATAGCTTCTCAGTGAGAACTGAGAACTAGATTTTCATGTCATACATATATGCAAATTGGTCTTAATTAAGTTTGAAGATATACATTTATGCAAATTGGTCTTAATTAAGTTTGAAGATTTAGAATCCATCATCAGAAATCAGTATTTTCGACGGAAATGATTTTGCCAGTAAAACACGTGTCAGAAAAGGCTTTCCGGCTCAAGAAAATTCTCCGGCAAAATTTTATGTTGGAAAAATATTTCCGTCAGATTTTTTTTTGAGCCAAAAGGTTAAGAAAATTTAAAAACAAATCCAAAGCAATTCAGTCCGACCGGCCCACCTATCTAGCCCTCCCGCTACTCCCACATTTCGCTCCGCCCAAGCCCAATCGCCCACACAGGGCCCGACCGCGCCTGCATAAGCCTTGCCCGCACGGAGAGTCGAGCCATCGCCCGTAGAAAAGGCCACGCCCGAGCTGATCGCCAACCCCAGCAGCGCCAACTCGGGCCCTGCCCGCACTAACAATTAACCTAGCTACCGCACACACACAAGCCCCCTCCCGCACGAATTGCGAGCCCAGCCGGCCGAACAAGGCCCCCCGCCCTCACTAAATCCTTCGGTGGGGTTCGAACCCGGCTCCCTCCGCCGCGCAAGCCTTCTACCATCTAGCCATTAAAAAAACTTGTTAAATTGGCTAATTTATTTTATTTAAATTATAACTTATAAATAATAAAAGTAATTATTATTTTAAAAGTAAAAATATTTTTTAAAAGATAAAAATAAATAATTTAATTTAGCAACGAATTATTAAATTAGTTAATTTAATTTCACAATAAATTATTAAATTATTTAACTTAATTTAACAAAATAAATTATTATAAAAAATTATTATAATTTAAGTTATTAAATTCAATAATTTAAGCTATTTTTAAAATATAAAAATATTTAATTTAAATAATTTAATTTGAAAATAAGTTATTAAAATATAACTTAATTTTTTAATTTCCGTCAGAAATCCGCCGGAAATTCCTTTGGAAATCTAGTCAAAAAATTATGTAGGAAATTTGCAAGAATTTTTCAATCGAAAATCCGCCGAAAAATCCACCGGAATTTGTGAAAATTTTACTTCCGTCGGAAATGAGCTATTTTCTTGTAGTGAATTGCTCAATAAACTGTGTACAATCAAAGGAATCAATATAAGTCATCAATTCAAAACACTCACAACATGTCATTGATCTTCTCTTTATTTACTAGCCATGTACGTCTCTACCCAAAAATTATAAATAGACTCCTATTCTACACAAAAAGGGGAGAAAAGAAATGGAGAAGAAAAAGGAAGAGACATCTGAGATCTCTCTTTCCACCATGCTCCTCCTCGACCACAGGAAAACCATTTATCGTGGCCAGACTTTCTTCCGACACCGACCGTCACCGAACTCCAGCTTCCCACCAACTAACACCAAACTTCCACCTAACTCTCTCTACTATTGTAATTTCATTGTCTTTGGATTTACAGTACATATCAAGCTATATAACTTATTCAAAAACTAGTGGAATTATTTTAACTGGGCAAAGCCTAGTGGTTTTTTGCGTTTTCTAGGTTTTCCATGCAAAAATCTTTGGTGTTTTATCTTTTCTTTTTGTGTGCCGAATATTCGTGCAACGCTAAGACGAAAAGCTACTACTGTGTATATTCTAGCCCACAATAATTATCAAAATAATTAAGTTATTTTTCTCACAGCAATTTCACAAACAATTTTATAAAACTCTTCAACCATCTCATATAAAACCTTAATTTCTATAATTATGAAAGTTTTTGTGATGAAATAAAGTCCTTAGCATAGTTATTAATCTTATTATATGTATTTTTCACGAATGTTAATTAAATAATAAATATAATATATTTTTTAGGATTTTTATATATTTGGACAATATCTTCGACCATTTCAGAAATTTTATAGAAATTTATAAAATTTACTTTAAAACGATAATTTATAAGTTATACATCACAAAAAATTATCTCGATTGGACATGAATCTAGAGGCATAACCATGTTCAAAACTTTCAAAATTAAAATTGAGATAATTCAAACTCTAGTTTTAGCAAATGAGACGAACCCAACGATATCAAAATATGAATGATCCGAGCACAAATGAGTCCAAATCAAGAGTCTGAAGCCCATTTGAAAGATTCAAAGCATTAATTGGATGACCAAATCATATCCCAATATGACATGCGTATAGTCGAATCGAGTAGCTCAACAAGACGAATCAAATAAGGCCAATATTTTTTTAATTTTGACATTTTCAAGGCACATAAATGCTTGAAAAAAGCCCTATGGTTAGGGGAATCAATTTGGGTCATTTGATTGAGCACTCCAAACCTACCCTTGATCTTCTCAATATTTATAGAGAGTGACACTCAAGATAATATATATATATACGCCCACTCTCTCCATGAAAGAGACCTTGGGCTGGTAGTTTGAGATAGCCCTGAGGCTTCAAGAGCTCCAGCACCACCGCGGGTGAACCTCCATTGAACGTCGTCTGACCAACACCTGGCCGTTGACCACCATCGGATTTCCACCCGACCATCATCAATGAACACCGCCCCAACAATCATCAGGCCACTGCCCGGCCGCAGAACACCCCTAGACTTCTACCCGACAATCATCAGACCATCGCCCCGTCACATACAACCACCAGACTTCCTTCCGGTCATTGACCATCGTCATCCATTCGCCAACAACCCATTTTCGAACCACCACCTGATCGCCAACCGCTGCCAGACTTCCACCATGCTGCTGACCACCTTTGGACATTTGCTTGACCATCGGACCACCGCCGAACTTCCACCTGACCACCACCGAACTTCCACATGACCATGGTCAGACCACCGCTCAATCGTCGGACTCCCGTCCAACCATTATCGGATCACCGCCCGTTTGTCGGGCTTCTACCTTGATACCCTCAAACATTTGCTTAGACGCTGCTGGACTTTCACCCAACTCTCCAAACTATTATAATCTCACAATCTCTAAGTCAAGGAATGTATCAACCATTGTAATGCACTCAAATTTAGTTGAAACTTTTCACTTGCGATAAGCCTCGTGGTTTTTCTCATTTCGGACTTTTCGCATTAAAAAAAGAGATGGTGTTTTACTTTTAATGCTCTCTCTCTCTCTCTCTCTCTCTCTCTCTCTCTCTCTCTCTCTTAGATCACCTATTTTGTGCTGGATATCGTGCATCGCTAAGTCGAAAAATTCACTTTATTGCCATGAATATTTTAGCCCGCAACAAGAAGGAACTTCTGAAAAAATTGTTAAAACTCATCTATTTCGCAGTCTAATGTATGAACTGAAGAAATAAAGTGATGAATTCAATGCTCAAAGTGGGAAATATGCAGAATAATTGTTTCTAGATACCCACTGAGACATTTTTTTTTTAAGAGCAATACAATGTCCTGGAACCCTTCTAAGACAGAGACCACAACACTGTAACGTTGTTGTTCTAGTGCCACATCACTATGAGCCTCAACTCCGATGTTTAGCACCAGGGTGTTGCGAGATAAAGAAGTCATGAAGATCCATACAAATTTCTTTCATTTTTTATAGTACATTTATTTATGTGGTGCTGTTTTATGATTTTTTTTTTTTTTTTTTGAAGTTTTGAATGTTAAATTCTGATGTTTTTTCATCTTCTTTTTTTTTTTTATTTCATTCTTGGTTCACTTAAAAATTAAATAAAAATAGCTGAGAAATTAAGAATGCATGTAAATATATATGCATGGATGTATGCATGATGACCACTAATGATTGAATCGACGTGGCAGCACAAGCAGTGAACACGATACTCGGTCGGTGGGGAAAGACAGAATCATCCTTGTGGAATATCAGCGGCGAGCTATGCAGCGGCGTCGCCATTAACGGCACCAATACCGGCCAGCTCAATCCCAGCATTAAATGCGATTGCAGCTTTCTCAATGGCTCTGTCTGCCACATCACCATATTGTACCTCTCCCAAACTTCCTGTCTCTCTCTCTCTCTCTCTCTATATATATATACTTTTCATCAATTTTATAATAAATATAATTAATCAAGCTTGTGTTTTAAAATTCAATTATATTAATAAAAACTATACAATTAATTTCAAATTTAATTTATTCATTTAAAAATCACAACATTTAGCTCATATTGTAATTATGCAATTTTTTTATTCATAAAATTGATGACCATCAATCTTAATTTTTTATAATGATATTTATCACTAATTTTAATTATATTTAAAATCTATTTAGATCAACTTTCTTACTATTTTATTTTTTAGATTATAACTCTATTTTGTTATTATTTTTTTCATTGCTTTCAAAAAAAAAAATTTATAATACAAATCTAATTTTTAAAGCCACTATCAAAAGATTATTTGTCACATAACAATTTTATAATAATCTTTATAAAAATTGATAGCCGTCCCAAACAAATCTTAAAATTTTATTTGGGATAATTTCTTTATTGTTTGTTAGAATAACTTTTTAGTATAATTTTTTTTAAAAAACAAAAAAAATAGTGATCTAAAATTATCCTAAAAGAAGTCAGAATAGATTGATTTAACCATACATTTAAATATTATAACACCAAATTTTATATATTAGAAAACAATAAGATGTTTGATATATATATTTAACGTACTTTGTAAATGTTTGATTTTTTTTTTTTTTTGGAAAATTTAATTTGTTACACAGAAGGGTGCAATATCAGGATCTAGCCGGACCATTCCCTGAAGAGATTAGCAACCTCACTTATCTTATGGATCTGTAAGTTTTTTCTTCTCGTCAATTTATAGCTTAATTAAAAAAAATAAGCATCGTGTTGTTCTTCTAATTTTTTGTTATTATAATTTAAAAACTATTAAATTTAATTTGAATAAATTAAATTCAAAATTTGATATATTACTTTCATCTTAAAATAAATTTAATAATTTAAAGATTTATTTTTATTCGGAATATTTATCATGAAATGTACTGTTTATTTGAAAAAGATTCATTAATTATTATATATTTTTTTGTAGGATTTTAGGGGGGAACGACTTGACGGGGCCAATTCCGGCTTTCATAGGAAACTTATCATCACTGCGGAACCTGTAAGTGGGAAAAGCATTTTATCTAAAATACAAATAATATTAAAAAAAAACAAATAATTAGAGTATTTTATGAAGTTGAATGTGAAAATATTATAGAGAAAGTAATTTATTTATTCTGATTGTAAAATAAATTTATATAATTTTCTGTCAAATAAAAATATAATTACTTTTTAAAAAATAAAATAAAATAAAAACTGATCCAAATAGACATAGAGTTAATATGTGCTGCATTAATTTCTTGATGGTTATTAATTTTATTATAATATTATTAATAGGGATTTGAGAAGTAATTTGATGTATGGACCCATTCCAAGAGAGCTCGGGAAGCTAAAAAATATTCTTTCTCTGTAAGAATTTTTGTTTAAACCGCACTTTTCTTGATGCTGAAATTTATTAATTAGTTTCTTTATTGCCTTTATATATTTTCTGTTTCTATATTAGTTGTTTACAATAATGATTTACTTTTTGTTTATTTATTTATTTTTTCTTGATATTGAATTATCATGCTGAGATTTTATTGATATGTCCAAAATCTATGAGTCTCTTTAAGACCGTTGTAAATTTTATTAAGTTATTTGTATAGTTATTATAGAGAAAATGATTTTAATTTATATATATATATATATCTAAAAATTGATGAAAAAGCAATAAAAAAATAGTTGTAAAAAAAATTATGATTGTTGTTTGAAAAATAAACCAACAAGAAAGTTCTCCCAAACAGATCTTATAAAATATCATAAAAGGAAATGGGAAAATAAGGACCGTCTGAAATAATATAGGAGTTTTTTTGGGGGATTTTTACATACATAACACTTAATTTACTAATATACCACTTAAAATTATTCTTTTAATCAATTCTAACATTTAGTTTAAACTCCGTCAGAAATCTCTATCCGCCTCCATGGTCTTATGTTTATTCGTGCGAACAAGTGTCTTCCCCGTCCAAACCCGTCGCCTTCTCCATGGCGGTCATGCACTGAATCTTTTCAGTGGTCACGAAATAAGAGAGTGCGAGATAGATATGGTTGTAGAATAATTTAACATGTTATTTTATTGGAATTGTCATCTTGCACTTTGTATTTCTTCTCCTTCCTCTGGTTTTTCTTCTTGGCATTTTGTACTGTCTAAAGCGGATCCGATTTCTTCCCTGGCCTACTTCTGCAGTTTAGGAAAAAGAGCAGCTTACTCTTAAGATTAGGAATGAAGACGAGATGACGACGACAAGCCAGAGCCAGCCATTGGGGCCAAGGACCAGAGCCATGGCTACGTCAAAGGGGTTGGAATTAAAGTATATGAGCTTCTTGGCTTCGGCGTCACCGTTTGCCACTGATAGAGGACCTTGTTGTTCCCTTGTAAGAAAGGCCATGACTTGGAGCTGGAGCTGGGATAAGTTGGTGGTGGTTGTGGCATTTGATATTGGTAGGAGAAGGTCGAGCATGGTGAGATCTATTGTGGTTTTGAAGGTAGAGATTAGGAGGATGGTTGGCATTTTAGTGGCCAGAATGGCACTATAGTGGGATAATTCTCGGATTATTTATATAAAGGGGGTGATTCCTACCGCCGCCACTTATAAGTATCAGATAATCATAGATGCAAAGCAAATGAATTAAAGCAAATCAGTAAAATAATGTACTTTCGGGATGAAAGCTGCTGCTCGAGGAAATTGATGGGTCTAGGGCTATATGACCCTTCTACTGCAACCTTGAGGCATTGTAATGATGGCTAGGAGAGTTGCTCAAAGAGCTTGTGAGTCCACCTCCCAGCCTTCTTGATAACGATACTTAATTCTCCGGCTCCAGGCTACTGCTTGAGCTCACACTGCGAAAGGATGCCATTGAAGTGATGAGATACTTGTATTCACTATGAAAGGATGTCAATGATGGGGAATATAGTCACTGATAGTGATTTTTGACGAGGGGTTGTGATGGAGTGTTAGAATATATGAAATTGAGAGTTTTATGTGGTATATTAGTAAATATAGAAGTTTGGTTGTTGAATATATATTTACAATAGTTTGAAGTGTTATGTATGCAAAAATCCCTTTTTTTGGAGGGGCATTGGAATATCAGGACAAGCCCCACTTTCATTAAAATGGAAGAGGAATTGCAAAGGAAGCCTCAAGAGTGACGACAAAAAATAAAAAGCGCCAACAAAAAACACCTAAGGGAGAATATGTTTTAAAAATGACCTTAAAAAGGCATAATCAAAAGAAAAACAACAAACAAATGAACAAGGCCCACATGACTCACAGAGTAAGCAACACCTTCCTGTAAAAAAGCCCAACATATATTAATCCCCCTTGTTGCCAAGGCAAAGGGCCATCTATTGGAGGCAGTCATAAAATTGGTCATAGATACTAATTGAAACATCAAACAAAAAAATTAACCCATAATAATCCATCATGTCAATGTGGAAAATTCTTGCTTCGGTTCAACTCGCTTACCATATGGGTCAAATTCAGGTTTAAGATTTGGACCCATTTGTAAAATCGGGTCAAATTCGGGTTGACTTGACAACTCGAAATCAACCCGGATATGATGACTTGCACTCCCACTCCAACTGTTGATCATCCTGCACCCGCGGTCCCACACACCTTGGTGGGTTGGCCAAACGGCTTCACATCTGATCCCACATCGGCTTCGATGTGCTCACCTCCAATAGCCAGTAATGCAGCACGGAGCATGCGTATGCAACTCGACCGGACTTAGCCTCCCACATCGTGCTATGATGCCCTTGCGTTCGACCTCAGGTTTGCAGGTCGGGTCAGGTCAACCCAGAAACCCATGCGGGTTGGATTCAGGTTAGAAATCCTAACACATTTATAAAATCGGGTCGAGTTAGGGTCAATATGTTTGAACCTGAGTCAACTCGGGTTGGACCCAAACCTGATTTGTTAACCCATTTTGACACCCCTACAATAAACCACTTGGGAGCCAAAAGAACACCCCTAGCGTATTCCAAATAGCCTAAGAACACGACATTTACATAATAGCCAAAACCGACACAACAACAATATCGTAGAACCCAAGTCAACCTTCAAGGTTGCCATAACAAAGCCCGCAACCATCCAGGGGATGAAGGAAGGATCCCACATCATCATCTAGACAAGATGAGAACCAAGAGAAACACCCAGCAGTAAGGTAGAGGAGGAAATAGAGCCAAATCGAAGCATCCAAGCAATTATCCAATACATCAAGAATAAACCCAAGAAAAGGGAGATGTCAATAATCTTCCCCAGCAAAATCGATAGATAATCCCTCATGTAACACAAAGCATCACAGAAGGAAGAAGGCATCAGCAGAGATAATTTCAAAAAAAAAAAAAAAGAATAGTAAGCTTATGCATCTTTCAAAATATTTCTAACTACTAATCTTAGCTTCGATTGCTTTCCTTAACAATGTTAATATAATATTAATAGAAGAGTGAGAGAGACCCCATACCTTCTGCAATTCCTTTCTCTCCAAATATAGTAGACGGAAGCACAAATGACCAATTAGTAATAATTTTTTAAGATATGAGCTAACTTGTGGTCCCCAAAAATGCAATTAAAAACTTGACAAATATTAATCCTTAATAGAAAAATTCTAGATATAAGAAAAATAGTATTTAAAATGGTAAAAGTGAAATCACATCCATAAAATAAATGGGAGACAGATTCATCTTTATAGTTATAAAGAGGATAAATTGGGCTAGCAAGAATGCCTCTAATCTTAGGTTGATCAGCAAGTTTAAGCCCACCAACCAAAGCAAGACAAGAAAAGAAGAGAACCTCAAACAAAACCTTTTATGCCAAATATATTTATACTAGTTAGCCTCATCATTAGATTTATAAAAATTATTAATAAAGTTGTAAAAATTAGGATTTTTCATATTTTTCCAAAGAGGGAGATTCCTCCCATCATAATTAAGAGAGTTATCAGAGATAAGAGTTATTTAGGGAGGGTGACCAAGCATTAGGAACAACCCAAACTCTATTAAAAATAACAACATCTACAATAGCATTTGTAGGTAAGTCAATAATAAAACCATGACATAAATCAACCATAGAATTATCATTACACCAAGGATCCCACCAAAGAGTAATGGCATTGTCATTCCCAATCTTGTAAAAAATATTCCTTTTAATAGAAATAGCGACTTTAACCAATTGTTTCCATTAAGCAGAAGCTTTACCATAAATAAGTTGCCAAAAAGACATATAACTGTTTTGAACCAGCAACTAAGGAGGGAATTAGAAGAAAGGCATCTCTAAAACAAAGAAGATGAAAAGGCATAAATTAAAGCAGCAATCCAAGGAGTGCCAAGACCGCTATTCTTCTTGGAAAGGCAAGTGTTCCTCCAAGGGATAAGATGAAGCCTTTTACCTTGATTGTCACCATGAAAAATAAATCTTGCACAACATTTATCAATGATTTTACAATAATATTTAGATATAATAGAACCTCTAATCAAATTGGCCAAAGTGTTCTAAATACTTAATTTAATTAATTAATTCCCCCAACAAAGGATAAAAGCTTGGCCTTCCAACCCTCCAATATTTTGGTTATCTTCTTCAATAAAGGGGAGAAATCTGCCTTTCTAATCTTTCTAGAAGTAATAGGAATCCCATGATAACTTATGAAGCTATCAACTAAGGAAAAATTAAATATATTAACAATATCAATATAATTTGGGGTGTCTTTGGAGAAAAAAAAGAGGAAGTTTTATCAAAATTAATCCTAAGACCAAAAGTGTTATTAAACTGAAGCAAAATGTTATTTAAATTAATAGCATTAATCATAGAAGCCTTCTCAAATATAAAGAGATTGTCAGCATAAAGTAAATGGAAAATAAAAGATCCAGCATGGCTAAAACCTTGAAAACTATGGAGCCCATTACTATTACCATGAAGATTAGAAAAAGCAATCATGATAATTCAAAAAAGATAAGGGGATAAGGGACATCCTTACCTCAAATACGAGGAGGAATTGAAGACACCATGAAGACTACCAATGTAACAAATAGAGAATGAAACATCTTGAATGGAAGCATTAATCCAAGAGATAAAAATCTCTAGAAAACCTTTTTGTCTCATCTGTGAAGTAGAAAAAATTCTATATATAGTGTCAAAAGCTTTAAAAATATCAATCTTAGCACATCGGAATTTTTATTTATCAAGAGAATTAAAATTATAGAGGATATCAATGGATAGAATAATGTTATCAGAAGCAACCCAGCTATTAATAAATCCTGACTAACTACCATGAATGATATAATGTATAACAAATTTTAGCCTAAGAGCAAGAATCTTAGCAATAATTTTGTAGAATGTATTACATAAAGACATGGGTCTATAATATTTTATATAAGAGGCATGGAGCCCTTTAGGGATAAATGAAATAGCAATGACCTTAACTTTTTAGGAAGGATAGAGATGTGAACGAAATGTTTTGTGGCCTTGCAGACATTATTCCCAATCAAAAGCCAGGATTTTTTTTATAAAATTTAAAGGTTTAGCCATCATGACCTAGGGTAGAGGAGTTAGGACTAGAAAAAATAACACTTTTTATCTCATCATCAGATATAGAAGCAATTAAGCTAGGGATGAGGTGAGAGGGGATAGAGGAACCAATAGGGATATTGGCTTGATTAACAGAAACTTGAGGAGTGGAATTAAACAAATTAGCAAAGTGATTAATAAAAGCATGACTAATTTCACTAAAAGAAGAGAAAGTCCCATCCTCAGTAGAAATAATATTGATGACATTTTGATTTTGCCTCACTATTTTTTTCTAAAAAGAAATTTAATGTCATCCTCCCCATGAATTAACCACCAAGCTTGGGGCCCTTTGCATGACCTAAGAGGCCAAAGAATCCTTGTGGAAGGAAAGACTATCATTAATAAAATTTAACTTGAGTATTTAGAGATTGGGATAGGGGATTACTATTAAGAAGATCCAAATATTACTCTTGTTGATTTTGCAAATAAGTGATTTTGGAGGAAAGGAGAGCACAAGAAGCCCAATTTTTATTTTTAATAATTCTTTTAATATTAGAAAGAATATTATACCAAATTCTAATAGGTTGACCATTAAAAGTTACTAGAGAATAAAAATGAGAGCATTCTAGAAATTATGAAAAATTAACTCAATAATTGTTAAACATTAATAAAAAATATCATATTATTAAAAATCCACAATTTACTAACATATAGAGGAAGGCCACCAGCTTTATCATAAGGGAATTTGCAACAATTAAAGTCACTTAAAATTGCCCAAGATTTAGAAATTTCAACACCAATACAAATAAGCTTTTGCTAAAGGAAATCTCTTTCATAGGGGGAGTTAGCAGCAAAAATAAAAATTAAATAACAAAAAATAATAATTCTCAAACCAAATTTCACCATGAATAAATTAACTATCCATACAAATGGGGATAAAATTAACAATTCATGCATTCCACTTAATCTAGATATTGCCATGGGAGAAAAAAATAAATTATTATAATTATTTTTCAAAATGAATAGTCTATGAGAAGCCAAAAACCAAGAATCATTAATAGCACCATGAGAAACCTTAGTTTCCAAAATACAAAGTAAATCTAAATTATGAGAAGTAACAAAGTTTTTGAACATCAAGACTTTTTCAAGGCTATTAAGACCACGAACATTCCAAACAACCAAGTTAGGTTTGAACATTAAGCTTTATGTTTATTTTTGGATCACTTCTTAGACCCCTTAGCATGAGTATAGTGATGATTTCTTGAACAATAGCATTAGGAACTAAGTAACCACAACCTTACAAGATTCATCATCTTTAAAAACATCAAATCTATTTGGAGAATGTAACTAGTTAGGTTGTCCCATTACTATTGTAATGCCTCAAAATCTAATTTAGAAGAATTATTTTTTTATCTTTTAATTTACACAATCATAGTTATCTAATTTCCTTTATAAATCTAAATAGTAGAGAAAATAAAACTATCGATCATCTTATAGTGAAAATGATTTTCGAATTTGACTTATATTGACTCCTAAAAAAAATTATTTTTATGTGTCAAAATAAGGGTTATTACAACTGCAAAAATACTAATGAAAGGGGGAAGATGACTAGTAGGAAGTTTAAATTTGGAATAATAGCAGGTGTGTCAATAGAGGAAGAAGCACAATCTTCAGCATTAAAAGAGTTAACCTTGTCAAATTTAAACTCGTTCTGTTAATCAGAGCTATAAGAAACAACGGGTACATGAAAGGAAGCAGCAGCAGGGTTACAATTTAATTCAACATCAAAATTTTCATTAATGGGAATATTAGTGTGCTTAGAGGAAGCTTCAATATTAAAAATAGGAAGAGCAGCTTCATCTAAGGGCTTCACATCAACTATATGGACCCCAAAGGGACTAGCCATCAATAGACCCGATGGGTTAATAACGAGTTTTGGGATGTAAGACTAGGTATTTTAGATTTGGACCTACTCCTAGTCCCTTCGGGCATCTTATTAGTGCTTCTTCCATGATTAGAAACATTCTTAACAATAATAGGATTAGGTTTAGGGTTAGGGTTTTTAGGACAAACGTTAAAGGGATGAGCAAAAGAGCCATAATGTTTACAAACTTCTGGTTTCCAGTCGTATTGAACACGGAGTTTACATAGTTTAACATGCAACAATATCAAAATTTCATCAAATATATTAGATTTCACATTCACCTGCACACAAACCCTAGCAAAAGTGAGACGGGATCTCTAAGTCGTTTGCCAGCCAATAGCCAACAAAATACCTATATAACTAGTTATCATAGATATACCTTCAGGGTACTAACAAGCTATAGGAAAATCATGGATTTTAATCCACAGGGGAATCGAGATAACTCTTCACGTTTAGGAATGAAAGAGAGAGAGACAATTTTTGTAAAATGAAAGGTTTACCAAATAAAACTAAGGCGCCCTTGAACATATAATCTCATAATATTTGGATTGAGTAAAATGCCGCAATAAAAAACCATCCAAAAAAGAAACAAGAGACATACTATTTTTCAAATGCCAAATTTTTTTCATGGCAAAGAGCAAAGCCTTATATTAATGACGCTTATTAAGACAGTAGCCAATAAGAGAAGTTACCAATTTTTTACACCGTTCGCAAGCTGATTAGAAGAGAAGTTAAATACATTATCATTTGGATGAAGAAAAGAAAAAAGAAAATCTACTGTAGAAGTGTCCCGAGAAGAAAGCTTAACCTTCCATTTGAGGGCAGCAACGAGATCATCTACGTTAGGTTGTTAGCCTTCAACGAATGGGGTCCCGATTGAGACCAAAGGTGAAAAGCTAAGGATGGAGTGGGGATCGTGGGTAGAGCTGGAGGAGGATGGGAGGTGGAAGAAAAAAATGTGTGATGGCTAGGGTTTCTGAAGTCCCCAGAGTATTTAAAATCAAATATTTAGAGTATCTAAGACATGTTTTTAGGGTTTAGAAGTAAAGGAGTTAGAAATACTTAATATTGCAAACATCTTTGAGATCTAAGATAGACTACCCAAAAGAAAAGTAAAGCAACAACATCTATTAAGGTACCAAACCTATTGCAAAGGGACAATGCAGACATAGTAGTGGAACTACCGCAATAGCAATGCAATTTATTATTCATGAATTTGGTAGGTCTGTAGTGGCATTCCCTGAATCTGTAAGTCTTTTCTTCTCGTCAGATTATAGCTCAATTGAAAAAATATAAAGAGATATTCTTCTAATTTTTTTTAATGATAAATTTAAAAATTATTAAATTTAATTTGAATAAATATAATAAAAATTTTGATATATTATCTTCATCTTAAAATAAATTTAATAATTTAAAGATTTATTTTTATTCGGAAGATTTATCACAAAATGTAATGTTTATTTGTAAAGGATTCATTAATTACTTTTTTGCAGGACAATAGGCCAAAACTATTTTACTGGGCCACTGCCGGCTTTCATAGGGAACTTAACATCACTGCAATACCTGTAAGTGGGAAAATCATTTTATGTAAAATACAAATAAATTTTTTTTTTTGAAATAGTTGCAGTATTTTATGAAATTATGAAATTAAATGTGAAGTTGATATAAGAAAAATAATTTATTTATTTATTCTATTGTAAAATAAATTTTTAGTCATATAATTTTCTGTCAAATAAAATTATAATTACTGATTAAAATATAAAATAGTAAAAAAAAAACTGACTCAAATAGACGTAGAGTTAATATGTGCTGCATTAATTTCTTGATAGTTATTAATTTTGTTATAATATTATCAATAGGGATTTGGGAACAAATGCGTTGTCTGGACCCATTCCAAGAGAGCTCGGGAATCTAAAAAATCTAAATACTCTGTAAGATTTTTTGTTTAGACATCACTTTTCTTGATGCTGAAATTTAATTAGTTGTTTTATTACCTTAATATATTTTCTCTTTCTATATTAGTTGTTTACAATTATGATTTCCTTTTGTTTATTATTATTTTTCTTGATAAAGAACACCTAAGGGAGAAAGGGAGAAAATGTTTAAAAAATGACCTAAAAAAAGCCTAATCAAAAGGAAAACAACAAACAAGGCTCATGGCAATACCTTCCTGCAAAAAAGCCCAACATATAATAATCCCCCTGGTTGCCAAGTTAAAGGGACATCCATTGGAGGCAATCCCACACCCGCCACCTTGCGCTCACCCGCAATAACCAGCAGTGCAGCACGGAGCATGCGCTTGCAGCTCGATCAGACTCAGCCTCCTGCGTCGTACCTCGGTGCCCTCATGTTTGGCTTTAGGCTCGCAGGTTAGGTCGGGACAACCCGGAAACCCGCATAGGTCAGGTCCGGGTTGGAAATCTTGACCCGTTGTCAAAATCGAGTCGGGTTAAGATCAACATGTTTGGATCCAAGTCAACTCGGGTTGGACCCAAATCCGACCCATCGACCGATTTTGATACCCCTACAATAAACCACTTTGGAGCCAAAAGAGCACCCTCAACATATTCCAAAAAGCCCAAGAACACTACATTCGCAGAATAGCCAAAACCGACACAACAACAATCATAGAAACCAAGTCAACCACCAAGGTTGCCATAACAAAGCCCGCAACCATCCGGGGACGAAGGACCCGACATCATTGTGTAGACAGGCTGAGAACGAAGAGAAACACCCAGGTGAAAGGCAGAGGAGGAAATAGAGCCAAATCGAAGCATCCAGGCAATTATCCAATATTATCAAGAATAAACCCAAGAAGAGGGAGATGACTGTCACTGATCTTTCCCATCAAAATCGATAGATAATCCCTCATGTAACACAAAGCACCACATAAGGAAGAAGCATTAGTAGAGATAATTTAAAAAAAAAAATAAAAACAGAAAAAGGAATTAGAATAATAAGCATAAGCATCTTTTAAAATATTTCCAACAACTAAACTTAGCTCTAATTGCTTTCCTTAACAGAGTTAATATAATATTAATACAAGAGTGAGAGCCTGATGGGGACATCAGATTTCACTGCTTTAGTCCTAAAAATTTGCATGTATATCATCACCGAGATAATTTTATTTCACTGTTTTCGTTGCTGTCCATGCATTTCCTGCACGCATTTAATGAAGTTTAAGTCATTCTATCTAGTGTATTAGTGCTGCCATTAAACCCATAACTCTTCTAAGTGCTTAGGATAACTACACCCTTAGTGTAAGCTGCTGTCCTCACTGTTCCAGCAACATCTAGCTACCTTTTAGTGAACTTAAAGTCGTGTCTAGGTGCTGTCCTCACCCTAGTAGTATCCCTATAACACTTAGACGACTTAAGCCACTGTTTAGTTAGCTGTCATGAAATTTCCTGCTGATGTTGGTACCTCTTTAGTGAGCATTTCATTGCGTTTAGCTGCTGTCCTTGACGTAGGAACCCTCCTAAGTTTTCCCCAGTGCTCAACCATTGACCCGGAACACATTCAAGCAACCTTAGACCTAATCGTGGGCCAACTTGGAACGATTACTCAACAAATTAGAAATACCCAAACTGATTTATCCGATTTTAGATGCCAAACGAGTGAGAGACTTGATAACATTGAGCGAATAGGAAACCCAGTGATCTACATCCCCTCTAGACCCCACTCTCCTTATGACAATGATAACCGAACTGAGTACGGACCTCCTAGAGACCACTACCGACCCAATCAAGAACCGGTAGGATGTGACACCACTTGGAGAGATAACGATACCCAACTGCTTAAGAATATTCGTATAGATGCCCCGTCTTTCGACGGTACGTTAGACCCCCAAGTTTTCCTTGATTGGCTCAAAGGGATGGATAGTTATTTCAAGTGGTACAACATTTCAGAGGAAAGAAAGATCTGATTTGTCGAAATGAAGTTGACTGGTATAGCTAATCAGTATTGAACTAACTTAGAACATATGCGGGAAACTCGAGGAGAATACCCTGTGATTGACTGGGGAACGATGAAATAAGAGTTGAAACTAAATACCTCCCTCCTTACTACCCTAGACTTTTGGATCGCTGGAATAGATTGACCCAAGGAAGCAAGCCCGTCAAGGAGTACATTTTGGCCTTTGATGATTTCATGATCCATTGTAATGCGGAAGAGATCACTACTCCTACCCAAATTCTGTCGATGTTTAGAGCTGGATTAAGAGAAGATCTTCGGAATGAGCTTTTTGCCATAGGAGTGAACACTTTTTGAAGCCGCTTGTAGTCTTGTGCTAGATTTAGAATAGTCTAGGAGCTACGCCCCTTCTAGGAACCAAGACCCGCGTCCTAACCCGTTCAAATCCTCCTTTAGCCAACCTTACAACAAACCCGCTGGACTCCCAACTAGTCGACCTTCCCCTAGCCAAACCCAACCTCGCTCGGACTATAAAGGTAAAACACCGAAACGGGAAACACCTAAGACCCCTGCAGGCACTAAGTGTTTTAGATGCCATGGGTATGGACACATTGCCTCTCAATGTTCCAGCCCGTTTAAGGTCACCATAATTGAAGAAGTCACCGAAGAAGAGGATGAACCGGACACCGAACTAGTTCATCATATTGATGACGACGAGGAATTTTTTTGCGACAAAGATATTGTCGTGATCCAATGCCTCTAAAAGATGGAGCACTTAGACCTACAAGTCATTAGGTGTGCCTTTTCACAACCTAAGATAAGCGACGACTAGCGAAGAACATCGATCTTCTCTTTCACCAAGATAGGAGATAAGAATTGCAAAGTCATAATCGATAATGGAGGTTGTATTAATGTTGTGTCGTCTGCGATGATTTCTAAACTCCACTTGAAAGCCACACCACACCCAAACCCCTACAAGGTTGCTTGGAACAATTCGACCACCTTGGAGGTGAAAGATAGGAGTCTCGTTCCTATTGAGTTTGTGGGATATAAAGAGAAAATCTGGTGTAATGTGTTGACTATGAATGTTGGCCAAATCATCCTTGGTCTCCCCTAGCTGTTCAATAACGATGTACATATTTATGGCCGATCAAACACCTACGTGTTTGAACACGGGGGCAAGAAAATTAAACTCCTACCCACCCAGCCCAAGTCTGCCAAGGAGGACATCAAGCCCAACTCCCTTAAACTTAGCACAGGCCTGAATTTATTACATGCTAAAGACTTAGGTACTGAACTAGAGTCAAGATCCCCTCTCTACGCCTTAGTAGCTCGGGAAGTGAGTGTAACCCAAGAAGAGCCTGTCCCTGAGGAAGTAAGATCTCTCCTCAAAACTTTTGCCGACGTCTTCTCAGAAGATCTGCCCCATCAGCTGCCACCTTTAAGGGACATTCAACATGCTATTGACCTAGTACCCGGAGCTTCGTTTCCCAATCTGCCCCATTACCGCATGAACCCTGCTGAGCATGAGGAGCTCAAGAAATAAGTGGATGAGTTATTACAATGCGGTTTCATTAAGGAGAGTCTTAGCCGGTGTGCTGTTCCCACCCTTCTTATCCCTAAGAAGGATGAGTCGTGGAGAATGTGTGTTGATAGTCGTACTATCAACAAGATCACGATTAAGTATAGCTTCCCAATCCCTCGATTAGATGACATGCTAGATATGATGACCGGAGTCACACTTTTCTCTAAGATTGATCTTAAAAGTGGCTACCACAAAATTAGGATCCGTCCGGGGGATGAATGGAAGACCGCTTTCAAAATCAAAGATGGATTATACGAGTAGATCGTGATGCCTTTTGGCCTAAGCAATGCTCCAAGTATGTTCATGAGAGTGATGACCCAGGTCCTCAAATTTTTCATAGGGAAATTTGTAGTGGTCTACTTTGATGACATTCTGATTTATAGTAACTTGGTGGATCAACACTTAGATCATTTAAGGCAAGTCTGCGAAGTCCTGAGGAAAGATCAATTGCTTGCCAATCACAAGAAATGCACTCTCCTCACCGATCACGTAATCTTTCTGGGATTCATTATATCCTCCCAAGGCATATCCGCTGACCCTGAAAAGTTGTGAGCAATCAATGAGTGGCTTGAACCCAAGAATATCAGAGACGTTAGAAGTTTTCATGGACTGGCCACGTTTTATAGAAGATTCATTAGGAATTTTAGCACTATAGTGGGTTCGATAACTGACTGTTTGAAGAAAGGAGAATTTCACTAGACGGCGTCTGCCTCTAAGGCTTTCGAGGAGATAAAAAGAAAAATGGTTGAAACACTAATCATGCGACTGCCGGATTTTTCTAAGGTTTTTGAAGTAATGTGTGATGCATCTGGCATAGGAGGAGTATTATCTCAAGAAGGACACCCGGTTGCCTACTTTAGTGAAAAGTTAAACGACATTAGGCAACGCTACTCTACCTATGATAAGGAATTTTATGCCATCGTTCAGTCCCTCAGATACTAAAGACACTACCTGCTTCCCCAAGAGTTTGTTATTTTCGCTGACCATGAAGCCTTGCGACATGGTTGGTGGGTTGAATTTTTGCAAGAGTACACTTACACGATTATGCAAAAAGTGGGATCTGAGAATAAGGCTGCCGATGCACTAAGCCGCCGGATGATGATTACTCATGAGATGAGGACGGAAGTGATAGGTTTCGAGCGACTTAAGGAATACTACTTAGACTGCCCAGATTTTAAGGAAACTTATTCTGCGTTAGCAACTGGAGGTGAACGGATTATAGATGATTTCATATTGGAAGATGGATATTTGTTTGTCCCAAAAACTCTGTATTCCTAATACGTCACTCAGTGAATTTCTTGTTTGGGAATTACATGCTGGTGGTTTAGCGGGTCACTTCGGTCAAGCCAAGACAATCGCTACTGTTGAAAATTGATTTTATTGGCCGAGTCTTAAGAGGGACATTAACAGATTAGTTAAGCGGTGTCACACCTATTAGTTGGCCAAACAAAGGAAGCAAAACACCGGCCTATACACACCACTCCCTGTACCTAACCAATAGTGGCAAGACATGAGTATAGATTTCGTCCTCGGTTTACCCAAGACCGTTAGAAAAAATGATTTTGTTTGTGTGGTGGTCGATCGCTTTTCGAAAATGGCGCACTTCATTCCTTGCTCTAAAACTTTTGATGCCTCTCGTATTGCGAAACTTTATTTCGATGACGTAGTTAGACTTCACGGTCTTCCCAAAACCATAGTTTCGGATAGAGATGTTAAGTTCACTAGTTACTTTTGGAAAACTCTATGACACAAAATGGGTACTAAACTACAATTTTCCACTGCCTTTCACCCACAAACCGATGGACAGACTGAAGTCATAAATAGAAGCTTAGGCAACCTCTTAAGAAACTTGGTAGGTGAAAACATTCGAGATTGGGATTCTAAATTATCTATAGCTGAGTTCACCTACAACAACTCTGTGAATCGTACTACGGGTCTAAGTCTAGCTGAAATTGTGTACGGATACCTACCGAGGAAGCCTATAGATTTAATCCCAATGGGTCCCAAGTTTAGGGCATTTGAATCTGCATCTGTATTTGCATCGCATTCACATGAACTGCATAAGGATATTAATAAAAAGATTAATAAAAGTAATGCCAGTTATAAACTTAATGTTGATCTCAAAAGGCAGTTCAAAGAATTTGATATTGGAGACTTTGTAATGGTTTGGATTTGTCCGGAGCGGTTCCTTGTTCGTTAAGAAGTTACATGCTAAAAGCGCAGGACCTTTCAAGATAACAATAAAAATAAATAGTAATGCTTATGTGTTAGACCTTCCTGAAGGTTTTAACATTAATCCTATGTTTAACATTGAAGATCTTGTAGCCTTCGAAGATCCAGAGTTTAACCCTCCCAATCCACTAATTAATGAGCCTTGTGAGAACCCACCTAGTGAGAACCCTAGCCTACCTCCACTCCCAAAGTTACATACTTTACCACATACAGAAAGATTAAGGCAATACTGAGCGATGAAGTCATTTCCACTAGAGATGGTGGTCAACAAAGGTATCTAGTTCAATGGGCAGAGAAACCGGAGACAAAGAACACATGGGTTGACCGTGACGAGCTACAGCGACTGGACCCCAACTTACTAGAGTGGTACGAGAGCTCCAGAGATGATCACTCGACAAGGTCGAGTTTTCTACAACATTGGCAGAATGATGGGGACATCAGATTTCAACACGTGTATCATCGGAGAAATCTTAGATCGACGACTACAATTAAAAGTCTATATCTTTGATTTATTTTCATGTATTTTCTATTTGTTATTTTCACTTTACTAGTTTACCCATGTGGGTGTTGAATCATTGTTGTAGCCCTTGGGACATATGAGTCTTTGTGCTTGTCGTTTGTTGAGACCTATATATAGAGGTCTTTATCTTTGTATGAGGTTAATGTTGAATCAATAAAAATTTCATGTTTTGAGTTCTTGATTGTGAGAGCTTGAGAGGTGAGGAGTAACCTAGGAGAGGCTCAAAGAAATACCCAACATCCCTCTTTGTGAGAGCTCTTGGTTCCTATCATCTTCCTCCACTTCTCCCTTCTCTCCTAGTCGCCGGCTCCCCCAAACCGGCCACCAACTGACCTGCTAGCAACCCGCCCCCTTCCCCTTTCAGTTAGCCACTGGATCCCGCCACTCCCTCACCTGTCCACCCTTATTCCCCACCTCCTCCACCGAAATCAGCCCCACCCCGACCCCCTTGGATCCCTACCCGCCGGCCCCATTGCTCCTAACATTTGAATTTGAAGTTCAAATTCAAAGAGCTGTTATTACTTTCCTAATTTATCTTTTGTTATTTAGGAAGTTTTTAAATTGAATTCAATGCGAAATTTGAATTTCAAATCTCTTCCTAAACGATTACGCCCAATTAGGAAACTACTCAATGCTATCAAATCTGAATTTAAATTCAGAATTTGATTTAATTACGTATGCAATCAATTGGGCCCCATATACATTGAACCTAGACCCTTTCCCTCAACCTATATGGCCGGCCCCCCTTCTCTCTCCCTCTTCTCTCCACTTTGCCACCTAAGCACCAATTAAATCCCTCATAACTCCCCTAATAACCGCCGACCCCCTCCCCCCATTACTCCCTTAATTGAGGTTAATTTGAATTTCAAATTGGCCGCTCCCCTTTTAATAAAATATGAAATTAAAACTTCAGATTTTTCCCTCCAATCTTCTTTGCCCCCAAGCTACTTGTTCAACCCAAAGACTCCCAAACTTAGCCGCCCCTCCCCTCCCAAATTTCCCCCATCATCCCCTCACATCCTCCTCACCAAACTCAAGAGAGATTCTCCCAACCGCCACCACCATCATGCATGCCCGATCCGGAAGTCGACCATGGTTTCTTATTTGATGATCAAGGACAAACCAACATCCTTAAATCTCCTTTCTTCAACGTGAACCTTGATGTGGATTCTTCCGTGGAGGATTACTTAAATCGCATCTTGTTTACGCTAGTACCTTCCATCGAGGAGCATATTCATCCTTGATGTTTGATGCTCACTAGTCATTCCGTTGACTACTCGCCTCCGGCTACTTCTCCAACGGACTACACTTTGGGCGCCATTTGTCTCCTAGTGGCATTGCTCTGTTTGCTCTCAATTTTCCTCCATTAAAGCGCCACCAACAAGAGCGTGAGTGAGGGACCCAAGGTGAAGAGTTCTATTTGTTAACCGTGGATTATTGCTTCTTAACCATAACATTGTCTTATTTATTTTATGTTGTTCATTTGAGAGTATCCTGTCATTCTAGTTGTAACTACATGCTTTACATAGTCTATAATTGATGATACCAAGAACCTAATTCGGGTAAGCACTAAGTCTATAACTAGCAAAGTCTGATAATCTAATATTAACATCCAAGCAAGTTCATGCTCCTTTACATGGTTTCACACAAAGACCTTATACCTTATGCAAGTCCTCTCTCCCCAAATATGGTAGATGGAAGCACAAATGACCAATTAGTAATAATTTTTGGAGATATCAGCTAACTTGTGATCTAAAAAAAAGCAATTGAAAACTTGACAAATAATAAGCCTTAATAGAAAAATTATAGATCTAGGAAAAACAATATTTAAAATGCTAAAGTGAAATCACATTCGTAAAATAAATGGAAGATATATTCATCAATGCAGTTACAAAGAGGACAAATTGGGCTAGCAGGAATGCCTCTAGTCTTAAGTTGATCAACAATTTTAAACCCACCAACCAAAGCAAGACAAGAAAAAGAAGAGAACCTCAAACAAAACCTTTTTATGCCAAATATATTTATACCAGTCAACCTCATCATTGGATTTATAAAAATCATTAATCAAGTTTAAGAATTTAGGATTTTCCATATTGTTCTAAAGAGGGAGATCCCTCCCATCATAATTAAAAGAGACAACAAAGATAAAGTTATGTAACGAGGGTGACCAAGCATTGGGAACAACCCAAACTCCATTAGATATAATAGCAACCAACGTAACAATAGTAGGTAAGTCAATAATAGAACCAAGGCATAAATCAACCATAGAATTACCATTACACCAGGATGCCACCAAAGAGTAATGTCATTGATATCCACAATCTTTTAAGAAATATTGCTTTTAATAGAAATAACACCCTTAATTAAGTGTTTCCACCAAATAGAAGCTTTACCAAAAATAGGTTTCCAAAAAGATATACAAGAGTTTTTGAACCATCAACTAATGAGGGAATTAGAAGAAAGGCATCTCCAAATCAAAGAAGATGAAAAGGCATGAATTAAAGCAGCAATTGAGAGAATGCCAAAGCCTCCATTTTTCTTTGGAAGGCAAGTGCTCCTCCAACAGATAAGATGGAGCCTTTTACCTTAATGTCACCATGAAAAATAAATGTTGCACAATATTTGTCAATGAATTTATAATAATATTTTGATATAATAAAACCTCTAATTCAAAAGGGCAGAGTGTTATAAATACTAAATTTAATTAATTAAATTCTCCTAGCAAAGGATAAAAGATTTGCCTTCCAACCCACCAACATTTTGGTTATCTTCTGCAATAAAGGGGAGAAATCTGCCTTTCTAAGCTTCCTAGAAGCAATTGGAATCCCAAGATAACTTATAAAGCTATCAACTAAGGAAATGTTTAGAATATTAACAATATCAATATAATTTAAGGTGTCTTTGGAGAAAAATATGGAACTCTTATCAAAATTAATCCGAAGACCAGAGGGGTTATTAAACTGAAGCAAAATATTATTTAAACTGAGAGCATTAATCATATAAGCCTTTTCAAATATAAGGAAATCGTCAGCATAGAGTAAATGGAAAATTAAATATCCAACATGACTAAAACCTTGAAAACTATAGAGCCCATTACTATTATCAAGAAGATTAAAAAAAGCAACAATGATAATTAAAAAAAGATAATGGGATAAGGGACATCCATACCTAAAACTAGAGGAGGAATTGAAGACCACCATTGTAACAAATAGAGAATGAAACATCTTGAATGTAAGCATTATTCCAAGGGATAAAAATCTCTAACCTTTGTTTGTCTCATTCTGTGAAGCAGAAAACTTCTAGAGATAGTTTCAAAAGCTTTAAAAAATATCAATCTTAGCACAGAGGAATTTTTATTTACCAAGAGAATTAAAATTAGAGAGGATATCAGAGGCTAGAATAATGTTATCATAAGCAACCCTGATATTAGAAAACCCTGACTAACTAGCATGAATGATATAACGCATAATAGATTTAAGCCTAAGAGTCATAATCTTAGCAATAATTTTTTAGAATGTATTACATAAAGAGATGGGTTTATAATCTTTGATATGAGAGGCATGGGGCCCTATAGGGATAAGGGCAATAGCACCGAACTTAACTTTTTAGAAAGGATCAAGGTGTGAACGAAATGTTTAATGGCCTTGTAGACACTATTTCCAATCAAAAGCAAATTTTTTCTATAAAATTGAAAAGGTGTATCCATCAGGGCCAAGGGTAGAGGAGTTAGGACTAGAAAAAATAACACTTTTTTTTTCTCTTCATCAGATACAGGAGCAATTACGGTGGGGATGTGGTCAGGGGAAAGAGGAACCAATAGGGATATTGGCTTGATTAATACAAACTTGAGGAGTGGAATTAAACAAAGTAGCAAAGTGATTAATCAAAGCATAACTAAGTTCACTACAAGAAGAGAAGGTCCCATCCTCAGTGGAAAGTCTTGATGACATTTTGATTTTGCCTCACTATAATTTTGCTGAAAAGAAATTTAAGGTCATTCTCCCCTTGAATTAACCACCTGGCTTTGGCCCTTTGAATAACCTAAAAGGCCAAGGAATCCTGGTGGAAGGAAAGACTATCATTAATAGAATTTAACTGAGAATTTAGAGAATGGGACAGGGGGTTATTATCAAGAAGATCCAAACATTGCTCTTGTCAATTTTGTAAAGGAGTGATTTTAGAGAAAAGGAGAGCATAAGAAGCCTAATTTTTATTTTTAATAATTCTTTTAAGATTAGAAAGAATACTATACCAAATTCTGATAGGGTCACCATTAAAGTTACAAGAGAGAATAGAAATGAGAGCATTCCAAAAATCATGGGAATTAACCTAATGATTTTTAAACATGAACCTGTGATTATTATCTACTCTATTATTGAAGTCAATAATAAGAGAGGAATGGTCAGAGAGATATGGGCCTTCAACTTTGTAAGAAGACAGAGGAAAATTTTTATGCTATAAATCATTCACCAACACCATATCTAATTTAATATGAATGGGATTATCCAGCCTTTGGTTGAACCAAGTGAAGAATAACCTGAAGGAAGCCAAGTTATGGAGACCATTAATAAAATCATATTATTAAATCCACAATTTACTAACACATCCACAAGAATGCCACCAGCTTTATCATAAGGAAATCTAAAACAATTAAAGAAACTTAAAATTGCCAAAGGTTTAGAAATTTCAGCACCAATACAAATAAGATTTTGCCAAAGGAAATCTCTTTCATAGGGGGTGTTAGCAACATAAATAAAAATTAAATAACAAAAAATAATAATAATTCTTAAACCAAATTTCACCATGAATAAATTAACTATCCATGTAAATATGGATAAAATTAATAGTGCATGCATTCCACTTAATCCAGATATAGTCAAGGGAGCAAAAATTAAATTATTACAACTATTCTCTGAAATGAACAATCTATGAAAAGCAGAAAAACAAGATTTATTACTAGCACCACGAGACACCTTAGCTTCCAAAATATAAAGTAAATCTAGATTATGAGAAGTAATAAAGTTTTTTCACATCAAGAATTGTTTAGGGCTATTAAAATCACGAGCATTCCAAACAACCAAGTTGGGTTTGAACATTAAGCTTTATGTTTATTTTTGGATTCCTTCTTAGACCCCTTAGCACGAGTAGTAATGGTTCCTTGAACAATAGCATTAGGAACCAAGTAGCCACAATCTCAAAAGATTCATCATCTTTAAGAACATTAAATTTATTAGGAGAATGTAACTAGTTAGGTTGTCCAATTACTATTGTGATACCCCAGAGTCTAATTTAGAAGAATTATTATTTTTATCTTTTAATTTACACAACAAGAGTTATCTAATTTCTTTTATCAATCTAAATGGAAGAAGAAATAAAACTATCAAACATCTTATGGCAAAACCGGTTTTCAAGTTTGACTTATATTGACTCCTAGAAATATTTATTTACCCGGGTAAAAATATAGGTTATTACAACTATATAAACAATAATGGAAGGAGGAAGATCACTATAGGAAACTTTAAATTTGGAAAAAAAGAAAGTGTGTCGATAGAGGAAGAAGCACTATCTTTAGCATTAAAAGAGTTAACCTTGTCAGATTTAGACTTATCATGTTGATCAGAGCTAGGGGAAACAATAGAAACAGGAAGGAAGCCTTAGCAGCGGAGTTACAATTTGATTCAACACCATAATTTTCATCAACAAGAATATTAGTGTGCTTAGAGAAAGCTTCGACATTAGAAATAGGATGAGCAGCTTCATCTAAAGGATTTACATCAACTATATAGACCCAAGAGGGACCAACCCTTAATAGACCTGAAAGGTTAACAACAAGCTTTGGGATGTAATGACCAAGTATTTTAGATTTGGACCTCATCATATTCCCTTCAGACATCCTATTAGTGCTTCTCCCATGATTAGAAAATTAATAACAACAATAGGATTAGGGTTAGGGTTAAGGTTTTTTAGGATAGACATTAGAGGGATGAGCAAGGGAGCCATAATGTTTACAAACTTCTGGTTTACAGTCATATTGAAAACAGAGTTTACATAGTTTACCATTCTGCGAGATCCAGATTTCATCAGATAGATTAGATTTCCCATTCACCTTCACATAGACCCTAGCAAAAGTGAGACTGGATCTCTAAGCTGTTAGCCAGTCAACATCCAACGGGATACCTATGTAGCTAGCTATCATAGATATACCTTCAAGGTTCTAACAAGCAAGAGGAATATTATGGATTTTAATCCACGAGGGAATCAAGGTTACTCTTCAAGTTTAGGAATGAAAGAGGGAGACCATTTTTATAAAATGAAAGGTTTACTAAATAAAAAACCAAGGCCCCCCTGACTAGATCATCTCATAATCTTTGAATTAAGTAAAACACAGAAAGAAGAAATAATTCGAAAGAGAAACAAGAGACGTACTATTTTTCATATGACAATTTTTTTATGGCAAAGAGTAAAGCCTCATAGTAATGATGCTTATTAAGAGAGTAGCCAATAAGAGAAGTTTCCAATGTTTAACATCGTTCACAAGCCGATCGGAGGAGAAGTTAACAACATTATCGTTAGGAGGAAGAAAAGAAATAGGAAAATCTACTATAGAACTGTCCCGAGAAGAAAGCTTAACCTTCCATTTGAGGGCAGCAATGAGAGTATCTGCGTTAAGGTTGGCAGTCTTCTACGAATGGGGTCCCGATCAAGACCAAAGGTGAAACGCCAAGGATGGAGAGGGGCTCCCCCCACATCCATTTAAGAAATATGTGACCTCTTGCAGAGCTGGAGGAGGAAGGTAGGTGGATGAAAAAAAGTGTGACAGCTAGGGTTTGTGAAGCCCCAGAGTATTCAAAATAAAATATTTGGGCGAGTATCTAAGATATTCTTTTAGGGTTTAGAAGTATAAGAGTTAGAAATATATAATATTGCAAACATCTTTGAGATCTAAGATAGAGTACCCAAAAGAAAAGAAAAGAAAAAACATCTATTAAGGTGCCAAATCTGTTGTAAAGGGACAATGGAGACAGAGTAGTGGAACTAGCGCAATAGCACAATCAAAGAGAGGTAGAATATCCTCAAAGTATTCACAACAGCCATGCAATTAGTATCTGTGAATTTAGCAGGCCTGTAGTGGTATTGCACCTTGTGGGATTTCTATAATTCAATTCTCTCATTTTAAAATGCCGTTACAAGAAAGCCCAACTCTAGCAGTAGATTTTTTTCCTTCCGACCATGTTAAAATATTAAAGTTTGACTTCAACAATGAAGACAAACTTGGGGTTGTTTGGTAGCAAGAAAGATTTGATTTTTTTCTACCTTCAATTAAGATTTAGTAAATATTGTAAATCCAAATTTAATAAGTCCTAGAGACATTAAATATTGAAAATTATTTGCACAATAGATGTAGTTAATTTCATCAAACCTTAATAAACTATTTGGCATATATAGCAAAGAGAAATAGAATAAATATCCCACTTTCCCTAGGTTTATGAAATCCATCATTTATCCTATAATAGAATGAAATTAGGTTTTGAGAGGATTTATCTGTTAAAAGAACTAATGACAAAATTTAGCTGAAATCGTAGTTTTGTTTGCTAAATCTTGCAAGTAAATAGCCCCTTAGTGAAAAAAATCTTATAAGAATATACCTGAAAGACTTCTATTAGAACTTCTTGTCTTCATCCATCTCTATCATAAGCAGAGGCAAAGACTTCTATCATGAAAAACAAAGTCCTCAAAGTTCTTCAATCTTTATGATGGAAATTTTTTTCTTCATGGGATTTCTATGTTATGGAGATAATGATAATGATTGTTTGACTTATTTTATTTTATCTTATTATTTTGGCAGAGGATTGGGGCCAAACAACTTCAGTGGAACTCTTCCAGCTGAGCTGGGCGGCCTTAGGAACCTACAATCATGGTTAAATAATCATAACTCTATAGTACAACTACTTGCGAGAATCAAATCAAATGTTTTTTGTCTGCTCTTTTTATTAGTAGGGGATATCATATGTTACAGTCTTTTGTTTTCTAAGCTTATATCTGATTTATTGTTCAATTCTTAGGTACATGACTAGTTCTGGACTAAGTGGTGAGCTTCCAACTTCTCTATCCAATCTTACGGCCATGCAGACATTGTAAGTTCTATATGCATTGAAATTTTGAGTTTAGAGAATTTGCTTCTGATCTAATAGCAATAATTAATCCAGGATGATGCCAGACAATAATTTTACAGGCAAATTACCAGACTTCATTGGAACTTGGCAAAACCTAGAACTTTTGTAAGATTGTCTTTTATAGCTCTCATGCTGTATATATATAAGCCAAATTTATTATCCATGATTAGAATTGCATACAAACAAACTTCTAGAAAATAAATTAGAGGTTCTCACTTCCATATGATGTTTCGATAGGAGGATACAAGGGAACTCCATCAGTGGTCCAATTCCTTCAAGTTTTTTCAATCTCTACAACCTTAATGATTTGTAAGATTCCTCCTTTAAACTAATACTACAACAATATTTTTATGATAAAACCTTCCAACTGTCAACAAAGAGGTTATATAGTTGTTTATAGCCTCATAATTAATTGTTCACAAGTGGATTATTTACACCTGATAATTTCATCTTTTATTGAATATTTATATAATAAGAAATATTGAATGCTCTATTCCAGACGCATAGGAGAAGTAATAAATGGGAGTTCATCACTGGCATTTATTAGGAATATGACAAAACTCAACACACTGTAAGGCTTGTTGTTTCTAATCGACAATCTACTATCCTTTTTTTTTTAGCTTGGTGCATAACTATGACATCGTATAAATTTAACTCCATGCAGGATCTTAAGGAATGCCAAGATTTCTGATACTCTTCCATCGGACTTTGCATATTATACACAATTACAGACATTGTAAGTGCGTTAATTCCTTTTCCTCTTTTATGTTTTTTTTTTACTTCAAAATGAAATTGATGTAGCATTTGTGACTTGGATGCAACTTGAATTTTTTTTCTTTTTTCTCTACGAAGGGATTTGAGCTTCAACAACATCACAGGCAATATTCCAATGTCTCTATTTAGCATGAGCAGTCTAATTTTGTTGTACGAAATGACTATTTCAGCATACATATAAGTTTCACTTATATTTTTCAATATTACAAGCATAATTTATATTTTTTTCTCTATTATCACCCTCAACAGATTCCTTGGGAATAATAGCATAACAGGCACATTACCTGGAACAAAGAGCGCAACATTGAGTAATATGTAAGTATACAAGTCACTTAGTACATAATTTTCTCCCTAGCATATTAGCAGGGTAAATTTTCTTATTATAGTAACAAAACTTATCATGTTATGCTCTTTGATGAAATGTAAGACTTTCAACTAAATATCAGTTCCTTTTTAACTCCTACAGAGATCTATCATACAATCAATTGTCAGGGAGCTTTCCATATTGGGTCAACAATTCAAACATAGTGCTGTAAGTTGTAGAGAAAAATTATACTTTCTTATTTAGAAATTGCAATATTCTTTAATCATAAATGTCCAATCATACCATTCCACTAATTCTTCTCTTTATGTGCTTGCAAAGATGTCAATTTAGGGGAGGGGTGGGAGTTTCATTGGTATTGCCATCTTGGTACAAAATATGTATATACCTATAAATAAGAAACATAAGAGAAGAATTAAAGAAGATAAAATAAATGATAATATCTTCAATAATGATTAAATATGTTAAAAATAAATCGTGCATATTCCAAAATAGTTTAAACATGTGATGATTTAAATATAACATTTTCATGTAAATTTAGGGTGAGAAAAAGGTTATTAACTTGCATTTGAAAAAAATAGTGACCAAAGATGAAATAGTCAAAGGCTTTGTTGCACAAAAATTATAATTGTTGTTAGAGGAGTACGATTATTCAAGGAAAGATAGAGTAACCTTAATTGAAAACAAAGCATTGACAACGAGACCTATGCCAATGAAGGCATGTGTAAGATCCTTGGAGGTATAGTGCTATAGAGTATCGATGGAGTTCCTAATGAAAAGTGTCACCATAGAGTCATCATTGCTATTATCATTGGAGAACCAAGGATATCACATAGCTTTATAGACCTACAAGAAATTGAGGGGGCTAAGTTTTCTGGTGGTCAATGTGATGGAGCTTGGTTTGTAAATTTCGGAATCCAGGAAAAACAGCCCAAAAACTGTGGAAAAATGGGAAATTTCTTGGATGAAAGCACTCACAAACACTTCAATAACTTGAATATCAAAAGACTTACAAGTTTTCATGGATACAATGCTCTCAATTCGAGAAGAGAAGCTTTCTCCCAAGCCCTAGATTAGAAAGAAAACTAAAACAGCCACCAAACAAGATGCCTCCCAAAAACCACCCTAACTCTCTTTTAACTCTCACATAAACCCCACATAATCCCTTAATTACCCCTAGGGCAAACACCTCATCCTCCCTCTTCAATTTGGTGGGCCCCTTGGGCCCACCCGACTCCTTTCTCCCTTTCGGCCGACCGCCCAGGCAGGCGGGTTCTCCGCCTGCAGTACGTAAGAACCGGCCCTTTGTGGGCCAGTGTTGCTGTGGGCTGGACCGGCCAGTCCGGTCCATCATCACTTCCCGCCCAAAGATTAACCTTGTCCTCAAGGTTGAAAGCGGGAAACTGGGCTTGTATGATCTCATAGGTCTCCCAAGTAGCGTCATGTGTCGGTAGATCCTTCCACTCAATCAAAACTTCTTTCCCTCCTTCCTCAGTGTGTCTAACCCCTTTCAATGCAGAAGGCTCTAATAGACTCGTACGATCTTCAGACAATGTTGGCGGTAGAGTATCGACTGGTACAGAATCTCCCTTGAACTTCTTTAACTGTGACACATGAAAGATTGGATGAATCGTAGTAGTGGGTGGTAACTTCAGGCGATATGCTACATTCCCAATCTTCTGCTCTACCTCATAGGGGCCATAATACCTTGGGGCCAACTTAACACTTAGCCTCCTTGCTAAAGTATTCTGCCTGTAAGGCCTCAACTTCAAGTATACAAATTCCCAAATCTCAAAATGAACATCCTTCCTATGATGATCTGCTGCCTGCTTCATGATGTTCTGGGCTCGTAACAAGTGGTTCTTCAGCTCCCCCAAGATCTCATCCCTTTCTGACAATTGTTGCTCCACTAAGGACACTGATGTAGAATGAGGCCTGTACTGTAACAGGGTTGGAGGATCCCTTCCATAAAGCACCTTGAAAGGTGTGACCTGCGCCGCCTTGTGAAATGAAGTGTTATACCAATATTCAGCCCAAGGTAGCCACCTTACCCAATGCTTGGGCTTCTCCCCTGCAAAACATCTAAGGTAAGTCTCGATACTTCTATTGACTACCTCAGATTGCCCATCTGTCTGTGGGTGGTAGGCTGAACTGCGCTTCAATTGTGTCCCTTGTAACTTGAACATCTCCTTCCAAAAGTGACTCAGGAACACTTTATCTCTGTCGGAGACTATCGACTCAGGAAAGCCATGAAGCCTCACAATCTCTCTGATGAAAACTGCTGCAACAGTAGTGGCATTAAAAGGATGTCTCAATGGTATGAAATGAGCATACTTACTAAGCCGGTCAACTACAACTAGAATGACAGTGTAGCCTTCCGACTTGGGTAAGCCTTCGATGAAGTCCATGGTCACCTCTGACCAAACCTGATCAGGTAACTCAAGTGGCTGCAACAGTCCTCCAGGGCACATGCTTGATACTTGTTCCTCTGACAAGTATCACACTGGGCCACCATTTCCTCCACATCTTTCCTCATCCCCTTCCAGTATATCTCTCTAGCCAATCTCTGATAAGTCTTCTACCCTCCTGAATGTCCTCCAATAGCACTGGCATGAAACTCCTGAAGTATCAGTGGAATCTGGGAAGAGGTCCTAGGTAAAACTAGCCTTCCTCTGTGTAGCAAAAGCTGATCCTCCATTGTATATCCTGATGGTATTTCTTCCCCCTTCCTTATGGCCTCTCTGAAGCTCCCCAATTCTTCGCTAGTCATATTTTCTGTCCTCAAATTCCCCGAATCCACTAACTGAGGCACAGATGTAGCAATAAGTTGCGAGCACTCCACCTTCCTGGATAAGGTATCAACAGCTTTATTCTCCAACCCTGGCTTGTACTGAATCTCGAAATCATAGCCCAATAATTTGGAGAGCCATCTCTAATGTTCTTCTGTCACCATGCGTTGCTCCAACAAATATTTTAGACTCCTTTGATCAGTCCTCACAAGGAATCTTCTACCCAACAAGTACGGTCACCACTTCTGAATGGCCTTAACAATGGCCATCAGTTCTCTCTCATAGACAGATTTGAGCTTTGCCCTCCCTGATAATACCTGACTGTAGAAAGCTATGGGTCGCCCTTGCTGCATGAGAACCGCTCCTAACCCCAAACCAGATGCATCAGTTTCCACCACCAGCTGCTGCTTGAAATCCGGTAATGCTAACACC
Organism: Dendrobium nobile; assembly: GCA_022539455.1. NCBI lineage: Eukaryota > Viridiplantae > Streptophyta > Magnoliopsida > Asparagales > Orchidaceae > Dendrobium > Dendrobium nobile. The sequence continues at coordinate 5,009,292 of CM039733.1, read as the reverse complement.
GGGGCACTAACCATAGCTCTTTTCAAAGCCTCCATAGCGCTATCTGCCTCCGGTCCCCAATTGAAGCTGTCTTTCTTCAACTGCTCAGTGAGTGGAGCTGCAATAGATCCATATCCTTTTATGAACTTCCAGTAGTATCCTGTGAGTCCTAAGAAACCCCGGAGAGCCCGAAGGTTCTTAGGAGTTGGCCAGCTCGTCATGGCCTCCACCTTGGAAGGGTCAGCTGCTACCCCTTCTGCTGAGATAATGTGCCCCAAATATTCCACACTTCCTTGAGCAAAAGAACACTTTTTCTGATTGACATACAACTGATGATGTTGTAAAGTGCTCAAAACCTCCCTCAAGTGCTCCAAGTGTTCCTGTAGGGACCTGCTATAGATCAGAATATCATCAAAAAACACTAGGACAAACCTCCTCAACATGGGTTGAAACACTTGGTTCATCAAAGCCTGAAATGTAGAAGGAGCATTGGTGAATCCAAATGGCATCACCAAGAACTCATAGTGTCCCTCGTGAGTCCTGAAAGCAGTCTTGGGAATGTCCTCCCTCCTCATCCGGATATGGTGATACCCTGACTTCAAATCAAGCTTGGAGAACATTGTAGCACCCCCCAACTCATCAAGAAGCTCATCAATAACGGGGATTAGAAATTTGTCTAGAACAGTCTCCTTGTTGAGAGCCCGATAATCAACACAAAATCGCCAGCTATCGTCCTTCTTCTTCACCAATAGTACTGGGCTCGAAAAAGGACTCACGCTAGGTTGGATGACCCCCGCCTCCATCATCTCCCTGACTAGCTTCTCAATCTCCTCCTTTTGAGCATGAGGATATCGATATGGCCGCACACTAACTGGATCTGCTCCACCTTTCAGTACAATGGCGTGCTCCTTGCTTCTCTGTGGTGGTAGCCCTGCTGGCATCTGAAAAATTGGGGTGAAATGCTCCAACAACTCTACCACCTCTTCTGGAATATTACTCTGCTCAACTGGCTCACTACCCTCCAATCGCCATAACTCTACCAGAAATCCTTCCTCCTTACTCTTAAGAGACTTGAGAATAGTCTTCAAAGCCACCTTAGATCGGCATAATTTGGGGTCCCCATGCAAAGTAACTCGGTGCTCCCCTTCACCATACTCCAACATCAAGGTCTTCTAGTTGACCTTCATCTCCCCCAAAGTTTGTAACCACTGAATACCTAAAATAACATCAGTATTACCCAGCTCGAGCACCAAAAAATCCTGGGTAATATCTTTCCCTTGTATGGATAGAGTAACCTGGCTGCATCTTCCCACACACTGCTCCCTCTGACCGGTTCCCAAGGAGACTCCCACTCCTCTCCCTTGGATCATGGGAATGCCCAACTCTTCCACTAATCTGCAAGCTATAAAGTTGTGGGTGGCCCCACTATCTATCAGCACTGTGACTGTAAAGCTCCCGATCCTCCCTTCCATCTTCATGGTGGAATGTGCCGTCAACCCTGCCACTGAATTGAGGGAAACCTCAATCATGTCAAGATGTAGATGATCTACACCTTCTTCCCCTCCTAACTCTTCCTCAACTTCCTCCCCCTCGGGGTCTTCTACCAATAGGACTTGGAGTGATTTGTCTTTGCACCTATGCCCTGGCCCAAACTTCTCATCACACCTGTAACAGAGCCCCTTGGCTCTTTTATCCTTCAGGTCAAAAACTATGAGAGCAGTCTATTTGTGAATTGGAAGATAAATAACCAGGTTTACACTACAATATGTATTAGAATTTAGAGGGTTTAAGTGGTAGATCTAGATATATATAGCTATGAAATCATATTGTAAGAAAGAAAGAATCATAGAGGTCTACACCTTTATTAAATTGTCATCTTAATACAAGCATATATGTGCTTATATCTAAACAAAAAAATAATCACGAAACATAATAATGGAGAACATGCTCAATAATTATAAAATATAAGAATAATTAATAGTATCGATTTCAACTATAAATAATTAACATATGTAATAACTTAAATGCACTGACAATTTTTTAAGCACTTCATAGTTCTTTCCTATACTAATTTTTGTTTCATTCCAAACAAGAAGAAAGCCATAATTTAGAATTTAGTTTTCTTGGTGATAGGAACTTGGTTGCCAACAACTTTGTCATAGACAATTCCAATAACAGGTAATTACTTTCATTTGCCTTATTGTGTAAGTTAAATTTCATGTTGATTCATACTAGAACTTGAAATTTATCTATAATTTTACTCTCAGTGTCTTACCTTCAGGATTAGAGTGTCTTCAAAGAGACATGCCATGCCATAGAGATTTGCCAGCTTGTAAGTTGCTCTCCACATCTTCATGCATTTTCTTCTCCTCACGAGCTATAAAAATATATTTAAAGTATTTTGAACTTGTAGATCATCAATTTGCAATAAATTGCGGTGGAGCTGAAAATGAAACGAGTTCTGATGGAACTAACTTTGAAATAGATAATGCTAATCTCGGTGCAACATCTTATTTTGTGACTAATGTAAAAAAATGGGCAGTAAGCAATGCTGGAAGCTTTATAGATGCCTCAAATCCTAATGCAAATTATATAATTAGTACTCAGATCCAATCCCAGAACACACTTGATTCAAAATTATTTGAGACTGCAAGGATGTCACCATCCTCATTAAGATACTATGGCTTGGGACTTGAAAATGGGAATTACACAGTAAAATTACAGTTCTCTGAGATTGGAATACCAGATCAACCCACTTGGGCAAGCTTAGCTAGAAGGGTCTTTGACATTTATATACAGGTAAGCAAATTAATCATGGAGAATGTCTTGTTTGAATTCTTATAAAGGATACGAAGCAATTGATCTTGATTAATTTAAAGAAAATGATAGATTGTGAATTGGTTTTAATTGGTTAGTGTTAAATTAGGTAAACAATATAAAAAAGGTTAAAATTAACCTTTATACTTTTTAAATGGTAGTGATATATATTTAGAATACTAGTCTACTTGAAACTAGCATCTAACAATATAATAAGTAATTAAGCAGCTTTTATTATTTTCTATATTTTACAGGATCAAATATATAATTTCAGGGCATGCTTAAGGAGAAGGACTTTGATATAAAAAAGGAAGCTGGTGGGAAATCTTTTACAGTAGTCTTAAAGGAGTACCAAGCTCATGTAACAAACAACTTCCTAGAAGTACATTTATTTTGGGCAGGAAAGGGTTCAAATTTTATTCCTAGTACTGGATATTATGGGTCATCCATTTCTGCAATCAGTGTATCTCTTTATGGTATGCATTTTTATATGAACTTCTAATTAAAATTTCCTCAAAACCCCCCCAAATTATTTCATCACTATCGACGTTTACAGACTTCATTCCATCTGTGAGCAACAAACCCACACATTCCTCTTCATCAAATAAGAATACAGCTCTAGTTGTAGGGATTGTATGTGGTGTTGTGGTTTTGGGACTTACCGTGTTTGCGATACTAGTGTGGAAACATAAACAAAAAAATCTTAAGAAAGTTAATGAAGGTAAACTTCTTTAAGTAATCTGAATTTTTTTTATTATTTATGAATGTATAACATTTGTATTTTCTTTTGAATTTGACTAAGTTAATATGTCAAATAATACAGAGTTGTTACGAATGACTGCCAAACCAAATATATTCAGCTATTCTGAATTGAGAACAGCAACTGAGGATTTCAACCGGTCTAATTTTCTCGGAGAGGGAGGATTTGGGCCTGTATTCAAGGTTTGTTTTGCCTATATATGACAATTTAAATTTTATTTTACCACATAATTATTCTTAAAATAGTTTAATTTTATCATAATTTTTATCTTTCAATATCATAAGTGTTTCACCAGCGAAATAAATATGACATTACTTTTCAAAAAGCAAGATGAGAGTAGAGTGCATTTACTTTTCACCTAAAATTATATAAGCACATTGTTAAAACTATCAAACATCCTTATACAACTACATTAATCTTGTGCAAACTAATTATATGACTTGTAGAGTTCATAGTAAAATGGATTTATTTGTTTCATCTAAGGGTAAACTACATGATGGAAGAATGGTGGCAGTAAAGCAACTATCAATAGCATCTCAACAAGGGGAGAGACAATTCACGGCAGAAATAGCAACTATATCAGCAGTTCAACATCGCAATCTAGCTAAGTTGTATGGTTGTTGCATTGAGGGAGACAAAAGACTCTTGGTTTACGAGTACCTAGAAAATAAGAGCTTGGATCAAGCTATTTTCAGTATGTTTTGAAATAACTAGTAGCTTGGAGCAACAATTTGAGAAATTCCTTTATTTGACTGGTTTCTTTTGCAGGGAAAAAGGATTTGCATCTTGAGTGGGAAACACGCTTTGAGATTTGTTTGGGAGTAGCAAGAGGCTTAGCCTATCTTCATGAGGAATCAAGTGTGAGAATTATTCACAGGGATGTAAAATCTAGCAACATTCTATTAGATGGTAATCTTACCCCAAAGATATCAGATTTTGGTTTGGCAAAGCTTTACAATGATGAGTGGACTCACATTAGCACAAGAGTTGCAGGCACAATGTATGTAAAGATTTGATGTTTATCTTTAACAATTTTTATTTTTTGCTGAAATTTCAGTCATTCTTTACTTTTCTGCATCATTTATAATTCAAAATTATGATATTTGTAGAGGTTATTTGGCACCTGAATATGCTATGAGAGGACATTTAACAGAAAAGGCAGATGTCTTCGGTTTTGGAGTTGTTGCTCTTGAAATTCTCAGTGGAAGGCGTAATTCAGACCCCTCTCTAGAGGAAGAGAAAAGCTACTTACTTGATTGGGTAGGCCATGATTTTTGAAAAACATTTCTTATAAATTAACAACTAAATTATCATTTAATACAGAAAATGTGATGAAAGACAAAAAAACATTCAATGACTCCTTGATTTAAAGAAAACCAATAGATAGAAGTTTGAGAATATTAATTTTAAATGACTAATCAAATGCCTTTTAGAGAGCAACTACAGATATTACAGGTTCTAATAGTATAAACTTACTGGAAAGGTATCCTCAATCACTTTAGTAATATATCAAACTATTTACATGAAGCAAAAGAAACAACTATAGTGATAGTTCCATTCAGAATTTACATCATAAACGCTTATATTTTAACATTCTTCCCATTCATTCCTCTTTCATTCACTTACCCAGTTTTATTAGGGATAATTTCTTACTATTTTCTGAAGTTGTTAGAGAAACTAATTTTTTAAATTTTTTTGAAAGCAACAAATAAATAATGGACAAACAAAATTATGATTATGATATGAAAAACTAACTTATAAAAAATTTATCCCAAACAAAACCTAAATTTGAACATATAACATAATGTGGTACCTAACGTCATCTTAATACTTATGTTTCAGGCTTGGCATTTATACGAGCAGAAGCATGAATTGGACTTGGTGGATCCAAGTCTATCATCATACAATAGAGATGAAGCCACTCGAGTAATTGGTGTTTCTCTTTTATGCATCCAAGCATCCCCAACATTACGGCCCGCGATGTCGACAGTGGTGGCCATGTTGGCCGGATTTATCGAGGTTAATGAGGTCACTTCAAGGCCTAGTTATTTAACAGAATGCCACTTTAAAGATATAAGCAGCAATTTGGCTAGTGATGATTTTTGCAAATCAACAGAACTGAGAGAGACGAATAGCCAAGTTAACGTGCCATCAAATCAAGATAATGTGGATCTGTGATTTAAATGGGGACTAAACCTTCAGCTAATGCGCTGTTAAGGGAAAACTCTGTTGGGAAGGAAGAGGATCCCACTTGTTGTAAGGTAAAACCAATGTTCATCATTTATAGTGTAAAGAAATTCACGCTTTCTTAAACAATTGGTCATCCTCCATCACATAGTTGCACGAATCATAATGAATTATGAGCGGCTATATAAATTCAATGTCGCATGTAGAGCTAATTTAAAACGTAAAACAAATACAAGCCATTAAAAAACTAAGAAAAGGTGGGAAGAATTTTCTCTGCATTTAGGGTTTATTTGGGATAATTTTTAAATATAACAATCTAGCTTGCTAGTAATTTTTTTCAGAAATTTTTTGTGGTGAAAAATTATTTTTTGGAGACCTTAGTAGCCAAGATATTTTCACTACAGTAATATAACAATCCGTTGAACTCTGAAGTATAAGACAACCAAAATAAAAGAAAATAAAAATAAATGCTACATACCTGACGCTGCCCACGCCGTTGCTACAGTGCCCATCCCGATCCTCCGGCAAAAATCCTGTTGCAGAGCAAATCCTATCGCAGCTCTGCAATGACGCCCAACTGTCTCTTCGCACAATATCCCGCGCTAGCCTCGATCGCAGCCTCCGATCATTTACTTCCCTTCGCATTCCTCTGCCGCGAGCTCTAACCCCGGTTTTCCTGCACACGCCAGAAGACCCGCGACACCTGCTTTCTTCCGTCTCCTCCCGAAACCGACCCAGCCGATCCTTCTCCTCTTACTTCGCCTCTGCAAGCCGCAAGACTCACGAATCCTGCTTCCAGTCGAATCCCACTGACCTAGCCTTCCGCATCCTCAAGACCGAGCCTCAACCCATGACACTAGAGCCGACCAGACCGACCTCCTCAAGTCGCGATCCCCGCCTGGTTCGCAAGATCTCCCTACCTTCCACGAAGCCGAACTCCAGCTCTCCTCTGCGCTTGCCATATCTGTCTCCTACAAGACCCGGCCGACTCCTCTCTGCCATCCGAACTCCACACTTGCCGCCCCTTCTACTTTTCGTTCTTAAATTTAGTTGCCTAAACTTGCTCAGCCCATCTATCCTAAATCAGTCTACTAAATTAGCAAACCCAAACCCCATTCAAGTTTACTCAATCTCCTCACTAACCCCACTCAAACTCACCTGCCGATTTCTCAAGCTCCATCTAATCCTTTAAACTGAGGTGATCTTTCTTTCTATAATAAACTTGTATTAGTGTAATAGAATAAATATTAATGTTGATACCGTTATTATTAGTATTATTATTATTAACATTCATATATCATAAAAAAATTATCTTAATCAGCCACGAATCTCAGCAAACTTATAGTTGAATTGAACATCTCGAAAATACAAAGCCAACGACACAAAATTTGACTCAATCTGAGCCCAAATGAGTCCAAAATAAAGTCCAAAAGCGCAATTGGAAGGTTCAATATATAATTTGGATTATCAAGAAGTTACCAAACATGACATTTTTATAGTCGAATCAAGCGGCTCGACAAGACAATCCAACAAGCCTAAGATCTTCAAATTTTCATATCATTAAAACATTAAAAAGTCCAGTAAAACAGTCCATGATCAAGGGAATCCACATCGGTTGTTCATTCAAATCACTCCCAAATTACTTTTGGTCTCCTTCCTATTTATTGATCATGTCACTCTTAGAAAACTATAAATAAACCACTCTTTCCGTATAAAAGGGAGAATAATAAGGGGTCAAGCAAGGAGGGAAAGAAGAGAGAAGAAAGAAAAGAAATCAGAGATTTCTCCTACCACCAGTCTCCTCCTCGATCACCGCCGGACTTTTGCCTGGTCACTGATTGATGGCAAATTTCTTCCGGCCACCAACTGACCTCGAACTTCTACCCGATAATTGACTAACGTCGAACTTTTGCCCGGCATCAGTCCAGCCACCGACAAAACTGGACTTCCACCTGTCCACCGACAAAATCGGACTTCTACCCTTCCACCCACTGCGGTCTTTCCGACCTCTATCACCAGCCAACAAAGGTGTTTCTGACATCCATCATGGCGACGAACGCCCACCGACTACGGTCCTTCCAACCTCTTTCGTTGACTAAGGTCTTTCCGAATTTTGTCTCTAGACAATAGTCTTTCCAACCTCTATTGCTCACCAACAACGGTCTTTCCAACCTTTGTCGCCCATCAACTACGGTCCTTCTGACCACCGTTATCAAAATATGATTTTTCTGACCTTCATCGCCCACCGACTATAGTCCTACCAACCAAACGAACATAATAATATTGATTCTTCCAATTTCCACCATGTAATGCATTCTATATGATGTATATTTGTTACATCAAGTCAAGGCCTTCCCTCTGATGAAAGATCTCATTTGTAATTAACTGCAAATGCTAGTGAATTCATGCAATCTGGGTTAGGCCGAGTGATTTTTCCTCTTTTTTAAGATTTTCCATGTAAAAATCTTGGTGTCTTATAAATATTGCACCATCTATTTTATCTGATTGTGTGCGGGATCTTCAAACAAAATTAAGACATTAAACTTTATATTTCTCTACTACTGCGAATATTCCAAGACACAACACACACACACACACACACACTAGTTAAAAAAATGAAAAAAAAAGAAAAAAATTAAAAAAAAAAAATAGAAAGAGAGAGGTAAATGTTTGCATATTTTCATATTTTTTTATCGTCGTCACAAAGGTATAACCTTCTAAACTAAAAAATGTCGCTCTCGGTATTCGCGGCGCATCGAAAAACTACCTATACACTATTTTCTCTAACGCGGAGTGAAGAAAACCCGGTGTGGTGCATACGGCGAGGCAGGTAGGCCTTATACATACTCTAGTAGCATGGCAGGAACATTTCTAAATACCCTTAAGCACTCGTGTTGTGTGGCGTGAGAAAATTGTACATTTCAAACATGTACCTGAATACCCATACACGCATTTCTATGGCATGATGGATTGAATATTTATAGCTGTGGTGCCATCTGACACCTACCGTATGCGATTTTCTCTAGTGTGGCGAGAGGCTCAATGTCCTGTAATTTCCCCTAAATAGGAGAGATGTTTGGAGGCAGTCGAAATTCGATCTGAAACGTACAAGACTTAAAAACATTACATGAGACCAATTGAATAATTACAGAAGACCAAATTGAATTTAACTAAATGAAAACAAACTGAACATGGGACTTGTGAGCTTGGACTTAAACTAGATACAATGGACTTAAATGAACTCAAAATTAAAATGGATTTGAACTTAAAGCAGATGATCATAAACTAGACACATACACTGAACGACAAAGGACCCAAACTCAAACGAACTAAGTGTAAGGAAATTTAACTTGACTTGAACAATTTAAATAGGCAATTCAACTCAACAAGACTACAAGAACAAAAACTTGCATGGACCGCAGTGAATTCATTTGCATTGAGCTTGAATTTGAACATACACAAGGAACATAATAATACTTAAAATGAGATTATAACTTGTAAGACAATATACTCTAAATTAAATGCAAATGAACATGTATGTGACATGTGAACTAAGGGATTTACGAGCACCACTCACTTACAAGTAATTGTGGAATCGCAAAGGATATCATTCAATAACATGGTGCTTTCAATAGATTGTATAATTGCATATGAATGATGACAATTCGTCCACATTATTAATAATTTAATATCAAGCATGTGATTGAGTGACTTAGAATGATTGCAAAGACTACAAGGATGTGCATTCAATGCAATAACATCTTTGCAATAAAATGCCAACATACGAATAAGCACATTGAATTCATAAACATTGCAAATGGAAAGGAATATATAAATTGATTGCACACAAAAGTACGAAGTCCTAAGCAACATTCCACATACAAATGACAACGATTAACTTGTAATAAACATTTCAATTATGCTCATAAACAAACATACATAATCATAATGAATGATGAAAGCAATTAATATGATGTGAGCAGGGTTATATAATCTATGGCGAGTGATAGCACTAACAAAATTAGGGAAAGATGTCGCACCAATTAAAACCCATTAGCATGCGGCAATAGGCAATTTATTGATTTGTGATAGTTGCAACCATAAGAGAGCATTATGAACTGATGAAGAACTTGCAACAAAACGTGCTTGTAATTAATAAATAAAAGCTCTGGTAGAGGTTGAAGATCTCCAAGCATTTGAATACTGATAAGCGGCGTGCTGCATACCAACAGGCATAACAAGTCTATAATACATGTGTTTTAATTAAAAAAATATAATTTCTTTTTGAAAAATGTATTAATTTTCTTTGGGAATATTAAATTTTGAATTTTAAAATTGAACGCGTCATTATGAACAACATATCGCCTCGAAAGACGATCATATCGTTCCCTAATGGGTTCATATTTTAGAATTTTAAATTCATCCGAATTATCGTAGTCAAACTCAAGGAGGAACGACACATGATCTCGAAAGATCAAAAAGACGTTTAATCAATTGTTTAACTATAATAATTCGGATAAGAGATCGTTAATTTCATAATCAAAATAACGATAATAAAATAATATATCTTCCTGAAGAAAGATGATATTACCTATTATCAATTATTTTAATATGATGAGAACGATAGCCATTTTTGTTTGAATTCCCAAAGATAATTAATTAGAGATTCTGAAAACTTAATTTTGAAAATCAGGTCTGGGTTTTCAAATCTCCTACGAGCGCAAGCCCTCGTAGTTAATTACATCGTAGGAAATCAAAATTTCCTACGAAAACTCTCGATTAAAATAGCGGTGTAAATTTTATTTAAGAATTTCAAAGCTTGATATCAAAGGAGAGAAATGGTAGGAATTTTCAAATGGGATTGGATCAAGTCTGAACACTTATTTTCAGAGTCAAATGAAGAGGAGTAGGGAGTGTTTTGAGATTCTGAATCACTTCAGAAACACTCCAGCCTATCCTAAATGTTGGGCTTAAATTTGATTGAAAGTGATTTAATGTTTAAGTGATCAATTTTATTAGAAAGTAAGGATTCAAATCCCGGAGGGTGAGGTCTTATAGCCCGAGCTTGCCTCAGAACCTAAGTCTAAATTGGGTACTAAAAAGTGACCCGAACCTAGCTAGTGCAATGCAAATCTGGTCTTACCCCGGCCTGGATTGGGGAGCCAGCTAAACCACCTAGGCGCTTTAAAAACATGTATCAAGTCATTTAATGTTAGAATGGGTAGGGACGTTATTTGAGATAGGTTTTTGAGAACGGGGCCGACATCTAGAGCGGATCCTAATTGGCCCCTTTTGACTTATGTTGGGTTTGATGCTTAAGAAAATGCAATTAAGGGTTTAAAGGTTTTTAAATTAGTTGCTAATATGATGCATGCTAATCGACTTGATTAAAAGATTGAATTTGAATGAATGCTATGAAATGAAAACTCCCGGCGGTCCCGGGATTATTTCTTAAAACGGTAGAGTTTCTATGCGAGCTTAAAGTTTTTAATTTGATTTAAGTAGAAAAATTTTATTAAGTCCTTAAGAGCCTACGATCGAACTCCAGGTCAAATCAAAATTGACATGCAAGTAAAAAGACTAGAAAAATGGGTAGTTCTACTGCACAATCAATTAAATAAATCAATCAAATTAAATGCTCAAATTGAAAGTCCATATGGCAAGTGCCACTTATTATTACATCCAGAATTGCAGAAAAGTAAAGTGGCCGAGCACCACTGACAATAACCCGGATTTCTAATCCTAAGACTCAAGTGATTTTGAGAATTGGTCTTCTCGTTATCTACTTCTTCGTCCTTCTGTTGCTTCTTGGATTGTCGGGTCCGGATATCCAAATGAAAAGAAACTCCCCCTTGAATGGGGTGTTATCTTTTCTCTTTGGATATTTCAAAACCATCCTAATTTGGAGCTCCAAATGGATAGGGACTCTTCCCTGAGGGACGTCCCTTCATCTTTGGATTCCAAATTGGATGTTATCCCATCTCAAATCACTTGAAATTACAACATAAATCAAATCAAATTTACATTTGAATTTAAAAGAAAAATCTAGACTCGATCCTGCAGGGTTATTTTAATAATCAACAGTTGTATCTACAGTCCCAAGCAGTTAATATTCAATCTCAAGCAGTTAATATTCAAAATTTAAATGCTCAATAAATCACAACATAAAGTGCAACAAATAAATAAACAATCACATCAATCCTAGGCTAGCAAACAGCATGCAGTGAAAATTCGAAAGCCCGGCACACAGCGGAAAAGTAAACACCGGCTTAGCCTGAAACTAGAGTTGGTTGTCCTAGCAAACCATCTACAGTGTGTGAAGTAGGTCGTGTGGTTTTGATATGTCCTAAGTAGGATCATTAGATTGAAGTTGCTCAAGGTTCGATTGGTTGAAAGGCTTAAGGGATTTAAGTTTGAGTTTAAGTATTAATGGCTTGAAGTTAATTTTAAAATTAATTCTTAATTATTTGTTGAATACCACCTTTGTTTCACACCGAGGCCGTGAAGTTTATTTCACCTTCCTTGGGGCTAAGTTAATAGCCTCGTAGGCCTGGGTTACCCAGTGGTACCCGGTATAATTAAGTGGATTATGTTTGATTAAGGCTTAAGTGTTAGTAAATTTTGATTTAAGTTGGTTGATTACTGATTTTAAGGTTAATTAATGAATTCTGGAGTTTTAAAGTGATTTGAGTTTTTATCAATTTTTAGAATATTTTAATCATTTAATTAAAGGGTCAAAAATTGACTTTTAAATTAAGCTTAAATTCTGAAATATTTATATTTTATTAAAATATTAGACATTACTACAATCAGTTAGACAGTAAGTACGTTGAAATTGGATTTTTCTACACTTTATTACAAAGGTTTGAAGTTCAGGTCTAATTTTGACTTAAAGTTGACCGGATTGTTGACTTTTTGATTTTAATGCTTTTCTGGAATTTTAACATTTTTAATAAATATTAGACATTATTAGAAGTTGAATGCAAGTGAGTTTGACTGGTTTGGATTTTTCTTGAATTAGTTATAAATATTTGAAGTTTTGACTATTTATTGAATTATTGAAAATCCTTAATTAAAGACTCCTTTTTGTGATTTTGCTCCAAATGAGATCCCAACTCCTTGAAATCTTCTCCAAAGGTCAGAAATGACCTAAGGAGAGATTCCCAAGTGTTTGGGAAATTTTTGGAATTTTAAATATTTATTAATTAATTATATTAATCAAATATTGGTTTTCAATTAAAATTAAATTAAGGTTTAATTTGCTGTCAAATCAATTAGATTTTAATTTTCATTGGTTAAGGGTATGATTCTGATCAGTTAGAGGTCTTACTCATATTTTTTTGGGTTTAAATTTGATTTATTACATTTTCTGGAAGGTTTTAAGGCTTAATTAAGGCTTGATCTTAAGAAAATTGATTAGGGGGCTTAATGACTTCTTAAACCAGTGAAAATTTTCCTAGTGGCTGTACATGTCACTAAGTTTAAGTGTTTTAAGTTTCAAGTCAAGAAGGTACAAATCCTAATCACAATGAATTTTCTAAGTTTTCTAATCAAAGTCCTTAATTTTTGTCCTTAATGTCCCTAAGTTTGATAGGTTTGAATCAAGGTTTCTCTAACCCTTAACTTAACATATGAATAGCATGCATTAACAAAATCAATTCCTAAGTCTAAGAGAGCCTTAGACTAGGTGCACGTGTGTGTAACCTATACAAAATCAAATTACACTTTGAATGTTTGAAAATAAAGCCCAAATAATGAGTAATTAACAAGTTAATTACCCATTAGTTAATCCCCATTAAATCAATTCAATCAAATCCAATCTATGATTAAAATTTCAAGTCGGGTTCAAAATGCTTTAAAAGAATTTAAGTATGCATATAATTTTAAAATGATTTAATTTTAAAATTATGTATAAAATATAGATAATGATCAAAATAATATCAAAATTAACTCAAATACTTTTAGAAAAGTTCTCTGAAAGTTTAAAATATGTTAAAATAAAAAAAATTAGATTTATTTTGATTAAATATTTATCAAAATAACCATTTAATTAAAATTTAAAATTACTTACAATATATAAGATATTATAAAGTAATTTTATTTTTAAATTAAAGGCTTTGAAATTCTAAACAGTTTGGTATATTATATGGATTTTTTGAACTTATATTTTATTTATCATGATTTTTTAAAAATTCTGCAATTAAATATAATTAAAATAAAGCCTTAATCTGAATTTACACGTGGCGGCGCATGATTAAGCCACGTGGAAGGCGGCGGTCAAGCGGGGCCCTCCACTTAACCAGCTCAGCGGCGAGTCTAAGCCCTTCGATCCTCCGCCGTTCAAGATCAAGGGCTCAGATCAGATCCCACAATCTGATCTTACGAGAAAGGATAAGACGGCGGGATTTGATCCCGCGGTTCTGGATCAAAGGCCCAGATGTCGTCGCACAGGGATTTCGGCGTCTAGCGGCTAAAATGCGTCGGACCGAACGCTGATGAACGAAACCTCATCCGTTGATCAGATGATCAACGGCTGAAGTTTCACAGACCTGAATGAGACCCTCAAAACGCCCCAGGACTCGTTTTTTGGCTCGTTCTTTTGATCTGATGCATTAAATCACTTGAAATTTTAAATATAGGTGTCCTAGATGAACAGAAATAATGGGGATATATATTTTTAGATTGAGATGCACTAAAAAAAATTTATTTAACTAGTGTTCTTAGACCTAGGGTTTGAGTTTTATACCTAGATTTTGGACGGATTAACCCGTTTAATGACATGTTGCATTTGTAGGCTGTCCACGCTCCATTTTGTAGAAGATCGCTCGAACTTTTAACGTCTGGATCGAGTGCGAGATCGTCTTGAATGGATTTGAACTAGGTTCGCCGGGAACTCGCCGGAGAAAGGCTTTGACCGGTGGGATTTGAGTGGGGAAGTGTTGAAGAGGGTCTGATGAGCTCCAGGGAGCAGGAGTCGGGGCTTGAAGGGCTCTGGATAGTGAGAGAGGGTTAGGGTTAGAATGATAGCCATTTCCTAGGGTTTTCCCTATTCAAATGTCCCCAGGTTGAATCAATGGCTGGGATCGACTGGATGGACTCCCATATTAATGCCAAGTGTCCCTAAGGTGGTTAGGAGCAGGAGCCAAGGACAAGGGAAGGACGTCCTAGGTGGAAAGCTCCCTTGGTCCCCACATGGGCATGTGGAGTGATTGGAGTCATTTGATCAAGATCTGATGGCTAGGGAGGGCTTTAGGAATGTTCTAGAGCCTGACTCAACAGCTGGAATGGGTTAAGCAAGAATGGATTAGTTTAAGGAGTTTGTTTGATCACCTTAAATTCACTCAAAACATTGTGTTGACCGTTTGACTGGTCAAACAGTCAAACAATGGTGAGGTGGCAATAAGAGGAGCTATGGGTGCTGGTTTGAATTGGATTTGATCAAAAGGATTGAGAGGATTTGGGTTTAACAAGTTTGATCAAGGGTTTTAACAATTTGGAGGCTCCTTTGACCATTTGTTGACTGGTTTGACCAGTCAACAGCCAAGTGGACAGCTGAGGTGGCATAGAGGGATGTCTTGAGTGTTGGTTGAGTGAGTTAGGTTCAAAGGGGTTGGGATGGCTTGAGCTTGTTTGAGCATTTAGACCCCTTAAAGCCTTTAGAAGGCTTGTTGACTGGGTTGACCAGTCAACCAACCTTCATGCTTGATGAGGTGGCAACCACATAATGGCTAGGAGTCATTAAGAAAGGTTGCAATTGGTCTTAAAGACTAGAGCCCAAACATGATTTGAATCAACAAATGTTTAGAGAGCTCTGACCAAAAATTGATAAGTTGATTTGATCAAACTAGCTAGGTTCTAACTCAAAGTGGGTTTAGAAATATTTGAAATGTCAAATGAAAGAATTTTGAGAGGTTAAGAGTTAGATTTGGTCAAATGGGTTAAAGTGACCCATTCAAAGCCTTAAGGGCTCATTAGGTCAACCTAGGTTGACTGAGTCAACCGGGTTGACCCAAGCGATGGGGCTGGACTGGACAAGTTTGAAATGATATTTGGAGACCATTGGAGGTGGTCCCAAGGTCTGGAGAGGTCAATTTGGTCAAAATGCCTGTTTTGACCCTTAAGGGCTTGTTTGGTCAACCTAGGTTGACTTGGTCAACTAGGTTGACCCAGGGTCTGGGTTTGGGTCGAGCAGGTTTGATTTGATATTTGAAACTTGCTGGAGGTGGTTGCATTTGATTTGGAGGTCATTTGGTTCAAAACACCTGTTTGGACCCTTAAAGGGCCTTTTGGGTCAAACCTGTTGACTTGGTCAACCAGGTTGACCCAAGGGTTGGGAATGGGTCCGACAGATTTGAAATGACATTTGAAACTCACTGGAGGTGATTGCATTCAATTCGGAGTTCATTTGGTTTGAAATCACCATTTGAACCCCATAGGGGTATTTTGGTCATTTTGACCCCTGGTCAACTGGGGGTCAAAATGGATCAACCAAAATGCAGTTTAATGTTCAATAGGTGTTAATCAAGTATCTGGAGGTGATTGGAGGCTTTGTAGAAAGCTCCAAGGTCAAAATCCACTGGATGGCAAGTCCAGTGGCATAGGCTGTAAATATCTGAGGGTTTTACAACCTATGGATTTCAATTCAATTTCTGGGGTTAGAGACTTCAAAAAAGGCTCAAATTTGGAGGGATGCCTCTAGAGACATGTCTCATCAGTATGCAACTGACAGACTCTGAATCGGAGGTCATTAGGCTGGGTTTTCAAATGTTTGAAAATCCAGAAGAAAAGGCTTTTGAGACTTGGTCTTTGGACTTAGGATTTGAATTTGAATTTTGGATTTGATCTGGATTTTGAGTTTGATTGATTGGACTTGGGGTGCCTAAATCATTTATGACTATTTGAGAGAATCATAAGTGATTAGACAAAATTAAGGTTTGATAAAAGAATGGTTCAAAGTCTAGATCAGGGATTGAGTTGCCTAGGAGTCTAGACATGATTGACTAGGTTTGAAATCTAGGTTGATTTGAAGTCAAGGTTGATCAGGAGTTTGAATTGATTTGAATCTAACTCTGTCATAGAATCTAGAAGAATTCTAAGGACTAGACTTTAGAAGGGTTGTAGGATCTAAGAAATCCTAGAGTCTAAGAAAATCCTAGATTCTGGAGTCTAGAAGTCCTAGGATCTAGAGTAGATCCTAAGGTCTGTATTCTAGGAGAGTCCTAGGTTCTAGATTGATCTGGAGTCTGGATGGGTCCTTAGTGACCTCATACAAAAATGAGGTCAACAACATGAAACCAATACACGCATGAAAAATACATCATATCCATATGCAAAGAAAAAAAGGCTATCATGAAAGTTATTTTGACTACTATCAACAGCAATTGATCGGTAGACCAATGCACTAATTCAATCAATATCTACTACTTGTAGGTGACTGTGAAAGTTCCTTGCGAACAACAATAGACAACATAAAATGAGCCTAATAACTCCATATGACACACCGTCTATGGACAAAGACATTTAATATGTGATAAATGCTACAATGCTTTGCATTCAATATTAAGATACAGACATATGCCTTCAAAACTTACAAGCTATTGTCGAAGAACCGTTATGAATACAACACCTCACCAAAAGTAGAGGAATGAGATTCATACATATATAGTGTGGTGCATGGTGAATACGTGTACTTTCTAGCAATGGCCAGGGATTTGTTATATGCACAGTAGCATGTTCATAAGTGACGATCAACAAGAGGCAATAAATGTTACTATATCCTTACAGTCAAGAACTATGCAATGACAGTCAGATGCAACCTATTCACAAGCAAAAATTGGATGGAAAATGTAATGATATATCTACAATCAATAACAAGGAATCTCAACAAAATATCAAATGATCATCATGTCAATTGAAATACAAATATTAATGGGAAAATTATCATGCAAGATACAAGCAATCTTTAAAGGCAACAAAGTTCCTATGATATGTGACATGACTCATGCACGGGCAATGTCCAATGACTATTTATGGAGGATGTAACGACATACTTGTAACCAACAGTGTGGAATATCCAATGAATAATACACTCATCCATAATACTCATACAAGTAGATAGAAGACGTCTATAAGCTCTCAAACAGTGCATCGCCCGTACTCAAATGACAGTTGCCCATATAATTGAAATATTCCAAAATTGCCCCATTACAATTGAATCTCCAATCAATGACTAGCCTTAATCGAAAGTTCTCTCTCATGACCGGGAGGGGTAATTAACTATAGGGGTTTGCACCTATATGAAACCAAAACTCAGATCATAAAATCATCGCAAAAATGAGGACAAAATCTCTAGGCAGTATTTTATCTATAAACTTAATCTGCTTTCAAAAATTTACCCCGAAACTTAATAAGTTAAAACTTCTCCCGAAAGGCAGGGAGGCTGAGGCACAACTTTTCGGAGCCCACACAACCAACTTTATAAAACTCAATCGTCGTCTCAAATAGGTCTTTAATATTAAAATTTTCTTATGATGCTTTCAACTGTCCTTGCAGCTGTGTGGACAATATATTAGGGCATTCTCGTTTAGAAATTTTTAATAGTTAATATCAAAGACTCTTGCTATGTTGAAGGGTCTGTTTGGGATGGTTAGAGTTTTTTTTTTAAAGATAGCTGATTGGTTGTAAAGGTGTTATAGGAAAAAATAGGCAATTTAAAAGCTGCTAAATAAATAATTTCCTAACATAAAAATTGCTTGAGCCACCACGTAGTTGTTCGACATTAATGATCAATCATTGGATTGATGATAAAGATCGAACGATGATCAAATGACAATGGATAGTAGTTTGGTGGTGGTGCCCATATGGTGCTTCGAGATCCTTGAAGCCTCACTGCTCTCTTAAGTATCAAGCCAAAATTCAATCTTAGAATCCAAGCGTGATGTGGTATACAATGGAAGAAGCAGGTTCACAAGGTAAAACAAAGAAGGCAAGAACACGATCAAGGCTAAAACCCTTTGAAATATTTCATTAGCTACCTCCTTCATCGTCTCCGGGAGGAGAAATACTGTAAAAAACTTTGTTAAAAATAGCTACTGCCAAACGAGAGCACTAATAGTACTAGTGGCTAACTATGGAAAATAAAAAGAAGTGGAGCAGACATAACTAACGGCCTGCATAAGACAAAGCAACATTAATTAAAGCATAGGTATTAGCTAAAAGATAACTAAGTAACGGTTTAATTCAGCTTTTGGTTTTGATGCACCGCATCATTCTTCCCCACCGCCAGAGCAATCTGAATCGGATGATGAAAGATTGGTGTCAACTGAATCAGGTGGATGGTAGGCAGTAAGATCTCCAATGTTGAAAGTTGTGGAAGTGTTATAGTGCTTTGGTAAGTCCACAATATAAGCGTTTGGATTGATCTGTCTAAGCACCGAGAAAGGCCCAATTTTGCGTGGACTTAACTTGGAGTATGTTCCTGGAGGGAACCGTTCTCGCCTTACCCGAATCATTACCAAATCTTTGGCTTGAAGGATCGTTCTCTTCTTTTTTTTGTCAGCCCGCTCCTTATATTTGGCATTAGACTCTAGCAGCTTATCGCGAACTTCCTACAACATTGTGGTAAACTGGGATGCAAAATCAGCAGCTGATTTGCTATTACACTTAGGCAATACGGCCAAATCTACCGTGTGATTCGGGTTCTTGGTATACACAATACTGAACGGGCCCTTTCTTGTTGACTGATTGGTCATACTATTGTAAGCGAACTCGGCTTGCCCTAACAATTCATCCCAAAGCCGAGGATGCTCCTGGACTACGCAACGAAGCATGTTCCCTAGCATTCTATTTATAACTTCCGTTTGCCCATCCGTCTGCGGATGATATGCTGAACTTAGCTTGATGTCGGTTTACAGCCTTTTCCACAATTCTTTCCAAAAGTGGCTAATGAATTTAACATCCCGATCTGATGTTAAGCTTCGGGGTAGACCATGTAGCCGGACTATTTCAGCAAAGAATATGCGAGCCACGTTCAATGCATCAAAAGTTTTTTTACACGGTACAAAATGAGCCATCTTTGAGAACCGATCCATTACTACCATAATTGAATCATGTCCATGTTTAGTACGAGGGAGCCCCATCACGAAATCAAGACTCAAGTCTTCCCAAATGGTTTCCGGGGTTGGTAATGGCAAATACAGCCCACTGAGTTGTCCACCCGACTTATAGCTTTGACAAACTGGACATCTTTCTACGAATCTCATAAAATCACGGTGCAAATGTGGCAAAAAAAACCTTGACTGGAGATGCAGGTATGTATTTGTCCATCTCACATGTGCAGCGAGTCCACCGCAGTGGACTTCCTTAATGAGTTGAGGCCTCCATGAAGAGTCGGGTATATAGAGTTGGTTTCGTTTAAAAAGAAACCCATGTCGAACAGAAAAGTCTATATTCGAATTATCATGTTGACACTCCGCCCAAATCTTCCCAAAATCCGGGTCTGCTGGATATAGCTCTTTTAAGCATTCTAATCCTGTAATTTCCATCTGCAACTGAGTGAGAAGCAGATTCCGCCGACTGAGAGCATCCGCTACAACATTTTGTTTCCCGGTCTTGTGCTTTAACACAAACGAAAATCATTGCAAGAATAAGACCCATCTCGCATGCATCCGATTAATGTGTTTTTGTTTGTTGATGAATTGGAGTGCCCGATGATCGCTGCAAAGAATAAATTCCTGGTGGAGTAGATATGGTTCCCATTGCTTGAGTGCTCGCACCACCGCATACAATTCTTGCTCGTACACACTCCATTTCTGGCGGAAAGGGCATAGCTTCTCACTGAAGAATTCCACGGGACGGTTTTCTTGACACAGAACAACCCCTATGCATATGCTCGAAGCATCAGTGTCGACGTGAAAAGGCTTGTTGAAGTTTGGTAGTGCCAGCACCGGTGCAGTTGATAGCGCCTGTTTAATTTCTTCGAAGCTGCGATCCTGCTCTTCACTCCAGTGGAACTGCTTCATTTTCAGACAATCAGTGATGGGCGCCATGACAGAACTGAAATTCTTTATGAATCTGTGATAGAAATTGGCAAGGCCATGGAAACTTCGAACGTCTGTGAAGGTCTTGGGCGTTGGCCAGCTTGCAATAGCATCAATCTTCCGCCTATCAACTTGTACACCTGCGACCGACACAACAAAGCCAAGGAAATGAACTGTAGTAACAGTGAAATCACACTTACTTGGATTTAAGTAAAGTTGATTTTGACGCATGACATTGAATATGTCTGTGAGATGTTTCAAGTGGTCAGCCAGGGACGGGCTAAAAACGAGAATATCATCAAAATATGCCACACAACTAATGTTTAGGAACGGTTTGAGCACTTCAGTCATCAGCCTCATGAATGTAGACGGGGCGTTGCACAACCCGAACGGTATGACCTTCCACTCGTAGAGCCCATGACGAGTCTTGAATGCCGTTTTCCACTCGTCACCCAGTCGTATCCGAATCTGGTGGTAGCCGCTTCGGAGGTCAAGTTTTGAGAATATGGCAGCGCCAGACAGTTTTTCTAAAAGCTCATCCACTCGTGGTACCGGGAACCGAAATTTAACAGTAATTTTATTAAAGGCACGACTGTCCATACACATACGCCAACTACCATCTTTCTTTGGGACTAAGAGCGCCGGTACTGCGCAGGGGCTGAGGCTCGGCTGGATCAAATTGTTCTTCAACAAGTCATCTACTATCTGTTGTAACACCTGGTGTTCCTTCGGGCTCAGCCTATAATGAGGTAAATTGGGAAGTGTGGAGCCCGGTACAAGGTCTATTTGATGTTGCAGGGATCGTAGTGGGGGCAGGGTGGTCACTTCTTCCGAAAATAGATCTTGAAATTGTTCTTGCAACTTCCCAATTGCTGATCGATCTCCTGCTTCACAGCTTGGTGCCGCCTCTCTGAGGACCAGAGCAAACAGAATTGTGTTCTCCTTCCAAGATGCTATCAACCCATTACCATTCACCATGTGCAGGGCCGGTGGGACAGATTCAGATTTGTCTCCTGTTCCAGCGGAGTGGGGTAATAAACGCAATCGTTTGTTCTTCCACTTCAATGTATAGGTATTGGCTCTTCCATCATAAATGGCACCCACATCGAATTGCCAAGGCCGACCAAGAATCAGATGGCATACATCCATTTCCACAATGTCACATAACACCTCGCACGTGTAATGTTTTCCAATCGAAAACTGAACTCTACATATATCCGTCACAGAAATCTCCATGCCCTTTTTAACCCAGCTGATTTTGTATGGCTGTGAATGCTTCGAAGTTTTAAGCTGTAGCGCTTGCACCAAGGCTCTCGACACAACATTCTTAGTACATCCGCTATCAATAAGCAGATCACAAACCTTGTCAGCTATCGTACATTTGGTTTTGAATATGGAATGTCGTTGTGATGACACTTGCTTTCGCGGGGCCAATAGTAATTTTTCTAACACACAAACCACCGGCTCTCCCTCATCTCCGATTACATCTTCTACTTCAGTTTCCAATTCTGCTTCAAGCAATTCGACATCTTCCTCGATTTCACCATCCATAAGTTGTAACTGTTGGCGATTGGGGCATTCATTAGATTTGTGTCTCGGTTAAAAACACCGAAAACACTTTAGACCCTGAGATCGGGGATACGGATTCTCCTTGAAAGGCAATTTCAGCTTCACTGGAGCTTTGGGGTCGAAATTCGATCTAACCGGGTTTGCAGGTCCACTATTATCAGCTACTGGAGGTGTTTTACGCATCACAGTTCCAGGTTGCTTAGAGAGTTCGGCACCAGAATCCACAAATTGTTGTCGGTGTGAACCACTTCGTAAATGCCTACCCAGCTGAAGTTCGGCCTTGAGTGCGAAATTCACCGCCTGTGATAGTGACCAAACCGAATTCAACTCCAGTTTATCTTGAATGATGTCCTTCAATCCGCCAATATAGCGTGCTACCAACTGGTTGGTTGTCTCATTCAGGTCGTTTCTGGCCGACAAGTTATAGAAATCCTCTGTGTATTCGTTAACAGAGCGATGACCCTGGGTGCAATGCTGGTATTTAAGGTATAACATCTGTTCATAATCTGTAGGCAGGAAATGCCCCCGCAACAACTGCTTCATCCTCGTCCAACTGCGCACAGGTCCGCGTCCCTCCCTACGCCGGGATTGCAGTAACTGCGTCCACCACGCACTAGCTCCTCCTTTGAGCCTACACGCAACATATTTGACCTGCTTTTCCCTTCAATTTCCATATAATCAAAAAAATTCTCCACTGACCGCTCCTAATCAAGGTAGTCCTCTATGTGCAATCTCCTGTCAAAGAACGGTATATCCAGCTTCACTTTAAACTCACCCTGATGACGATTCCATCCCAAATGACGCCGCGGACGGCGATTCCCCAGTTCTGCGTCTGAATCAGAGATGCCATCCGGATTAAAACTGAAGCGCTCCTCCTCCGAATCTGATAGCTCCGGAAGCAATGCAGGCCGACGGCGACCTCGAATCGGGTATCCTCTATTACCTTCTACTGGCGTGATGACGCTGGTTGCTGGTCGTCCGGTCTGGAGAGGAACTTCTCCAGCTCGAGCGAACAGTGGATCTCGGCGTAAGACGGCAGCAAGACGATCAACAGCAGCAGCCAAATCGTCCAACCGCTTTTCTACTCCAGCGTGCGCAGCCCAAAGTGCCTCCAAACTTCAGTTCTCGTCGCTCGTCGCACGCTTGTTGGACTCTGCCATCTCTCCAAGCCTCCGGCTCTGATACCAGAATGATGTGGTATACAATAGAAGAAGCAGGTTCACAAGGTAAAACAAAGAAGGCAAGAACACAATCAAGGCTAAAACCCTTTGAAATATTTCATTAGCTACCTCCTTCATCGTCTCCGGGAGGAGAAATACAGTAAAAAACTTTGCTAAAAATAGCTACTGCCAAACGAGAGCACTAATAGTACTAGTGGCTAACTATGGAAAATAAAAAGAAGTGGAGCAGACATAACTAACGGCCTGCATAAGACAAAGCAACATTAATTAAAGCATAGGTACTAGCTAAAAGATAACTAAGTAACGGTTTAATTCAGCTTTCGGTTTTGATGCACCGCATCAAAGCGCCTCTCTCCCTCGTGTAGAGAGTGATGATCAATTTATAAATTTTTAAGAGTGACATATCCGATAAATAAATCTAAAACACTCCACACTAAATGTATTGATTAATTCCTTTAGTCATAAATCATTTCTTTAGTATTGAAGCACTTTAATGATGTTAGAATCAAACGATCTTAGGCTATGAGTGATCTATGTCACTAAAATAATAAGGCATTCAGACTGATCTATGTCCTTACAATAGGGGTGTAGATGAGTCGAGTTAAGCTGACTCGACTCATTATTGACTTGCAATTAAACTCGATTAATTAATCATATTCGAGCTCAAGCTCTAGCTTTATTATGTGAGTTCAAGTTACTCTTTTGAAATAAAAGATAAAATATGATTATTATTCAAGCAATTATTATCATAAATTAATAAAAATTAAAAGAAAAATAATAAGAAATCACTTAATAAGAAAGTACAATATACTTTTTAAATATTTTAACAACTTTATTCTTAAAATCATAAAAACTTGTATATTTTAAATATATTTTATATTAATAAATTTCAAACGAGCCGGTTCATGAGCTACAAGTCGAGTCTGGATTGGATCAAGTTTAACTCATTCGCATTGAACTCGGTCACAAATCATTCATCGAGTCAACTCCGAGCCAACTCACGATCTGCTTGACTCTTTCGTACCTTTAGCCTTATAACCTTTATATAAAAAATATATCAAATATTCTCGATCTCTTCCTTCTCTCACAAACAAACTGAAATGGCTTCTTCAAAATTTTCAATCTTTCTACGGCAGCTACGCTCGAGCTCCTTCTTCTTCTTCCTTCTGTGCTTTTTCTTCCTCTACTTCGAGAGATGCAGATCTCAAGCTTCTGCTGCGCCGAAGACTGATCCTATTGAAGGTACGCCGTTTCTTTTCATTTTCTACCTAACTATATAGCCTCCACTTTCCATCTTTTTTTCCTCATAGTTTACCCTTACCGACCTGCATATAAGCATATAAGAAATCCATTGATGAAGGTTATTTTGAAGAAATCTGTTGCCTCTCTAATTGAGAAATTAGGCTTCGGTTCGGAGAATTTTTTTGCTGCTTTGTTTTTTCTAGGGATATTATAATTTTTAGTTGAATAATGTTTTTTTTACT
Organism: Dendrobium nobile; assembly: GCA_022539455.1. Lineage (NCBI taxonomy): Eukaryota > Viridiplantae > Streptophyta > Magnoliopsida > Asparagales > Orchidaceae > Dendrobium > Dendrobium nobile. The sequence goes on along the minus strand of CM039733.1, from coordinate 4,984,277 downwards.
GTTTTTAATAAATTTTTCTGATATAAAATTACTTTCAAAAAGGCTGTTTTCTTTGTAATAATTTTATATTTTTTTTTAATAAAAAATTATTTCTGTCTCAAATTATCAAATTATCCCTTCATTTTCATAATTAGGAGAATTTAAAAATTATTGTGAATGTTATAAAATCAAAATTCACAGCAATTTTTTGTTGGGAAAGTTGAGGGCAAAGATTTTTATTTGTTTTTTTTTTCAAAATTTTAAGTAATTTATTTTTTATTTTTAATAAACAGTTTATTAATTTCTATTTATCATATGCAAACTTTCTCGTTTATGAAGTTTTGAATTTTAAATTATTAGTTCGATTTGATAGATAAAAATACAAATGTATTTATAAGTTAAAAAAATAAATATGATATATTTTTAATAGAATTGCATTTATTTTTCGACAATTACTTCAGCCGCTCAACAAATAACTAAATACATTATACCAAGAGGGAAATTATTTATAGGCACACCGACGTGAAACCACGTGCTAACCCTAGATGTCAAGATTATTTAACTCCCTATAACTGCTCTTCTAAGAGAAAAACTATTACGGGAAGCTGACATGCAGCGGAGTAACAAAATTTTTCTCGCAGAAGTTGAATGTCTCGCAAGGGATGAAACTCTTGCCTTCAATTGTTGGGTGCGGAAGATTAAATCGATATGCCAAGTCACATATAATCATTGGCATTATTGAAGTATATGCTTCGAATGTCGAATGCGTGATCTCAATCTTGACATGCAATACACGGTGTATTGCTTGATGGAGCAGCTCCTAGTAGACATCCGAATGCATTCGGCATACATAACTAATAATCTCTCCTTCTTTGAATAACTTGGAGCCGTGGGCGGAACCCCCTTTAGGTCAAGGCAATTGCCCCCTCTAAAAAAATGAAAAAAATATTTGTTATATTATTCTTTAGATAATTTGTCGCATTTATATCTATTTTTTAATCTTTATCAGAAGGGTTTTTAGACAATTGTCATCCTAAAAGTTTTAAAATACTATGATCTTTAGTCAATTGCCCCCTGCAAATACTAAATAAAATTCATCATTTTTATTTATTAATTTGAATTCAAAAAAAATTCTTACAATCAAAATTTGTTCTGGGGGTGCTGCTCGTTGACCTCGCAACCTAACCGGACAGGTCGAACCCTATCAGATGGTGCTGCATTCTTGGACCACCGATATTTATTCGAAGCTTACAACGATTAAGTATATGAATAAATAGGGGTTACGATTAACCCATTTTCTTCTAGTGTTGGGTCGAATCAAATTCGAGGCAACACCAACAATTTCTTATAAGTTTGCCAAAACGAAATCTTAAAATTTATTTGTGTATAATTGATGCAATTTAAGATGTAAAATTTATTCTTTATTATTTGCAAATTTTTAATTACAATATAAGCATCATTGAATTTAGTTCTTACCAAAATCAAATAAAGAAATACGAACATTATCTGCATTATATGAAATCACATTACTAAATTCTTGTGATAAATTCAAATCAAAATATATACATAAAAAGATACATTTAATTTTAAATAAATTAATTAATATGTCTTCAAAAAAGTATTTTGATCGGGCACGAATCTCGAGGCAAAATCAAGTTGGAAACTTCCAAAATTAAAATTGGGACCATCTGAACTCTGATTTCAGCAAACGTATAGTCGAACTGAGCGTCTCGGAAATATGAACACATCGACACCAAGCAAGTTCGACTCAATTCGAGCCCAAATGGGTCCAAATCAAGGGTCCGAAGCGTTGTTGGAAGGTTCGAACAACAATTTGGATTACCAAACGGTTTCCAAACATGACATGCTTATAGTCAAATCGAGTGGCTCGACGAGATGAATCCAACGAACCCAAGATCACGGAATTCCGACATCATTAAGACCTTCAAATATCTAGCGAACGGTCCACGACCAAGAGATTCAATATCGACCGTTCATCCAAACTACTTCCCAATTACCCTTGGATCTTCCTCCTATTCACGCGCCATGCCACTCTAGGAAATCTATAAATAGACATCTCCTTCCTCTTAAAAAGAGACCCCTAAGCCTAAGGAGAAAATAGAGATATTGGAGATCGCTCTTGCCTACTCGACCACCGCCTAGAGTTCCACTGGACCACTACCTGAGGCCCTGAGCTCCGCCAGACCACCTTCTCAGGCCCGAACTTCTGCCGTACCAACACTTGAGATCCTGAGCTATGCTAGAGCACCACTTGAGGCCTTGAGTTTCGTCGGACTACCACATTAGGCTCGGACTTTTGTATGACCAACACCTGAGGCCCGACAGACCATCACCTGACGCCCAGAGTTCTACCGACCACAACTTGACGCTCGTAGTATGCCTAAAGTTTTGCCAAACCATTACTGAAATGCCAGAGTTCCATTGGACCACCATCTAACGCCGGATTTCTCCCAGACCACTGCCCCATGCTGAAGTTCTGCCAAACCAACGCCAAGCTACCAACTAACGCTCGAATTTTCAAGTAGCACCAGACTTCTGTCAGTCCACCTAGTGACGCTAGACTTTCATCCCTGTTTGTCACTAGATTTCAACCAAACGATTGACATTTGTAATATGATCGTCCTCAAGGACAAGTCAACCCATTGTAAGCTTCCCAAACACTAGTGAAATCATTTCAGACTGGGCCAGGCCTCGTAGTTTTTCTCTTTTCCATGATTTTTCACTTAAAAACATATTGTGTTCTCTGTGTTTGAACTGGATATCCATACAACGCTAAGACGCGGTATTTTAACTCCATCACCGCGTATATTCTAGCCCGCAACATTAATATTAATAATATTCTTTATAAAATTAAAAATTTTAACAGTTCTATAAATAAATAGAAATATTTAAATATTATATATATAATATTACCTCAAAATATGATGATATGTATGTAAATTTCTCTAAATTAAAATGAGAACCAAAGGTGTCTACTCCCACAAATCATTCAAGGAGGCTTTATGAGTTGAAACATTAAACATTATCATTAATTAACAATTAACAACATAATTAACTATATAATTAATGATTTAATGGAATGATGACCCTCAACATTAAAGAAGCATGATTCTTCCACGCAAGTGAGATGTATTATATAAACATATATAAATCTTCTGTGTGAAAGCTACTTCAATAATATTGCCGCTGTGTCATTATCTGCTTAATTACCAAATCTCTTGTGACGGTCAAACATTCTCTCTCCTTCTTCCTCCTCTACTTAAAGGAGATCAAAATGTAATGAATTTTCCCATACAAATAGAAATTAATGGCTTCATCAAAAGTTTCAATCTTCTTCTTCCTTTTGTGCTCTTTCTTCCTCTTCTTCGAGAGATGCAGATCTGAATCTTCTGCTGCGGCAAAGACTGATCCTATTGAAGGTACGCCGAGCTACCTAATTAACTAAATATCCTCCAGTTTCTTGTTTTTAGGGTTAGATTAGAGAAGCTTCTGATAATTTATGAGCTTAAGGTGTCTCATTAATGGCTTAATATGTTTTGTTTGATTATATATGCTTGAATTAATTAATTTTCTGTTAAGGTTAAAATATGGAATTGAATTCCTTCAGATTGAAAAGCACCTTAATTATGATTTATAATTATCATTCTTATGATTATTTTAGCTTTTGTAAGTGCTTTTTAGTTGATGTTTGATTCTTAACCCTTAATTTTCACATAAATATAATTAGTTTCAAAGATTTAGACTCCGTTTGGGACGGTTTTTTTATTGCTTCTTAAAGCAAATTTTTAGTTTAAAAATTAACATTTTTATACAAGAAAAATGCTTTAAGAAGCAGTAAGAAAGCCGTCTCAAATGAAGCATAAGGCTTGGTTTGTGACAGTTTTCTTACTGCTTCTTAAATCAGCTTTCTAGTGAAACAAAATATAATTTTGATAAAAAAAAAGTTTTAAGAATCAGTTAAAAACCGTCCCAAATGAAACCTTAGGGGTTGTTTGAGATAAATTTTTTTTTCCCTCAAAATTTTTATGTTTTTTGTGAGGAATTATGCTAGATAATAAAAATAAAAATAAAAATATTAAAATAAAAATAAAAAAACTTTGTCGCATTGCAGGTAGTGTGAGAGCGGGCCGCCAAGTTAGACTGTTGACCGCAATAGCCCGTTCAATGATCTCTTACCATTTTTTTTTTGGGACATTTCGGCCATTTAAGGCAAACTCACACACACAACGCATACACATGGACTCGAACCTTGAACCTCTTAGTTGGAAGCCTAAGCTCTCAACCAATAGGCCAAGGAGAGTTGTGTGATCTCTTACCATTTACTTAAACAATTTTAGTATTAAGTGGCCATTTGACTTTGTTATCTTGGTCACATATTAATCATGTGTTTATGTAAAAATGCATGTGGATGATGGCATGCGTACATCGGTACATATGCATATAACTAATGATGTGGACATGACATGGCAGCACGAGCAGTGAACACGATAATGGGTAGATGGGGGCAGACGGCATCATCATCATGGAACATCAGTGGCGAACTGTGTAGCGGAATCGCCTCGGACTCCACCAACTTCGGCGATTTCAACCCTGCCATTAAATGCGATTGCTCCTTCAACGGCGGCACTGTCTGCCACGTCACTCAATTGTATCCTCTCTCTCTCTCATCTCTCATCTCTCATCTCTCTAGAATTTATTTTTATCAATTATATAATCAATTAATTAATCTAAAATGCGAAGGAAATTAAATAAGAGCAAACATAAAATATCTAAAATTAAATTTTAAATTTAAATATTATGTATATATGATATATTTTTGTTAATCAATTTCAAATTATATTTAATGTCATCATGAAATTATATATTTAATTTAATTATTTTAAAATGTTATATTTTAAAAGTACAATTATCTTATCATTAATCAAAATAATCTATTAAAAATTTTGTTATGATTATAATTGATGAGCGATAAATTTAAAAAGTTTTAATGAAATTAAAGAGAATAATTGGTTTCAACCTAATATTTAAATATCATGATGAAAATTTTATTATATAAGAATTTATATAAATAATTAAATATAACAAAATTATTATTTATTTAAATATTTATTAGTTAAATTATTATATTTATTTATATGATATTTTAATATCTAAACTACATTAAAATATATATATGTAAAAATATATTTTCTTATTTAGATATTAAGATTTAAGAGTATATATATATATATATTCTTTAATTTGATATTTTAATTCTTTTTACAGCAAGGTGTATGAACTTGATGTAACTGGCACATTTCCTGAGGAGCTCAGCAACCTTACTTATCTTTGGAATCTGTAAGTCATTTCTTTTTTTAATATATATATATATATATATATATATATATATATATATATATATATATAGCATATAGATTAAATATTTTATGAAGACAAATTTTAAATTTGTAGAATTTAATTTAAGAAAAATATAATATAATATTGCATTTATTTAAAAACAAATTTAATAATTTTAAGGTGATTAAGATCTATTTTGATCAAATTTTGGTGAGGATATGACATTCTTTACTAATTTTTTCTAATGTATTAGTAAAAAAATGTGCTTTTCAAGGAGGTTAGATTTGTTTGGGCAGTTTAAGTTTTTTTGCTCATGCTTATAAAAGTTTTTTTCGCAACAATAGTTTCAAAAACAGCTTTTTGAAACACACTTTATGTTTTATTAACTGCATTTCTTACCACGGAATCAATCGAGAAGCTGTTTCAGACAAAGCCTTACCAGTTGCTTTTGCAGGGATCTTGGTCGGAATTACTTGACTGGGCCATTGCCTGCTTTTGTAGGAAACTTATCATCATTGCAATACCTGTAAGTCAATAAATCAGTTTATCTAATCTCCTTTAATTTGAGGAAAGAAATGAAAAATATATAATGTTCTTAGTTGCACTAATCTCAACACAAATCTAAAAATTTTGAAGTTCATCTTGATACATTTTGCGTCAAAATATCCTATCACAACTTTTTTTTTTCTAACATGATATAGCACAATAGATAGAGTTAATATGAACTACATTAATTGCTTGATTATTATTAATTTTATTATAAAATCATGCATAGGAATTTTGGAACTAATGCATTGTCTGGACCAATTCCAAAAGAGCTGGGGAATCTGAAAAATCTTATTTCACTGTAAGAATTACTTCCCTTCTTGGAGTTTTGATAGCACTTTTCTTGAAGCTAAAATTAATTAATTAGTTGTTTTATTGCTTTTTATTTATTTCCTCTTTCCAACTCTAGCAGAAGATTATTTTTCTTCCAGCCATGTAAAAATATTGAAGTTTGATGCCTTCAATGAAGGAAGATTTAGGTTTTGTTTGGGACGACTTTTTTATTGCTTCTTGAAGCATCTTTTTAGTATAAAAGTTAAATTTTTTGTACTAGAAAGTTGATTCAAGATCGAAGCAGTAAAAAAGCCGTCCCAAACAAAACTTTAGGCTTCGTTTGAGACGGCTTTTAAATTGCTTCTTAAAGCAGCTTTCTAGTACAAAAATTTTAATTTTTGTACAAAAAAATTCATTTGGGGCAAAAAAAGTACAAAAATGAAAATATTTATAGTAGAAAGTTGCTTTAAGAAACAGTAAAAAAGTCGTCCCAAACGAAGCCTTAGGGGCGGTTTGACTACAAGTAGGATTTAATAAATCTTAAGAATTTCTTTTATTAGGAATTCATCATAGGATTTCTATCTCTAGCCAAAAATGATCGGGATCATTTGATTTGATTTGTTTTGTTTTATTTTATCTTACTTTTGTGGCAGAGGCATGGGGCCAAACAACTTCAATGGGGCTATTCCACCAGAGCTTGGCGGTCTTAGCAGCCTACAGCAATGGTTATATTATCATAACACTGCAGTATAACTTCTACTAACAAGAATGAAATCAAATACTTTTTGCTCACTCTTTCTCTCAGCATTTGAAGATATCAGATGATAAAGATTTCAGTTCCTTAAGTTTATATAAGATTTACTGTTCAATTCTCAGGTACACGGATAGCTCTGGACTAAGTGGTGAGCTCCCAGCTTCTCTATCGAAACTTACAACCTTGCAGACACTGTAAGTTCTATGTGCACTGAAATCTTTAGTAAGTTTAAGAAATTTGCTTCTTATCTCATAAAAATTGTTAATTCAGGTGGATATCAGACAATGATTTTACTGGAAAAATACCAGACTTCATTGGGACTTGGAAAAATCTTAACGTTTTGTAAGATTACCTTTCAGAGCTCTCGAATTAAGGCTTCGTTTGGGACGGCTTTCTTTATGCTTCCTAAAGCAGCTTCTTAGTACAAAAATAAAAATTTTATACTATGAAGCTGCTTTATGAAGCAAAAAAAAGCCGTCCCAAACGAATCCTAAGTGTCAAGGCAACTCTCCATAATTGGACTTGCACACATATAAAGATTTCTAAGAAATAAATTAATTAGAGGTTTCCATTACTAAACGATGTTCTGATAGGAGGATGCAAGGGAACTCCTTCAGTGGTCCAATTCCTTCAAGCTTTTCTGGTCTCACCAACCTTTCTGATTTGTAAGTATTTCCCCTCTTTATGCTTAATAGTAAATATGCCTTTGCTGAATAGGCACAATTTTGTTAAAAAAATTATTAGCTGAGGATAGCATCATGCAAATAGTTTTGTATGGATTTATTTATAACCTCATGATTGACTATTCGTAGGGCTGTACCCAATCATTTAGGTTTCGTTTGGGACAACTTTTTTACTGCTTCTTAAAGCAACTTTTAGTATAAAAGCTGCTTTAAGAAGCAGTAAGAAAGTCAGCCTAAACGAAGCCTTAATCTTATGTTTATTGTTTATCTAATAAGAAATATTGAATGCTTTATTCTCAGACGAATAGGAGACATAATAAATGGGAGTTCATCGCTGGGATTCATTAGTAATATGACATCTCTAAGCACACTGTAAGGGTTGATCCATGTTTACAATCAACAATCTACATCTTTTTATTTTATTTGTCGCATAACTATAATTTGGTATAAATTTAACTCCTTGCAGGATCTTAAGGAACGCCAAGATTTCTGATACTATTCCATCAAACTTCACAAAATATACAAGTTTAATTAAATTGTTAGTCCTTTTGTTTAAATGAAAATGAAGTAGCACTCATTACTTCAATGCAAACTAAGTTTTTTTTTTTTCCTTACAAAGGGATTTGAGCTTCAACAATATTATAGGCGATGTTCCACAGTCTCTTCTGAACTTGAACTCTCTGCAATTATTGTACGAAAAGCCTACTTGCTTCATTCTCTCATAATTCTCACTTAAAATTTTCAGTAATACAGGACTAATTTAGATTTTTTCTGCTGCATTCCCCAACAGATTTCTTGGGAACAATTACTTATTGGGCGACTTACCAAAAACAAAGAGCGCATCACTCAGTAGCATGTAAGTATGCAATTCATTTAGTACATGATTACTTCCTAAATGAGTTCAAAATAATTTTCTTTCTACTATATTATAGCTATTCCATGTAGTGGGATAAAGATTTGTTATTGTTGCAGTAGTATATTATAGCTTGGGAAATTTTCTTTTCACAGTAGCAAATCCAGAAATGTTATAATCTGTGATGAAATATAAGATTTTCAACTAATTATCAATTCCTTTTTAACTCTTCAGAGATCTATCATACAATCAATTGGCAGGAAGCTTTCCATCTTGGGTCAATGATCCAAATTTAGAGCTGTAAGTTGTAGAAAAAAAGCTATATTTTTTCCTCTACTAATTGCATTATTCTTTTAGCCATGAAAGTCTTGCCATACCATACCATTGCACTATTTCTTCTCTTTATGTGCTAACAGAGATGTAGGGAGTACCATTGGTTGTAAAGGAGGTTTTTTTTTTTTTTTAATAGTTCTGCCCATCATTCTTCTTCCTTCTTGTCTGATATTAGTAGCTTTATAACTCTAAACTTCTTGTAACTATCAAAATAGAAAAATTATTAGGAATTTTCTTGCACAAAATAGGTCAGGGAAGTTTAAGTTTATAGTTAATTTAATGGAGACGTCACTCATTTTTGAAAACATAGGTAAGAAGTGAGATTAAGGTTTCGTTTAGGACAGTTTTAGATTGACCATTATTTTTCTCTTGCTTTCAAGAGATTTTTGTATTAAAAGTAGCTTTATAAAAAAGTAAAAAAGACGTCTCAAATGAAGCCTAAAATAGTATGGAACTAATGTTATGTTAGAAAATTACACAACTATTAATAATTTATACGTTGAAAGGTTTAGTCATCATTGCTTGCGTAACAAGGGAGAGAAATTAAAGGGTTAAATATTTACCGAGTTGACATCTTCGTACAATCATATATGCTCCTATGAAGAGTATCATCAAGGAAGAGGCCAACATAACAAGGATAAAAGTCACCAGGATATTATTGATGAAGAACAAAAAGAGGTCATGAGGGTATATAAATCTATGAGAAATAAAAGAGGACAAGTGCCTCAAGATGGAAATCAAAAACTTTGAGAGAAGGTCAAAGTGAGAGGATGAAGTGAATGACTAGGTGATGTATTCCAGAACCTGCAAAGACAAACACCAGCAAACAAGAAACAGGAAGAAGGAAGAAGGAGGCTTCAAAGCTCTGTATATTCCTCTTGAAATCCTTCAAGGATAGAAAATAAGCAACAAAACCTGCTCTTCTACGCTATATTGCGTCTATATATAATTTCTCCTTTTACTGTAGCTGTAACAAACCTTTTAGCTAAAAGTAGACTAACCGTGATAAAGGGAAGAGTATACCAGTAAAACAGAAAAAGTAATAGGTAGTGGAGGCTAAAACGTGGGTATCCTGCACCTCCGTAATACGATAAGCTAAATGGCACTGCATCAGTCCTCCCCGGCACCGGAAGAGCTCAACTCCGATGAGCTGACTTCGATCACAGCAGGATCTGGAGGGTGGTAGAGTGAGATATCGGAAACATTAAAAGTGGGAGACGTATTCTGATCAGCTGGAAGTTCCACAGTGTATGCATTGTCGTTGATTTTGGCAATAATGGGGACGGGCCCAATGCGTCTCCGACTGAGTTTAGAATAGGTACCGGGAGGAAAACGCTCCCGGCGTAGTCGCACCATGACTAGATCACCCACATTGAATAATTGCTGTCGCCTGTGTACATCGGCTGCCGCTTTATACCTCATGTTAGCATTGGTCAAGTGCGTGTGAACATCCTCCAGCATCTTAGTGTAATGGTTGGTGAATTTGGCTGCTGCCCCAGACTTGCATTTGGGTAGAACTACCACATCTAAAGCCAGATTAGGAGTTTTAGTATAAACTATGCTGAACGGAGACTTACCCGTTGAGCGATTCACCATTGAATTGTAGGCAAATTCCGCCGTGCTCAACATTTCTTCCCACTGCTTCGGGTGATCTTGTACCAAACAGCGGAGCATGCTTCCAAGTGTCCGGTTGACAACTTCAGTCTGTCCGTCTGATTGAGGATGGTACGCGGAGCTAAGATTCAAATTGGTGCCCAATCGTTTCCACAACTCCCGCCAGAAGTGACTGATGAATTTAACGTCTCTATCAGAAGTAAGGCTCCTCGGTACACCATGGAGGCGGACAATTTGGTGAAAAAAAAGGTGAGCTACATGGAGAGCATTTGAGGTTTTCTTGCATGAGAGGAAGTGTGCCATCTTTGAGAAACGATCCACGACCACCATGATCGAGTCGTTTCCTTTGTTTGTTCGAGGAAGACCCAAAACGAAGTCGAGGCTTAAGTCCTCCCAAATGGAATCTGGTGTTGGTAACGGAAGATAGAGACCGGTATTTGTAGCTCCTCCTTTAAAACTTTGGCAGACAGGGCACCGATCCACAAAACGGAAGACATCTCGGCGGAGACGTGGCCAATAGAAACGGCACTTTAATTGAGCAAGGGACTTGTCACGGCCAGCATGGGCTGCGAGTGCGCCGCAATGAGCTTCCTGCACTAAAAATTGTCGCCAAGAGGACACAGGAACACACAACAAATTATTATGGAAAAGAAAGCCATGACGGATGGAGTACTCAGGTACCGGTTCCTGTTGCTTGCACTTGTGCCAGATTACAGAGAAATCTGGATCTGAGGCGTAGAGCTCCTGCAGGCAAAGCAATCCTGCAAATTCGGTTTGTAGTTGTGTTAACAACATAGCCTTCCTACTCAGCGCGTCGGCAACTTTGTTGTGGCGGCCAGCTTGGTGTTTCAGCACGAATGAAAATTTTTGGAGGAAAGAGACCCATCGAGCATGCATTCTATTGATATGCTTTTGATTGTTAATGAATTGCAATGCTTGATTATCCGTGCAAATTACAAACTCCTGATGTAGGAGATAGTGTTCCCAATTCTTCAAGGCACGAATGACTGCATAAAATTCTTGTTCATACGCCGACCAACGTTGGCGCGACGGGCACAATTTCTCGCTGAAATACGCAATCGGTCGTCCTTCTTGTGACAAGACTGCACCAATGCCGGTGGCAGAAGCATCTGTTTCCACCAAGAAAAGCTTGTCGAAGCAAGGAATGGCCAGAACGGGAGCGGAGGTGAGGGCATGTTTGATGGAGTCAAAACTCTGTTGCTGAAGATCGCCCCAGCTAAAGGTTTTAGACTTTAAACAGTCTGTTATAGGACTCATTATCGAACTAAAACCTTTGATAAATTTTCTGTAGAAATTTGCCAAACCATGAAAGCTCCGAATGTCAAAGAGAGAAGCAGGTACTGGCCAATTTACAATTGCCGAGATCTTCTCCGGATGCATTGACAGACCATGCTCGGAGACCAGAAATCCGAGAAACTGTACCTGTGAAGTAGCAAATTCACATTTTTGGAGATTAAGAAAAAGTGTGTTCTGTTGTAGAATAATGAAAATTTCTCTCAAGTGGCCACCATGTTGATCCAAGCTTGTACTAAACACTAGAATATCATCAAAATACGCTATGCAAAATCGGCCCCATACAGGTTGTAGGATGTCCTGTATCATTCTCATGAACGTAGAAGGTGCGTTACATAAGCCGAATGGCATGACTCGCCATTCAAAAAGACCAAATGGTGTCTTAAAAGCTGTCTTCCATTCGTCACCGGGGCGAATGCGGATCTGATGATATCCACTCCGTAGATTCAATTTCGAAAAAATTGAAGCCCCGCTTAATTTGTCAAGCAACTCCTCGATTCTCGGCACAGGAAAACGATATTTTATCGTGATCTTGTTTATAGCGCGACTGTCAACGCATAGACGCCATTCTTTGTTCTTCTTCGGTACCAAAAGAGCGGGAACGGCACAGGGGCTGATACTAGTCTGAATCAACTGCTTATGTAACAAATCCTCAACAATAGTCTGCATAACTTCTTGTTCCGCTGGATGAAGCCTGTAATGAGGTAAGTTTGGAAGTGCAGCATTCGGCATTAGATCAATTTGATGTTGAATGGTTCGTAGCGGCGGCAATGTCGCTGGGAGATCTTCAGGACAGATGTGTTTGAATTCTTCAAGTAATTGACGGACCTCTTCAGGAATTGGGTTTGATTGGGAACTGACGGCATCAGTGATTACTAAGGCCCACATAGGTTCTGCATTTGTCCACATGAGGAGTAAGTTGGGGCCGGAAACTAGTTGCATCACGGCAGAAGATGCAGAACTATTAGCTTGTGTTTTAACATCGCCAAGCTTTGGTAAAAGTCGCAGCCGCTTGCCTTTCCATTCTAAGGTGTAAACGTTAGCCCTCCCATCATAGGTAGCTCCGGCGTCAAATTGCCAAGGACGGCCCAAAATCAAATGGCACACGTCCATGTCTAGAACATCACACAGCACCTCACAAATGTACTGTCGACCGATGGAGAAAGTTACCTGGCACATGTCAGACACTTGGATGTCTACACCTCGTTTTACCCAACTGATTTTGTACGGTTGTGGGTTCTTCGTGGTTTTTAGCTGTAGAGCTTGTACCACGGAGCGGGCTATGATGTTTTCGGTGCAGCCGCTATCAATCAAAAGATCGCAAACCTTGCCGTTTATAGTACACTTCGTTTTGAATATAGCATTTCTCTGAGAAGCCATGCTCTGACGGGGAGCAATTAATAACTTCTGTAGTACACACAGCAGCGGGTCACCTTCATCTCCCTCAACGTCTTCGAAATTGCCAGCATCTTCGTCTTCAAGCTGCTCGAGCGTCTCCGTCTGGTCATTCTCTAACAATTGGAGTTGTTGCCGTTGTGGACACTCATTTGACTTGTGTCCCGGCTGGAAACATCGGAAGCACTTCAATGTCGAAGGCTTGGCATAAGGATTGCTCGGTGAGGCTGTTTTGGTTTTAGCAGTGGACTTGTTCTCTGGAGCAATATTCGCCGGTTTAGGCGAACTATGTGACTGCCAATTAGGTGGCGGATTAGCAGACGGCTTACTTTGGCTTGTGCCCTGTTTTCCATGCTCAGGTAAAGATTCTGCCGTCTGACGTCGAGTATAGGGCGATCGGAAAGAACGGCTCATCTGCATCTCAGCCTTCAAGGCAAAATTGATTGCCTGAGATAAGGACCAAACAGAATTCATTTCTAGTTTGTCTTGAATACCATATTTTAACCCCCCAATATAACGAGCCACCAGTTGATTCGTGGATTCGTTCAAATTGTTGCGCGCACATAGGCGATGAAATTCTTCCGTGTATTCACTGACCGGTCTATTGCCTTGTACACATTGTTGATACTGCATGTAGAGGATTTGTTCATAGTCTGTCGGGAGGAATTGAGAACGGAGCAGCTGCTTCATCCTGTTCCAACTGCGAACAGGTCCTTTGGATTCCCGTTGTCGCGTTTGCAGCACCTGTGTCCACCACGCACTAGCACCGCTCCTTAATCGACAGGCGACATATTTAACTTGCTTAGATGGATCAATCTCCATATAGTCAAAAAAGTTTTCAACAGCCTTCTCCCAATCCAAATAATCCTCTATATGAACGTGACCGTCGAAGAAAGGTATATCTACCCGGACTTTGAATTCAGCTTGGTTCCTCTGAGGGTATTGTCGCCGCCTTCGTCTGTGATGACCCGGGAAGTAGTCACCTCCCTCTGCCGAGTCTTCAGAGTCACTCAAATCATCTTCGGGATGTCTTCTGCCATCGTCTTCAGAATCGGAGGGATCAAATGGTTGTTGCTGTACCCGACGCCCTTGTCGTTCGAGGCCCGCTCCACGCCGGACAACAGGGGCCACTGCCTGTGCCTGATTTTGGCGATGTTGAGGGGGTGCATTCCTCTCTCGACGGAGATTAAACTCGCGGCGCATCTCGATCGATAATCGCTGAACATCGGCGGACAACGTCTCTAATTGTCGCACAATGCTAGCCTGGTTTGCCCATAGTGCATCTACACTTCGTCCCTCTTCGGAGACTGGCTCCTTCCCCTTATCCGCCATGTTGCTGTGCTAGCTCTGATACCACCCTGATGTATTCCAGAACCTGCAAAGACAAACACCAGCAAACAAGAAACAGGAAGAAGGAAGAAGGAGGCTTCAAAGCTCTGTATATTCCTCTTGAAATCCTTCAAGGATAGAAAATAAGCAACAAAACCTGCTCTTCTACGCTATATTGCGTCTATATATAATTTCTCCTTTTACTGTAGCTGTAACAAACCTTTTAGCTAAAAGTAGACTAACCGTGATAAAGGGAAGAGTATACCAGTAAAACAGAAAAAGTAATAGGTAGTGGAGGCTAAAACGTGGGTATCCTGCACCTCCGTAATACGATAAGCTAAATGGCACTGCATCACTAGGCTTACATTGCAATGTGCATTATAATTTAGAGGTGTCAAACAATAAATTTAAAACTTTAGCTCTAATTGTCATGTTAGCATAGAGAGTTTTTTAAATGACTAAGGTATTGTTTGGGATGATTTTTTTATTGCTTCTTAAAATAACTTTTTAGTACAAAAATTTTAATTTTTGTATTAATTTTTGTATTAGAAAGTTACTTTAAAAAGCAGTAAAAAAGCCATCCCAAACGAAGCTTAAGGCTTCGTTTGGGACGGCTTTTTTACTGCTTTCTAAAACGGAGTTTTAATACAAAAATAAAAAAATTTGTACTAAAACTCCGTTTTAGAAAGCAATAAAAAAGCCGTCCCAAACGAAGCCTAAATCTTTAGTGAATTATCATCTTGGTATAATAATGAAGAATCTTTTAACAGAACACAATGGAGAAAAAAGATTCATGTAGCCGATCCCACGTAATGGGACAAAGGCTTGAAGTTATTGTTGTTGTTTTATAATAATGAAGAATATCCTTAATAATAAAGAAATATAACAATAACATATAATATGCATTCTTAGTATAAATAATTAGCATGTGCGATTGATAATTTAGATATGGTAACAGCTTGACCGTCAGTTATTGCAGATAACAATTCTTTTGCTTCGTTTTAAATAAAAAAGAAAGCACAAATTTAGACTTATATTTTTTTCCTGATGATAGGAACTTGGTCGCCAATAACTTTGTCATTGACAGTTCTAATAGCAGGTAACTATCCTCATTTACTCTGTTGTGTAAGCTTAACTTCATTTTGATTCATACATTAACTTGAAATTTATCTACAAATTTACTCTCAGTGTCTTGCCTTCAGGATTGGAGTGTCTTCAGAGAGACAAATCATGCTACCGTGGCTCACCAGTTTGTAAGTCATTCTTCACATATTTCTACATTTTCTTCACCTCGCGAACAACGAAAGCCTCCTATAGGAGTTATTGATATATTATATTCATAATTAAACATGTTTAAAATATTGAACTTACAGATTCTCAATTCGGAATAAAGTGTGGTGGAAGTTCAGATTTGATGAGTTCTGATAGCACTAGCTATGATAAGGATAATGCTACTCTCACTACAGCTTCTTATTATGTGACTAATCCTATCAAATGGGCTGTAAGCAACACTGGAAGCTTTGCAGGGTCCTCAAATCCTAATACAAATTATATAATTAGTTCTCAGACCCTATCAGCGAACACACTGGATCAAGAACTTTTTCAGACTGCAAGGATGTCACCTTCTTCATTAAGATACTATGGCTTAGGACTTGAAAATGGGAACTACACAGTAAAACTACAGTTTTCTGAGATTGGACTAATAGATCCACCCACCTGGAAGAGTTTAGGAAGAAGAGTTTTTGATATTTATTTACAGGTAAGCAAACCACACATTGAGAGTGTCTTTTTTAACAGTTACAAAGGATAGAGAGTGATAGTGTTAGATTTATATTTTGTTAGACCAGCTATATCAAAATAAGAAAATAAAATTTTAGGCTTCGTTTGGGACGGCTTTTTTATTGCTTCTTAAAGCAGCTTTTTAATAAAAAAAATAAAATTTTTATACTAGAAAGCAGTTTTAAAAGCAATAAAAAAATCATCCCAAACGAAGCCATAATCAAATTGAGTACTTCTTGAATGGTAGTACGATATCTATCTTTATATATGTAAGCTAGTGTAAATGAAGCCAACTTATGACATAACTTCTATTATTTTTCTTATCTTCAAGTTGCTTAAAGGATAAGAATATACAATTCAGGAAAAGCTTATGGAGAAGGATTTTGATATAAGGAAGGAAGCTGGTGGGAAATCTTTTACAGCAGTCGTGAAGGAGTACCGAACACCTGTAACAAACAACTTCCTAGAAATACATTTATTTTGGGCTGGAAAGGGAACAAGTTTTATTCCTAGTCAAGGCTACTATGGTCCATCCATTAGTGCAATCAGCGTATCTCCTGGTATGAATTTTCATACGAAATTTTAGTGAAATTTTCTCATTAACCTGCAAATTATCTTACTAATATCATTGTTTTACAGCTTTCATCCCATCTGTGAGCAACAAAGCCCCAAATTCCTCTTCATCAAGTAATAAAACAGGTCTAATTGTAGGAATCATAGCTGGTGTTTTAGTGCTGGGACTTGTCATTTTTGCAATATTAATGTGGAGACAAAAGCAAAAGGATGTTAACAAAGATGAAGAAGGTAAACTTCTGTAAGGAATATAAAATTTTTTATTATGTGTAAACAAATGAATGTTTATATTAACTTTTCATAATATGACTAAGTTAATTTTGATTCTCAATTATGTCAAATAATGCAGAGTTATTAGGAATGGCTGTTAGACCAAATACATTCAGCTATGCTGAATTGAGAGCAGCAACTGAGGATTTCAACCAGTCTAATTTGCTTGGAGAGGGAGGATTTGGGCCTGTATATAAGGTTTACTTTTGCCTATATATGACAACATTAAATTTAATTTTACCATATAATTTTGCATAAAATAGTTTTATATTATCACCCTTTTCATATTTCAATATGATACTAATATTCTGCAGTGAAATAATATAATATTATTTATCAAAAGCAATGAGAGTAAATTGCATTTATTTGTTTCATCTAAGGGTAAATTATATGATGGAAGAATGGTGGCAGTAAAGCAACTATTAGTAGCATCTCATCATGGGAAGAGCCAATTTATGGCAGAAATAGCAATTATATCAGCAGTTCAACAGCGTAATCTAGTTAAGTTGTATGGTTGCTGCATTGAGGGAGAAAAGAGACTCTTGGTTTATGAGTACCTAGAAAATAAGAGCTTGGACAAAGCTATTTTTGGTATGTTCTAAAATATCCAAAAAATCATTGTCAAATCTGAAAGCATTCAGCTTATAATTGGTCTCATTTTGCAGGGAAAAATGTTTTGCTTCTTAATTGGAGAATGCGCTTTGAGATTTGTTTAGGCACAGCAAGAGGCTTAGCCTATCTTCATGAGGAATCAAGTGTGAAAATTGTTCATAGGGATGTAAAATCTAGCAACATTCTATTAGATAGAAATATTAACCCAAAGATATCAGATTTTGGTCTGGCAAAACTTTACGATGACAAAAAGACTCACATTAGCACAAGAGTTGCAGGCACAATGTATGTGAGGAATTTGATATTTACCTTTAAATTGTTGTTTTTACTAAAATTTCTATCATTCTTTATGTTCTGCATCATTTATAATTCAAAATTATGATATTTGCAGAGGTTATCTTGCACCTGAATATGCTATGAGAGGACATTTAACAGAAAAGGCAGATGTGTTTGGTTTTGGAGTTGTTGCTCTTGAAGTTCTCAGTGGAAGGCCTAATTCAGACTCTACTCTTGAGGAAGACAAAGTCTACTTGCTTGACTGGGTAGACAATCAGTTCTTAATCTTACATTTAAAAAAACAAAAAAAGTATCAATCTGTCATTCAAATTTATGCGTGCTATTTGATGTAGAGAAAAATAAAAATACAAATTCAATGACTTGTTTATTAAAAAAATATGAAGAAATTGAAGATTGAAAACAAAAATATTAAACTACTAACTAAAGGTAGCCTCCTTCAACAGAGATATTATAAATATTACTAAGAGAAACGTTAATATCAAAACATAAAGGAAATTACAACGTAAGAAAGATGAATTTCTCACACCTTTTACCTTGCATAACTATTTACATGCAAGCACTACTAAAATAAACTAATAAAACCAAATAAAAAATGACTTATCTGCTATGCATTTTCATCTACTTTGTCCACTCATTCACTTTAGAAGTAAAATGAAGCAAATGAAGCCAGAACTGTAGTATCATAGTTCCATTATGGATTTAAATCACTAATGCATACATTTTAACATGTTCTCAACAAAACATGAAAATATAACAAAATGCAGTATCTAACATGAACTATTTTCTTATATTTCAGGCTTGGCGTTTATATGAACAAAAGCATGAACTGGACTTGGTGGACCCAATTCTACCATCATATAATAGAGATGAAGCGATTAGAGTATTTGGCGTTGCTCTTCTATGCATCCAAGCATCGCCGGCATTACGACCACCGATGTCAAGAGTGGTGGCCATGTTGGCCGGCGATGTCGAGGTTAATGAGGTCACCTCAAGGCCTAGCTATTTAACAGAATGGCAATTTAATGACATAAGCAGCAATTTTGCTAATGATGATTGTTCAAGATCAACAAGCACAGCACTAACAAATATTCAAACCAGCGAGCCATCATATCCAAGCAGTACTGTAACTTATATGGGGATTGATCCTTCAGCTGATGTGCCTTTAAGGCACAACTCAATTAGGGAAGGAAGGTGATCCATCTTCTTCCAAGTCTAAATCATTTACAGTGCAATGCAATTGAGGCTTTCTTAACATCATTTAACATACAAACTTACAGTTGATGGTTCTATTGTTGACCTCTCCTCGATGCTTTGATATATAGCTCTGCTCTGCAACTGCTTTTAGCTTGCTGTGACCTCAGCCCCTCTAGAGAATCTCCTTAATTATGACCTTCTTAAGTTAGTAGGTGGATCTTGATTCTTTATCATACTAGGATAATATTCCTAGCCATGGAAGAAAGCTACTTGTTAAGCTACCTAATTGGCTCTAGGATTGTAAATGAGTCAAGCAGATTTATGAGTTGGCTCGAGCTTGACTCGATAAATAGCTCATGAACCTAGCTCGATCAGCTAATGAGCAAATACTCGCTAGCTTACGAGCCGGCTTGTTTAAAAAAAATTACTATAAAGTGCACTTTAAATATATTAGAATTCAAGAGTTCAAGCATGAAATTATTAAAAATATTTAAAAATTATATTTTTTATCAAATTATTATTTATTATTTATCTATTAATTTTTCTTTTTTTATAATTTTATTATAATTATTATTTGAATCATAATAATTTGCTTCTCTTTCATTATAAAGTTTAAACATTGTTTTTCATTAATATTTAGAAAGTCATTTCATAATATTTTACATTATTACTTCAATGTTATATTGTGTCTCGAATAATTGTTAATCCACTGAGAAAAATTGTCTAATAATCGATAAAAATATTAAAGCTTCATTATACATTTTAATAAATTAATCAGATTATAAATTTAAAAATATATCTTAGAAGTTATCAATTTCTCAATCTATAGTATAAAAAGAAGAAAACAATTATCAAATGATTCTTAGTAATTAATCCTAAGAACAATGAAAGCAATTGCACAAAATTATTTTTAAGTTATAAATTTGTGCTATATATTTTAAGATCCAAATAAATAAATAAATAAATAAAGAGTCGTGGAGTACTCAGAGATTGACCTTTCAATATAGACTAATTAAACAATTTTCCATTATTGAAAATATGAATTAATCACTGATAGTGATTTTGATATTACTATATTAGCTGATTGAGATTCTATGAAAGCTCAACAAAGAAAATATCCACATATTTGCATAATTTATACAACTAATTAAGAAGCTCTTGAATATTTTGAGTTGAATATATAGTATTATTTATGCTTCAAGGGGAAAAATATATATTTTAATCATAATGTATTAGAAAATAATTAAATTTATTTTAAGATTAATATAATATTTAAATATTTAATCTGAATTTTTATTACATACATTTCAAAATAGAAAAATAAAAATCACAATATAATATCGTACACGTGATATAGAATGCATCAGGATGGACTTCGAAACCCTTAGGTTTACACTAAAATTCGTGTTATATATGATATCTAAAATTGCACTAATCTCAATATAATATATCGATAGAATTATTTATTGATGGGCCTTAAAAACAATGAATTTGTTTCAAGATCAGTGTAATATAAATTTGTTATATATAAAATTAATCTTAAAACAAAATCAACAATTTCAAAGTTCAAACACACCAAAATTCTATCAAGCTAGGTTCTAATCTTAGAGATGACCCTAAGGGCCTATTTAGGGTGAAATTATTAAGTGCGATCACCGGATATTATTCAGAGGCGAATCAACATGCGCTACGTCATCATTTGTTGTTTATCAGTGCTATATACTACTATGTATCAGGGTAACATGGCACATCCTGATTCACTTTTGGACGGTTTGATAACCACATCTAATAATTTCTCCTATTTAATTTGGAATGGCTTCAACATTTCTTCAGGGTGGTAAAATTATTGTGGAATAATAACTTTTTTAAAAATTGTTATAAAAAGCCGTTTTTTAGCACAAAATTTTTTTAAAAGTAAAGAAATAACAATAACTATATAGAAATTGTAATTACAATTTGAAAAATAAAACAATATAAAAGCTACTCCAAACAGACGCTATGTTTAATATTTTAGCATCTGTCTCCATCTCCCACATAAATTTGTGCACATAACTGTGAAGTAAAAGTGTTCTGAGAATATAAACTAATTTTATTAACTAATGGGGAATAAATTAATTTTTTATTAATAAAATTATCAAATAATTCAGCACACATTTTTTTTATTTAGACAAAGATATTAATAGGAATATTCTATATTCTCTAAACAAATTAAATGAAACATAATTTATTTATTAAATGGTCCATGACAGATTCTCCACAAAAAGAAAATATAATAAAAAAAAATGACCTAAATATTTAGGTAGCAGTGAACCATCAGGGAAAGCTTCAATTAATAACTCAATCAATTGATCAAAAGATCTTGCAAACCAAGAGTGTAAGCACTTTAGGCGAAATAAATGTAAGATGAATGATAACTTCATGAATGATTTACAACCAGGGTATAATTCTGCTCCTGCTTCTAGCAATAAATCACCATATTTCATTGCTTCATCATTTGTCAAATTTATGTTATTTTCATTACGTTTATCATATAAATTGGCATTGCCTGAGCAGAATGTGTCCCTTAACAATCCTTCTATATCATTTGTTCTGTGTAGCTCGCCTTGACTTTGTACTTCAACAACAGTACTAGTATCAGTACATGTATCTGATCTTGTAACTTCAACTAAAAAAGCATGTTCCTCTCCATGTCGATTCCAATTTCCAAACAACATATCCAGGGAAAATTCCTTTGGAGAGTAAATGCAACTTGACTTCTTTTACATAATGAAAATATCTGTTAATGCATACTTTGCATGGACATAAAATTTTTTGTGTTGAACTTTGACTTTGTGTTGCAAATTCTAAAAAATTATCTACACCTTCAATATAATCACTACTCCATTTTGCTTTTGACATCCAACTCTTATCCATCAAGCCTGTAAAGCACTCAAAAAATACACATTTAATAAGCATACACAAAATAATAGATGAACAATATAATTTTATTTCATTACTTAATATACAATCTATAATGTCCTTTTTTCTTGTAGTGATTTGATTATATTATCAACACAAGTAATATAGATCATACGACGGTATGCTTTGTATTCCAATAAAATTTATTAAAATGCCTACCACAAAAGTTTATATATATAGGCTCATTCTCTAAGTATAATTTAGTATAGCGCATTCTTTTGTTACTTCACTAATATTTTGCTTGACAAAACATGAGCGTAAATAAAATATTACCAATCTTTGGAAAGTTGGGATAAGTAAGATTCAGAAATTAGTGTTGCAATGCTCCCCCCCCCCCTCAAGGTCAAATGATTTATTAAGAAGTCAACTAACATAATATTAGAAAAATCATATCTCAAGTGATTCAAAAAGTTTGCTCTCAACCTTCCTTTCATTTAAGAATGATTGAAGCTTTTCAAACAATGCAATCCCATCATGTGGAGGAGGCATAAAAACAAATTAATTATCTTCGTCTGGATTGGACAATTATTATCAATAAAATGAGCTATCAAACAGATAAAACCATCTTTATTGATGAAAGTCCATAAGCCATAATTCAGACTAACTCTACTAGTAAATATAGACAACCATGATCGAATATTACTTTTCTCCCTTGTGAATAACTTCTTATAGTCACTTCTAGCTGTATTTATAGAAAATATATGTTGGTCAGGGCGAAGATAATGTAGTACTACATGTACAATGACCCATTCTAAACACAAAAAACATAAATCATGCATAATAATACAAGCTATGAGTAGATCATTAAACCCTTAGTGTTTCAAATTGTTATATGTTAAAGAAGTATGTGAGCTAGAAGTGGACTACAAAATTAATTGGCATATGTCACGAGTTTTTCTCTTAAAATTTCTAGTTTCATTTTTACTATCACATTAGTATATAGTGCCACATTTTTGCATTTACATTGTTTTTTCCATCAGCATCCAAGGGTACACCTCATAATGACCCCATACAATTTAAATCATCCTTTTTTTCTTCTTAACAAATTTATCTCCATCCTTCTCTTTCTCAACTGTGTCAACATTATCAACATCATCTACTTCATCAGCTTCTATTTTAATTTCATTTTAACCATTTATAACCATTAAAATTTGAGTAAAGGTGTGCTTTCAATGATAGTGTTTGTTTCCTCCATAAAAGATATAACAAATGGAAATAAACGTAGTTACAAAGTATAGTAATAATTTACAACTACACATTCACTAATTGGTTGATACAAATGACAATAATGACATCATATCTTATACTCTAATTCTCAATTTACTTCTTTATAATAAAACTGCTAGAAAAGCATTACTACACTAAGAAAAAAAAATACAAATCTTCAACTAGCCAACCATAAGATCCTCTGAAAATATTGACATCAACAGCTATGCATTTCTGGCAAACTGAAGGGCCACTCTTTATGGGATTTTCTTATTTGGTATCGTGCGTGGCTCAAGGCGAAGGATAGTGATTAACCTAAAACCTAAGGAATGCACAAGAAGAAAATGAAGAAAAACAATGAGAAGAAAAAGAGAAGGAGAGGATGAAGGGGAAGAGACTCACAGTGATGAGGATCGAAGGCAGTCGGCCGGGATTCGCAAGCGGAGGAGATTTTAGCTTTGTGGCAGCTTTGCTCCCGTCGTCCTAATCGCGTGAACCAGATCGAAGAGAGAAATTAGGGCTTCGGGTCACTTAAATCCACGGATAGGCTTTGCCGGCGGTTTTAACCTGTGCAATTTGCATCGGTTTTAACCGCTGCAATTGCTTTAAAATTTCTGATGCAAATTTGGTTTTCGCAGCGGTTTTCAAAACCGGTGCAAAGAACCGCTGCGAAAACTCTTGTTTTTTGGTAGTGAATGATTTTCTTATAATTTTTTTTATAATAATAATAGTCGTGTCAACATCACAGGAATTTGTAATAACCAATGAGATTTCGAGATCATTAATGATATCCTCAAAGGTGTATTAAATACAATAACTTTAAGATTAGGAAAGGATTTGATCTAAGAGACTTAGCTACAAATATTATTATGAAATTTTGGCAGTCGAATTCAAAGGATAATGTTGCATTAAGAGTCCTAGAAGCAAATGCTGATATTAATTACATAGAAACATCAAGTAAAAAAGAGTTAAGAAAAACATACAAGTCAATTAAAGGTCAAACTATTTTTTTTTTTTGAATTGTATTCAACTTTAGATTTAGGCTTCGTTTGGGACGATTTTCTTACTGCTTCTTAAAGATCCTTTTTAGTTTAAAACTTTTTATTTTTATACTAAATAATTACTTTAAGAAGCATTAAAAAAGCCGCCACAAACGAAGTCTTATTGTAAGTTGAAAATGAAGTTGAATGGGTTGAGTTCTTAGAATGATCTCATTTTCTATGTATATGATAAAAATTTGTAAGTATGACCTAAAAAAATTATCCCCTTGAAAAGATATTCTATAACTTAGAGAAAATTTAACTTTATATGTCTCATATTATAAGTATTTTCATTGTATATTTATTTGAAAAAATATGACTGAAGTCTATTTTGGATGAAGTTATCTCAAATAAAAATAATCTCTTGTATATGTAATCTGCTCATAAAACATGCAAGTCATTCACAAGTGATTCGAACCGATTTGAATTTGAAGTGATTCAAACTAAGTTCAAATGAAATGTTGAACCTTAGTTCATATCTAATTATAATACAATTTCTTTCAACCAAGTAATCTAGGCCGAAAAATTCCTTTAATCCTTTCTCTTCCATCAAACCAAGAGATCGAATAGGGGGATTCCAACTTGAACATTAATTGAGCTTGTGTTAATGGCGTTTGTGCATTAATACACTTCACACCACTCCCTTCAAGAGTAGTTTATTAATAGGGTCGAATCATAAATCGACCTAGTCATTTAGTCCCCCCTCTTTCATGAGTAGGATTATCTCGATCTTCTACGACATCTAATCATTAATTCACAATTATTTTCATGGAGGAATTATTTCAACAATTTTTATTGCTGGCAAACTTTATATATCATTTTGTTTTCTTCTTTTTTGTGACAATTTCTACATATCATTTTGAGTCATCAACCACCCGGCCAAGGTTATCTAGTTCACCTTGCTCTTGAAGAGGTAGGGTGTCAAGAAATGACCTGATTTGCCAACCCGACCCGAAATATTTTGGTCTAGTTAACCTGTTTAATAACAAGTTGGGTTCGGATTATTTGGGTTGTTAGTGGTTTTGGTTCGAATTGACTAAAATTGGGTCTAGTCAATTTAAGGTCGAACACAAATTCGACCCATAAACCTGTTTTAACACCCCCACGAAGAGGGACTACCTCGAATACCGATCATCTTTTTCCATAATATTATTTTTATATTCCCTTTATTGCCACCTCTGATGGATGACCATCCCAATCATCTCTTTGCATAGCCTTACTGTCATTGTTCGGTCATGTTATCATCTTTGCCTCCAATGAAGTATTGATCTAACTTATTTGGTGGCCTCCACAATCATTCTATATAATCTAGTGGCTACATTCAAGTTGAGTCATATCCAGCACGGTAAGTTTCCAGCGAAAATCGTCACTACATTATAGGCGGAATATCTACCGGTTACACCGCCGCTTCTACCGAAAATTCCACCGGTAAACAAAAATTTTCCTGTAGTGAAATTCATAGTCCCCTTCAATGAAAATAACTAGGATCTGAGGACTGACTCCATCAAGCTTTGGAGGTGTGTACTTTGCGTAGCTGAATCAATATGTAAGTGATAGGCGAATGGCCTTGACCGTTAATAGCTAGCTACTATCGACGAGCAGGCCCTACTGAGACGAATAATTACTGTAATATTTTGTAGTTAGCAAGTCTTACTTTACTGCCTCATTACAGCCATGTCATTATCTGCTTAATTTTTAAATGTCTTGTGGCTGTCAAATATTCTCTCTTTCTTCCTCTCTCTTTTAAAAGAGATGAAAGTCTAATGAATTCTATGAAATAATCTTCCTTTCATCTCCCCAAACACAGAGAAATTAATGGCTTCGTCAAAAGTTTCAATCTTCTTCTTCCTTCTGTGCTTCTTCTTCCTCTTCTTCGAGAGATGCAGATGTCAAGCTTCTTCTGCTGCGCCAAAGACTGATCCTACAGAAGGTACGTCGTTGCTTTATATATCCACCTAACTATATAGCCTCTAATTTCCATCTGTTTTTCTCATAGTTTCCACAAATCCATCAGCGTATATATAATAGATTGATAAAAAGAAGAATTTTTTAATCCTTTGAATATTTTTCTATAAATTAGGGTTATCTGCCTACTTGCAAAAAGTATTTGCAAAGTTGCATATTTTTTCAAAATTATTATGAGAATTATAGATTTTAAAAAAAATTAATTTTTTTTTATAATTATCATATTTTAATAAATATGATTATAAAATTAAAACTTATTCTCATCACATGTTTTTTTGTTTAATGATTTAAAAGTTTGGTGTGAAAATAGTGATCCAATGATAGATTTTAGAATTTTTTATTTCTTTTGAGATAAATAATAAATAAAAATTATTTCATAATTTAAGTATTATAATTCTATCAAAATAAATTTGTGACTTGTGAGTAATTTTAAATTTCATCCCAACCAAAATTTTATAAAAATATTTTCACCGAATTTTTTCCCATCCTTTTATCGTCTTGAGCATAAGTTTATGGATTGGGTGATCATTCACTTTCCCTTATCATGAAAATATCTACTTTTAATCAGCTTACATTATAAGTAAATAAAACAGTGAATTAATTTTTTAAAGCAAATTAAGATAAGAGTTATTTGGTTTGATGAAAAACAAAAACTTTTTTTCGCTCTGGCTCTGCGAAAACCCTAGGGTTTTCGTGTGGTGGCGGCGTGGCCTTCCACCCCCGGCGGGGGCATTTTTTCACGTTCGGTTTGATCAGGAAAGTTTTCCCTACTCTGTTCTCTTGCTCTCTTAGGTGTTAGCTTCTTTTTCTCGTCTTTTCTTCTGATTGTTTCGTTATGCCTCCGTCTCTTTTGAGAGACCCTGGGTTTTTTGGTGGGGTTTCTCATCCTAAGTCCTTTCTCCAAGCTCTTGCGGGTTCTACTTCTTCCTTTCCTGATCTGAAACGGTCTACTTTCCGTGGCCTCCCTGCTTTGTTGGTTTCGGATGATGAAATTAGGGCTTTAGCGGAACCTTTTAGGTTTTCTTTAGTTGGCTTCTTTCCGGGTAAACGGCCTCCTCTTGATGCTATAAGAAAATTTTTTTTTAACCTAAAGTTGAAGGGTGATGTTTCAGTTACTGTCCTGGACTCTACCCATATTTTGATTAAATTGGAAAATGATTTGGACTATTGCAGAATTTTTTGTCATCGTTCTTATTTGATTTTCAATTGTTTCATAAAAATTACGAAGTGGACACCGAATTTGGATATCGCTGTTGAGTCGCCGATCATACCGATATGGATTTCTTTTCCTCATCTCCGACCGCATTTTTTTGCTCCGAGGATCCTTTTTGGATTGGGGGAATTATTTGGTAAACCTCTGAAAATCGACGAAGCTACGTCGGTTGGATCTCGTCCCTCGATTGCCCGTGTTTTAGTTGAAATCGATATTACAAAAAAATATCCTAAACAAGTTTGGTTAGGTTCTGATTTATTAGGGTATGCTCAAGAGGTGGTTTTTGATGATTTTCCTCATTTTTGTGATGTTTGTAAAAAATTGGGGCATATTTCTGGTAAATGCAGTTCTGATCTTGCTCCGGCTTCTGTTGCGGAACGCCCTGTGGAAATTCATGTAGGTGGTGTGAATGACAGCAAGGGTGTTAATGCTGATGTGGTTAATGTTGATGAAGTTACTTCTGTTGGAAAAAATCTGCGTTCTGTTGATCCTGTGGGTTGTGCTACCGATATTGGTTTGCCTCAGGAGAATTTGGATGGCTCGGTGGATTTGCATTTGGGTATCGGTGCGCCTCTGGCTGCGGAAAAATCCTCTTTATCCCCCTTTGCTTTACCTTTCGATCCCGTGTTGGATGGAGGTGTTAGGCAGGGAATGATTCTTGAGTCTTCGGCTATTGCTGTGGTGACGGAAATTAATAAGGATAATATGAATGTTGATATTTCTGATAATTTACCTTCTAATGATTTGAATTCTTTTGGGGCTGTTAAGGTGACAGAGATCGAGGAAGGTGGTGCTGGGGTTGACGTGTTTGCTGGTGTGGAGCCGAGTAGGGTGGTAGTTTTGAGCCCGTCGTTGATTGTTGAGGAAGGGACCAGTGTTGTTGAGATTCCTGTAAAAGCGGTTGATGCTCATGTATTGGCTGATTTGGTGGGGAAGTATTCGGGTAAAGATATTAGGGAGCAGAACAATTGGTTGAATGATTCGTCGGAGGAGGAGGTTGATTCTGATTTTTCTGAGTCGGATAATGATTTTTCCCTGGTTCGTTCTTCCATTGCTTCCCGAGGGAAGTTTTGGGGGCGTGGTCGTCGTAAACGATGATTTGCAAAGTTTTCTGGATGTTCGTTTGTTTGATTTTTTTGTCAAAGGCTTGGCTCTATTTTTCGTTTGGTTGCTACGACTGGCTGAGGACAATGATGTGGTCGGGCTTCGCGTCCCGGTCGTTTTGCTGGTGGCAACCGATTATTTCCGGATGGTCCGTGCGGGGCGGCTTGGACGTTGGATGCTTGGACTGTTTACTGAGCCCATTTTTAGCTTGTCGTTTTCATTTTTTGGTCGATTTATCGCTGTTGAATTTTGTAATCGCTTTGGTTTTTTAATATAGTTTTGTTTTTTGTTAAAAAAAAAAAAAAAAAAAAAAAAAAAAAACAAAACAAAAATAGAGTAAAAGAAATATGTAGTGTATTTGAAGTTATTTGGAATAGAGTAATATGAATGCGGGTGTTTTTTTTTTTCTTGAAGTAAAATTAATGTAATTTAAAATTGAATGAAGGTTGTGGGCGGTGGTTGCGTTAGAGGAGGTGGAGGCTGACAAAGGTCAGCGGTGGCACGCGGCGGTCAATGACGAAGCAATTCGTTTGGGTGAAAAATGAATTCATCTAAAATTGAATGAGTTTACAATACATCAAAAAATAATCTAAGGAATGAAAAAGAAATTCATTAAAATTTTAAATTGTACTCCTTTTTCACCAAACCAAACACACAAAATTTAAAATCCACTGCACTTCAAAAACTATGCATTTCTTTTTCAGCAAACCAGATAGTTCCTTAGTAAATTTGGATTTTAGCTATCATTGTACCAGTTTCAATTTCTTTTTTTCCATAGTGAGCGCTCGAATTCAATCAAACATAATTCTTAAATATATGCGTAGCCAGTTTAATTCAAAATTTGATATAACATAATTACTTAAAAAAAAACAATATAACATAGAGAAATAACACCAAATAATATATGAGAACACTAAAAAGACTAACACTACGTACAAAAAAGTCGTCCAATACCAGCAGAATTTTCCGGCTGAAATGAGCTATTTTCCGACGGAAATCAAAGTGACCGGCAGTATTTGAGATTTTCTTATGGTGTAAGACTTAGGATGATAGTAACTCATCATAAATATCTATTACATTTATTCTCATCAAATAATCATGCTTATGATAAATCCAACTTTTGCAAGTAAATTATTTCACGTGTAGATTAATTCTAAAGCCTTAATGTTCTTACAAATGCAATTACTTCGGAGATTAAGAATGTTCAATAATTATTAGTTGTAGAGCTAAGAAAATTTAGATAAGATTATTGATGCTGAGAATGCTATAATTTTATCTGAGTTATTATGGAAGAAATTCTTGCAATAAATTCAACTAAAAATCCTTAGGTAGAATAGCCTTTTAGGTCACATAAAATATTGTTTATATTGGGGCAAAATGAATAATTGCCTTTGTTTTTTATTTTTTTAAATTTAGCTAGCATGAAAGGACTTAGGGTAATTATATCACTAATATTCTATGTTTGAGGGCTAAATATTTTATAATTCAACATTGGAACAATAGAATTAAAAAAATTAAATTGTGGTAAAGGGTGCTCTTATTCTTTTGTGGGCCAAAGATTAAGTGGCGGTTCAAATCACTAGTCTTTTATTTTGAATAAAATTGCGAGTGTTTGTTGACATAGTTCATTGATTAAAGCCATATGATGCCCCCATCGTGCTCATTTTTTTGGACATTCAAACTCACACACACACTACACACATAAGACTCGAATTCAAAACTTTTTGGTTGGTGGCCAAAACTCCTAACCAACAGACTAAGGCTTTGTTTGGAATAGCTTTTTTACTGCGTCTTGAATCGTCTTTATAGTACAAAAATTTAGAAAACAATAAAAAAGTCATCCCAAATGAAACCTAAGATGAGAGCTGTGTATAGTACTCGTATTCAAATCACAGGACATTTCTTTAAATTATAATTAAATAGCTTAAATTCTAAAGAGATTGTGATGCATAAATTGTTCTAAGATCAAGTTGTTATTATAAATTTGATCAAATTTTTAATTGTGATGAAGTTTATAATAGAATTTATTTTAAATAAGTATATTATAAATTATTTATGTGTTATATTTATTAAAAAAATGAATATTTTATTTATTTTGGAATATCTCGACACTTTTTTTCAATTATTTATATTTATTGATTGGAACAGTATTTGAATTGTGAACCTTTTCTATGAATAGAAAGAATAATTATTGTTGAAAGACATGATTGCTTGCTAATTAATTAGCAAATTGATTGACTTTTCTTTTAGTAAGACATGATTGCTTGCTAATTAATTAAGGGTAGGTTTGGAACAACCATAATTTTGTTAAGTTAATAATAAAATTGTTATGAGAAATTTTTTTTTTTTTGAAAGGAAGTCTAAAAATTAACTTTTTAGTGCAAAAATGTCTTGAAATCAATAAAAACATAATAGAGGTAGAAATTTTGTTTGCAATCTGAAAAGTACAGCAGTAATAAAGTTATTTCTAACAAAACTTAAATTTGAAAATTCATGTTTTATTTTTAATAAACATATCATTAATATCTTTTATACATTTTAAAATAATAAATATAATATATTGTGAATACAGTATCTTCAGCAACTTTAACAATTTCATCTAAATTTATGATTTTTTTTTTTAAAACTAGTTTACAAAGTAATTGGATATATATATAGCTTCATTAATAATTAGTAGAGATATACACTATATATATTTTGTGTAAGGTATCTCATTATAACTTGTATTTTTCAGAGTTTTTTTACTGTTTTTTAAAATAGCTTTTTAGTATAAAATTTTCTACTTTAAAAAAATTTTATACTAAAAATCTATTTTAGAAAGCAGTAAAAAAATATCTCAGACCAAATCTTAGTCTTCATTTGTGACAGTTTTCTTAATGTTTTGCTTTTTTATTACAATTACAATTTCTATTTGGTCACTGCTTTTTACTGCTTTCAAAAAAATTTGTACTAGGAAACTGATAGCTTTAGGCTTCGTTAATTTTGACCAACTTTTGGTCACTTTTTTCATTGCTTTTAAAATTTTTTTACTAAAAGGCTGATGTAGAAATTAAGTAGCAAAAAATTTGTCCCAAATGAAATCTTCAAAAAGCACCCACCGAGGGCTCATGTGGGGGGAGCTCGGCTGCGCAAAGCCCAGGTCTCGGGCTCAAATCCCATAGGCGGTCGTGACAGTCTTAAATGTTGGCCCGAGTAAATTAGTGTGGGTTGCCTACTAGATCGACCAGGGTTTACTCGCCGCTAAACGGAGGGGTTCCTCGTCACAAACAAAAAAACCCTTAAAAAGCTGTGTTTTTTCTACAGCAACTTTATAAAAATATTAAGAAAACCGTCACAATCAAAGCCTTAATATGATGTATATAGTTATATGAATACATATTCATGAATTAATTAGTTTTCTATAAAGGGAAACTAAGAATTTGAATTAATTTTGAGTGAGTCAAAATGGATTGGAAGAGATATAGTTTTGAGTTTTAAGTACATTAAAAATTGGTTTATTTATTAAACCTTTCTTATTTTTGCCTTTGTAATGCACTGATCAAACTATACATGTAAGTACTACATAATTTTTTATTAAATTTCAAATGACTTAATTTATGGCAAATATAAAATTATCATCTTTGTCGGCTCAGGCAATGAAGGAAAGCACTTGAAAAATGAAACCACCAATGTTCAAACATCTTCAATCATGATACTAATGTGGTTCAAACAACTCACTATGATTGCTGTAAGATTCGAATTAATATTATATAAATAAGGATCAAATTTTATTCAAACGTGATTTAAATAAGGTTTTAATAGGCAATAACAATATGACGTATAATTCGGGTTGGGGTTTAGTTCGTGACAAAGTTTGAACGAGATTCAAAACTTCTATCATAAGTTTGCATTATTCATTTCTGGAATTTAGGGTTATCCTTTAACCTCATTCTTATTATAACTTACAACTCTCAGTAATGAATGGACTCAAATCTAAATAATCAAAAGTATAACACACTAATCTTGAATAGATTGATGACGGTTGAAAAGTCGAGAGCCTCATTGTGAAGCTTCATTATAGATGGATTACATGACCTCTCAAATCATCGCAGATTAAGGCTTCATTTGAGACGACTTTTTTATTGCTTCTTAAAACAATTTTTTAGTATAGAAATTAAAATTTTTGTACTAAAAAATCATTTTAAGAAGCAGCAAGAAAGCCGCTCCAAACGAAGCCTAAGAAGATGCTAAGAAGATTTTAAACTCTTAATTTAAAATAGCAAGAGCATTTTTGTACAAAATGAACCTCCATGTATAGTCTGCATATCATGAAATGATAAAAGGCATTTGATTAATTGTGTATTATGACTCATAAAAATTCAAAATTTTCTTATTTAATATTTTAAGATGCATTTTAGTTGTCACTAAAATAAAATTAAAAAAAATTGTGCTGACTACATAAAAATATGAATAAAAAATTAAATAAAAATTACATGAAAATTAATAAATAGATAGCATTTAATCATCGATGGCAAAATAACTTAAGCATGCATGTAGTCATATATACATGTGGATGATGGCATACATGCATGGGTGGATGATATAACTAATGATGTGGATCAAATTGACGCATGGCAGCGCGAGCAGTGAACACGATACTGAGTAGATGGAGGAAGACGGCGTCATCATCATGGAACAACACCGGCGATCTATGTAGCGGCATCGCCGTAGACTCCACTGACATCGCCGACTTCAACCCTGGCATTAAATGCGATTGCTCTTTCGACAATAGCACTGTCTGCCACGTTACCCAATTGTAACCCCTCTCTCTCTCTCTCTCTCTCTCTCTAAAATTTATATTTTAAATTTATTCTGATTTAATTTATATCATAAAAATTTCACAAATTTACTTTAAAGTATTCTTTCTATATTACATTATTTTTTAGCTAACCAAAGAGCCTCTTTATCACGAATTTTTATCGCATCCTCCCACCTGACGTAGAGCTACATCATGTAGCCTATAATATGTCGCCACGTGCACTTATTTTTTACCGCGCGGCCCGAAGACCCGACTCGGACCGAATCCGGGATTACTATGTTCGCGTATTGCTCAGTATTTGCTCGGTATTACTTGGTATTGCTTGACAATAAGAAGAAATATCGCTCTATGAAGAACAATACCGAGCAATACCGAGCAATATCGAGCAATATCGAGTAAAACTTAAAAGAACTCGGTATTGCTCAGTATTGCTCGGTATTTCTCGGTATTGGTATTCACATAATAGTATTTTTCATTTTTTTAGAGTAAAATCGACCAATACCTAGTAATACTGAGCTACGCAAACTCCCGCGTCCGTTAGGGGTCAGGTCGTCAGGCCGCACGGTCAAGAGTAAGTGCACGTGACGACATATCATAGGCTACCTGATGTAGCTCTACGTCAGGTGGGAGGACACAATAAAAATTCCTTTATCACACATATTCTTGTTTTTCTATATGTTATCTTTAAATAAAAATAAAATATTAAATACCACAATTAAATTATTAAATTTTATAAATAAATTATTAGATATTATAAGTATAATTATAATAAAAAATTATAATATTTAATATTTTATTTGTATTATATAAAATTTTAGTTGTATTTATCTAGTAATTAAAATATAATATATCTGCATTTACATAATTCCCTTTAAAATGCCAAGTTAATTTTTTAATTTGTAAAACAGCAAAGTGTATGCACTTGATGTAACTGGCACATTCCCTGAGGAGTTCAGCAGCCTCACCTATCTTTGGGATCTGTAAGCCATTTCTTCTCATCTTTAGGGTTTAGGACAAATACACTAACAAAGTTTGATTTTTTTTTAAAAAAAAACGAACTCTAACTAAATTTTAATTAGAATGTGGATTAAAATTATCAATTTTTTAAATAATATAATATATAATAGATTTTTTTTATATTATAGTAATCATAAAATAAATTAAACAAAAAAATTAACAATTTTATATTTGATCAGAAATTTTTTTAACCTGAAATATTTTTTAAAATTTTGAATTTATTTGGTACAACTATAACTTTATGGAGAAAATAAAATTTTTTAAAATTTATTTATTTATTTTGGTATTATAAATATATTCTTTTTTTTTTGAAAAATCAACAACAATATTTTTATAGATTCCACCACAAAAAATTTCAAAAAATAATAAAAATATTATAACCAAATAAAATTATGATTCCGATCTAAAAAAGCAAAGCAGCCATGATTTGCCCCAAACAGGCCCTATATGTCGGCAAATTATTAGGTCCGGACACCAAACAGAGAGATACATCTGGATTTCTCTCTGTCTATAATAAAAGCGCAACTGCTATAGTAACTGCGTTTTTACTATAGACAAAAAAAAAAATCTGTATCTCTTTGACAGGTGACCGGACCTAATAATTTTCCCTATATGTCCTACAAAATGTGTTTTCTGAAGAGGACTTGCCAATTGCTTTTGTAGGAATTTAGCTCAGAACTACTTGACTGGGCCATTGCCTGCTTTTATAGGAAATTTATCAGCCATGCAATACCTGTAAGTCAGCAAATCAATTTCTCTAATCCCATTAACATGAGATCAATGGCACAATTTACATACTTAATATGAGCTTAATTAATTTTTTTGATGGTTATTACTCTCATTATAAAATCATAAATAGGACTTTTGGAACTAATGCTTTGTCTGGACCCATTCCTAAAGAGCTTGGAAATCTTAAAAACCTTATTTCACTGTAAGACTTCTTTCCCTTACTCTTCTTAATTGCAAAAATTAGTTCATTAGTGTATTCATTAATTTTTAAAAATATTTTATCTTTCTAATTTGGCATTAAAAGAGTTATTTTTTCAGCTAATTTCAATTATGATTTTCTGGTGTGAAGATACTCCGGCAGCTACAGCACTTCTATTTCTACTGCTCAAATCCCTCACATTTGCAATGTTTTATTCCTTTTGATAGAGGCATGGGGGCAAATAACTTCAGCGGGACTATTCCAGCAGAGTTTGGTGGCCTTAGCAGCCTCCAAAAATGGTTATATTATCACAATTTTTTAGTACAGCTGCTACTAACAAGAATGAAATCAAATATCTTCAGTTCTCCAAGTTTTGCATATTCTCAGGTACATGGCTAGTTCTGGACTAAGTGGCGAGCTCCCAACTTCTCTATCCAAACTTACAACCTTGAACATATTGTAAGTTCTACGTGCACGGAAATTAAAAGTTTGTTTGAAACTGCTTTCTTATTGCTTCTCAAAAAAAAAATTTTAGTATAAAAATTCAAATTTTTATGCTAGAAAACTGTTTTAAGAAGCAGCAAGAAAGCCGCCCCAAACGAAGACTAAATCATGAGTTTTATGAAATTTTGCTTCTTGTCTCCTAAAAATTTCTAATTCAGGTGGGCATCAGACAATAATTTTACAGGCAAAATACCAGACTTCATTGGGAATTGGACAAACTTAAACGTTTTGTAAGATTATCCTTCTCATGCTATATATATGAACATTTGACTTTAAGGATATTGTAGTTAAATTACATGAACTTCTAATCATATAAATATATAGCATGTAGTGTAAGAAGATTTGCAGATAACATGGAAATAACTAAAATAGCTACAAAAGATGAGTTTGTATTTTATTAGTTTTCATAAGAGTGAAACCAAGGGAACATATTGCTATGAAAATGATGTGTTTTTCATCATACATGACTGGAGTATGAGGTAATGATTGATCCAGTATTTAATTAGAGAAGGGAAGACATATATACCAGGCTTAGAGTCAAATAAAGGAAGGTCATTTCTAATATTTTCTAACTAGGTCTTTTAAGTCTACCTTTATCTTTCTTAATATAAGTCAAATCTAATACATCTACTTTCCTAACCGAGTCATCGGAAAGCCGCTGTTTTATGTGATCAAACCATCTAAGGAAACTCTCTCTAATCTTATCTTTCATTGGAGCTACTCCAACCTTTTTCACGTATATGCTAATTTTGTATCCTGTTTTTAAGAGTAAAGCCGCTCATCCACCTGAGCGTCCTCATCTCTGCAACATTTAACTTAAGGTTATGCTTCACTTTTAATGGCCAACATTCTGCATCATAAAGCATTATAGATCTCTTTACCATCTTATAGAATTTTCCCTTAAGTTTGAGAGGGGTTTTTCTATCACAAAACAAGCTCGATGCATTCCTCCACTTCAACCATCCAACTTGAATTCTACAAACAATATACTCATCTAGTTCACCATCACTCTGAACAATAGACCCAATATATCTAAAATGTGTGCTCTTATTAATGACTTGATCGCCCAGTCACAATCCCCCCTCTAGATCTATTATTACTAAAATTACACTTCATATATTCAGTTTTAGATCTACTCAAATGAAAGCCTTTAGACTCTAAGATTGACCTCCATAATTCAAGTATAACTTCAACTCTCTCTCTAATCTTATCACCAAGAAGAATATCATCAGCAAAAACCATACACTAGGGCACAACCTCTTGCAAATGTCTAGTGAGAACATCCATGACTAAAGCAAATAGATATGGGCTTAAGGCTGGTATAATGAGTTAAAATGTTCATTCGTCTACTATAAGAACAAGAAACGCTTTACTGAGTTGGAAAACAAAATTTTGGTTCAGGTACATGCCTAAGAGAGCATAAAATCATGAAAATTCAATTCATAAGTGTTAGGATTCTTGGAGGAAGATGACACCTTCTTTGATCTTTCTTGGATGAGAGGGAGAGGGAGAGAAGGGGGAGAGGGGTTTTTGGAGGAAAACTAATCTGAAACTTTATTCAATTTTTCCCCTCAAACACATACAAGTCACCCCTACTTATAGTAAAACAATTAGAGGGGGAAAATAGTAAAATCTAAGCTTAAACACTTAAATCTAGATCAAATATCAACAGTAAGTAAAAGTCATACCCAACATATGAGGATTTCACAAGTAATGAATTAATCTCTCCTTGGTGATTAGATATTAAATTTGTTAATGGATGATAAACTAACAAATTGATCCCTCACAATCAATTAAAGATGAATAGATAACTCCCTGACAGTTGGACAAGAATATGCAAAATTTTGGGGATCTCTTTATATGTATGAACCTATTTTCTTCTATGAACTCTCATCCTTCTAACATTTACTAAAAATTATAAGAAGCATTTCAGTTAAAAATTGAATGGATAACTAAAAAGAGAACTACGAAAAGTAGTTGCCTTTTGCTTATCAAACTACTGCCATGTTTAACATCTCTCTAGTCATGCCAAAACTGCTTTCTAGATTCTTTTTCTTCATAAATAAGTGTCAATTCTACTCTTCATGAATGGAATTTCATCTACATTACAATTTCTAGAAAACATGTATTATACATCATACACAAATCAGAGGTGATCAATACTAACTGATGTTCTGGTAGGAGGATACAAGGTAACTCCTTCAATGGTCCAATTCCTTCAAGCTTTTCTAGTCTCTCCAATCTTACAGATTTGTAAGTATTTCATATGTCTACGAAGTACTACAAGTGTCCATTTTTAATAGACGCCCTTTTGTTGATTGTTTATCTAATAAGATGTTGTATTTTCTATTCCCAGACGCATAGGAGACATACTAAATGGGAGTTCATCCCTGGCATTTATTAGTAATTTGACATCTCTAAGCTCACTGTAAGGCTTGATGTTCCAATCAATGATATCATCTCCTTTTTTTTTTCTTTCTTTTGCATATTAATTTGACTCCATGCAGGATCTTAAGGAATTCCAAGATTTCTGATACTCTTCCATCAAACTTCTCAAAATATACAAGTTTAATGCATTTGTAAGTTCTTTTGTTTTCATCCATCATGTATACATTGCTTTACCTAAAAATGAAAATGATTTAACACTTGTTACTTTGATACAAATTGAATTTTTTTTCTTACGTAGGGATTTGAGCTTCAACAACATTACAGGCAATGTTCCACAGTCTTTACTGAACTTGAACTCACTAAAACTCTTGTACGAAATGCCTACTTCAGTGCCCCAAATGCTTCACTAATATTTCTAGTAGTATAAGAATAATTTATGTTTTGTTCTATTGTTTCCCTCAATAGATTCCTTGGGAACAACAGCATAACAGGCATCTTACCAGAAATAAAAAGTGAAGCACTAAGTACTATGTAAGTATGCAAGTCATTCAGAACATAATTAACTCCTAAAATAAATCAAACTAATTTTCTCCCTACTATATAAGTTGGGGAAATTTTCTCACTTCAATGAAAAATATAACAATGTTATGCTGTTTTGATGAAATGTAAGATTTTAATATAAAAAAAATTCCTTCTAAATCTGCAGAGATCTATCATACAATCAACTATCAGGAAGCTTTCCATCTTGGGTCAGCGATTCAAACTTAGAGTTGTAAGTTATAGAAAAAATATATTTTTTCTTATTTAGAAACTGCATAATTTTTTTAAACATGAAAGTTTTGCCATACCATTATAATAATTATGTTTTTCTCTATATGTAAATTAATGTCAATTTCAAAGGAGGTTCAGAGTTCCATTTGATGTAGATTGGATTTTTTGGGAGTTAGCCCCTCCTTATGTCTCCTAGCATAATATTAGTTGCATTGACAACTCTCAAACATTTGTAGCTATTAAATCTTATTTTAATGAATGAATCTGTAACTGTAAAATTCATAAATGTATTTTATTTTGCATTCACATTAAGCCTTCAATGCATTATATGAAGATAATTCATTATAAAAATGAAAACTCCTAACTATACATCTCATAAAGTTTATCATTGAATTTGATCTTCTATTGGTAAACGGCTAGAGTTGATAATGTTCAAATAATAAAATAAATCATTCAAATACTCCAATCATTAACGGCTAGAGTTGATAATGTTCAAATAATAAAATAAATCATTCAAATACTCCAATCATAACCGCATTGATTGAAAATATTAAGTGGTGGAGATTATATCTTTCAAAAAAAAGCCCTTAAATCTCAATGCAAATCATTTTAGGCCCACATCCAAACAAAAATATGAAATTTTTAATAATTTATAAAATCTAAAATATTTCAAATGAAGTTTACTACACATCAACTTAAAAGAAAAATTCCTCCACCCTTCACAACCTTTTGTCAAGAGTGATAAATTTGAGAAAAATCTCACATCACCGAAGAGCTAATATCTTATCAATAGTATCAATATGATTTATTCTCTAATTATCTCTCATAAGCAAGGATGTGATATGTGTTCTCTAATTGATATTTTTGTTGTCAAATGGCACAACTAGTATATGGTTGTGGATGTAATGCTCTGACAAGTAAGTTTTGCCACAAAATGACATCAATAAATTATAATCATAATTAGAACCTATAAGTTCTTCGATGACTAAAAATCCTCAAGTAATAAATCATACATTCCAATTAATTGGGCATAAAGCCCTCTATTAGTTAAGATCAATTAAAATTAATCCCCTTAAATAAATTTTGATCCCTATATCTATAAGGTTCCCCTAGAAGAAGCAACTTATAGCTAGCAATAAAGATCCTTTGGTCAGATTAGATTAACTATATCCTCTAACAAAGTAGACTAAGATCAATGACAACCAAAGATTATGGAATCATAAGGTCTTGATTAGGTTAATCATCATCCCTCTCACCATCTACTTTAAGTCTAAAGTGATAAATTTTAGATCATATAACAACTTATTGCTACTATGCTAATCACTTAGCTTCTAATAAATAGCCTTAATTGAAAGCTCCCTTTCATCACCAGGATGGGTGATTAACCATAAAGGCTTGTGCTTATGGTAAACTTGAAAATAGATCATGAAGTTCTCACAAAATTAGGGCAAAACCTCTGAGTAGTATCTTATTTTTAATCTAAAAGGCCTTAAAATTTGACCTAGAAATACACTAAACTCTTTCTCAATAGAGATTTGAGGATGAATTTCTGGAGCACACAATATACCTATATATCGATAATACTCATAACAAGGAGAGCAACAAAAAAAAAACATATTAACAGATAATATACTCAATAATGAAAAAAAATTTATAATAATCTGTTGCATGGATTCCTACTATAAATAATAAACATATGTAATAATATAGATATAGCATTGTTTGATCCACGCATCCTAGTTCTTTCCCATAACAATTCTTTTGTTTCATTTCAAAAAATAAAAAAATCACAAAATTTAGACTTATTTTTTTTTTCTTTGTGATAGAAACTTGGTCGCCAACAATTTTTTCATAGACAATTCCAATAACAGGTAATTATCATCATTTTCTATCTTATGTAAATTCGATTTCTTTTTAATTCATATATACCTGAACTTCAATTTTATTAACAATTATTTTTCAGTGTCTTGCCTTCAGGATTAGAGTGTCTACAGAGAAACATGCCATGCTACCGTGATTCACCAGTGTGTAAGTCATTCTCCACATCTTCTTGAATCTTTTTCAAGTATTGAAAAAATCATAGAAACTACCAGTATATTATGTATATAAACATATTTGAGGTATCTTAAATTGCAGATTCTCAGTTTGGAATAAAGTGTGGTGGAAGTGCAAGTGTGACAAGTTCTGATGGAACTAACTTTGATGCGGATAATGCTAATCTCAGTACAGCATCTTATTATGTGACAGACCCTATAAAATGGGCAGTAAGCAACACTGGAAGCTTTAAAGATGCCACAAATCCTAATGCCAACTATATAATTAGATCTCAATCCCAATTCCAAAACACACTGGATCCAGAATTATTTCAGACTGCAAGAATGTCACCTTCCTCATTAAGATACTATGGTTTGGGACTTCAAAATGGAAATTACACGATAAAACTGCAATTTGCTGAGATTGGAATAGTAGATCCACCCACTTGGAAGAGCTTGGGAAGAAGGGTCTTTGACATTTATATACAGGTGAGCAAACCATACATTGACAATATATGCATAAATGACAGCGTCTTGTTTGATAAGGACATAGAGTATCCAGTTTTAGTTAATAAGGACATAGTAGATTGTGGATGGATTTTTGTTGGTTAGGGTGAGATTTATATTTGTTAGTTCATGCCGAAAAAAAAAAAACCACCTTAACATATTTCTGCTTTATGTATACATACATACACATATTAGATTTAAGAAGAACTATATATTTCCAGAAGGATTTTCTACCAAGATTTAAAGGCAAAATTAATATTTAACAATTATTTGAGTTGAGTTATTGTCTACAATAACACTTTACGTAGCAATGATGAAGGTGAACTTCAATATGTGCCTATTCTACAAAAAGATTTTGGTTGCTTGACAGCATAGCAAGTGAATGAGTAACTTTTTTTTAATTATTTTCAAGTTGCTAACGGGATCAAATATACAACCTTAGGGCATACGTAAGGAGAAGGAATTTAATATAAGAAAGGAAGCTGGTGGAAAATCTTTTACAGCAGTCATGAGAGAGTACCAAGCACCTGTAACAAGCAACTTCCTAGAAATACATTTCTTTTGGGCTGGAAAAGGTACATGTTGTATTCCTACTCAAGGTTACTATGGTCCATCCATTTCTGCAATCAGTGTATCTCCTTATGGTATGCTATTTCATTTGATTACAAGAACTTTCAGCCTAAGTGTCTTCATAAATTCATCTAGATAACCATTATCTTACGATAATCGATATTTACAGACTTCATACCATCTGTTAGTAACAAAGCACCAAATTCCTCTTCATCAAGCAACAAAACAGGATTAATTGTAGGTATTGTAGTTGGTGTTGTGGTGTTGTTGGGACTCGTCATTTTTGCAATAATTTTGTGGAGACATAGGCAAGAAAAACTTAGCAAAGATGATGCAGGTAACTTCTTTAAGGAATATGAAATTTTATTTGTTTATTTATTTGTGAATATATGAATGTTTATATTTACTTTTGAATTTGAGACTAAGTTAATATATTAAATAATACAGAGTTGTTAGGATTGAATTTCACACCAAATACATTCAGCTATGTTGAATTGAGAGCAGCAACTGAGGATTTTAACCAGTCTAATTTTCTCGGAGAAGGAGGCTTTGGGCCTGTATACAAGGTTTGTTTTACCCAAATATGACAAAATCAATTTTTTATTTTACCATATTTTTTTCTTTAGACTGACTAATTTTGTGACATTTTTCATCTTTCAATTTCATAAAAATATTCACCAGTGAAATAAATATGATATTGCTTCTCAAAAAGCATGATGAGAGTGCAATGCATTTTTTTCTTCTCACTTCAAATAAAATAAGCACATTATTAATGCTAATCAACTATCCTTGTACACACAAATCTGATACAAAACTAATTATAAGTCTTGAAGAACTTGAGAGTAAAATGTTTGACTTGTTTCATCAAGGGTAAACTATATGATGGAAGAATGGTAGCAGTAAAGCAACTATCCGTAGCATCTCACCAAGGAAAGAGACAATTTGTGACAGAAATAGCAACCATATCAGCAGTTCAACACCGTAATCTAGTTAAGTTGTATGGTTGCTGCATTGAGGGAGATAAGAGGCTCTTGGTTTATGAGTACTTGGAAAAAAGGAGTTTAGATCAAGCTATTTTCGGTATGATATAAAATAATCAAAAGCTTAAAGCAAAATCATTAAGAATTCTTGCACGTGATTGGCTTCATTTTGCAGGGAGAAATGATTTGCATCTTGAGTGGGAAACACGCTTTGAGATTTGTCTGGGAGCAGCAAGAGGCTTATCTTATCTTCATGAGGAATCAAGTGTGAGAATTGTTCACAGGGATGTAAAATCCAGCAATATTCTATTAGATGAAAATCTTAACCCAAAGATATCAGATTTTGGTTTGGCAAAGCTTTACGACAATAAGAAAACTCACATTAGCACAAGAGTTGCAGGAACGATGTGCGTGGGGATTTCAATGTTTATCTTTAACATGTTTGTTTAGTGACTTTTCTATTGTTCTTTATTTTCAGCATCATTTATAATTCAATATTATGATATTTGCAGAGGTTATCTTGCACCAGAATATGCTATGAGAGGACATCTAACAGAAAAGGCTGATGTGTTCGGTTTTGGGGTGGTTGCTCTTGAAATTCTTAGTGGAAGGCCTAACTCGGACCTTGCGCTTGAGGAAGAGAAAGTCTACTTGCTTGATTGGGTAGGCAATGATTTATACACTTCAGTTCTTAAACTTATATAAAATAACTACCAAACTAACATTCAAATGCATTTATTTTGGGCACTCCAATAAGCATGCATGATATTTGATGTGAGAACACAGTGAAAGAGGAAAAAAACACATATTCAGTAACTTGTGGATTCAAAGAATATTAAAAATATAAAGTTTGAGAATAAAAATCTCAAATTACTAAGCAAAGATAGTTACATTCTTCAAATAAATTAAAGACATCATAAAGAAAAAACGCTAACAAAAAAAAAACAATGAGAATCTAAATTTTTTAAGAACAATTGAAATCAAACCAAACTATAATGATAAATTATAAAAGTGTTAATTTAAAGGCTGAAATAATCAAATTTGTTTTAAATCACGTAGCACTCTTGGGTATAACCTGAGAGAATTTCTCATATGTCATTTTCTATTAAAAAGAGTGAAACCACACATTAAAAATGGGCACTGCTAACTTTTTG
Source organism: Dendrobium nobile (assembly GCA_022539455.1). Taxonomy (NCBI): domain Eukaryota; kingdom Viridiplantae; phylum Streptophyta; class Magnoliopsida; order Asparagales; family Orchidaceae; genus Dendrobium; species Dendrobium nobile. Next base: position 4,939,985 of record CM039733.1, on the reverse strand, counting down.
GCCTAATTAGAACCTTTTAAGTCTTTAGAGATCTTTAAGAAATATGAACTCTCACTCATTTTACATTGCATCGCTATTTATAAGCAATATCTAATAGCATAAACTTATTGAAAAGCACTTCATAATTACCTATCTTATGTACAGTTTTATATACCTTGACTCTTCATTCACTTTGCAAGTAGTATATTAAACTCTTTGGATAAAGCTGCAAATGTAAAACGAAGCATAAGAAATGAGAACTAAAGCTATAGCTCCATTAGATTTATACATCCCTCTTATTAATTCCTCATTCTTTCGCTTGCCCAGCATTAAAATGTTTGCAGAACTTAAACTCTAACAGTTTTAACTAACTGTCCAAATAAAATCAAATTATGAAGAAGTTATAACAAAATGTGTTATCTGAAATATTAGCTTTATTCTTATATTTCAGGCTTGGCATTTATATGAAGAGAAGCATGAACTGGACTTAGTGGACCCAAGTCTATCATCATATAATAAAGATGAAGCTATTCGAGTAATCCGCGTTGCTCTTCTATGCATCCAAGCATTGCCGGCCTTACGACCGCCAATGTCGAGAGTGGTGGCTATGTTGGTTGGAGATATCGAGATTAATGAGGTCACCTCAAGGCCAAGCTATCTAACAGAATGGCAGTTTAAGGATATAAGCAGCAATTTTGTTAATGATGATTTTTCAAGCTCGACAGACACAAGACTAACAGATAGCCAAACTAGTGTGCCATCAGATCAAAACAATGTAATTTACATGGAGGCTAATCCTTCAGCTGATGCGCCTTTAAGGCACAACTCTATTGAAGAAGGAAGATGATGTCTCTTCCTCCAAAGTAAAATCAATATTCATCATTTACAGTGCAAAGCAGTTTCTGCCTTCTTAACATCGTTAGGTAAGAAAGATTAGTACTATGCATTCACAAGCATATATAGGCTTTGATAGGATTCAAGAGATAATTTTATGCTGGTTATTAACATGAAAAGGCTAGACTTAACAGAAACAATGATCTAGTTCATGTATTTGACATTAGTTCCATAGTTGTATCTTAAATAGAATGCTAGCTCCATACATGTAACTTAAATATGATGTAAAACATAGCTTACTTTCAAATAATGGAAGCATAATGTAAATAGTTAGAGTTTAGGGTGTGAGAAAAAAATGAGGCTTAGTTTATGTTTCTAGCATAAAGTCTTATGGTAGATCATAAAATATTTTTTTAGGTCATTAACAATTGATTACTATTATTTTGACTGTGATTACTAAAATAATGAAAATGATTATACTGTTATTTTAGATGTGATTACTAAAATAATGTGTTTGATTACTATTATTTTGAATGTGCTACACAAAAGGTTTAGAGTTGCACAAATACATCTAAAAACAAATGAAATGGAGAAATTTTAGCACATCATATCTGGTTTAAATCCTCTCCCCAATGAGAGGGTTAGGATTGAACTCATTAAAATTGTAGTAGTTTAAAAAGGTTTGATGGATTCAATCCTAACCATCCATAATGCAATGCATGGCTGGACTGGGATAATTGCACATGTACAATCACTGTTGTAATTGGAGAGGATCCAGATAAACAATCTTTGAAGTTATTAAAAAAAAAAAAATTTAAGGCCACTATATTGTATTGTTTTGAAAAAAAAAATATTGAAAATTGTTTTGCCTATTATAAAGCATATTTTACATCATGAGAGGAGAGACCAAGAATTAAAAATTCTTCTATGAAAAAATATTCTAATTAAAATATAATCATAAGGGACCTTAAAATCTTTAAATTTATTTTAAGACAAACATATCATATAAATAATTATTTATCAAATTTATATTATATTATATAAAAAATAAATTTGATTATTTTAACACTCATCATGATTAAATTGTCAACATAAATCTTAATTCAAAATTTTTTAAAGAAATTTAGATAGTTATCTTTATATTCACTCAAGCTATCAAATGGGAAGTGAGGTACTATCTACAAGACGAGCACCCCATATAACTCATGTAGTTACATTGACCAAAATTATATAATAAATTTCCTGTTTTAAGGAACGATTGATCATCATCCATCATATCATTTACACGAATCATAGAGAAATATGAACAGATTTTATAGGCAAAAAGATTTAAAAATAAATTAAAAAATAAAATAAATTAAAAAAAATGAATAGATTTTATAGGCATTAATAGTCATGCATTATATGTAACTCAAAATATATTCAATGAATGAAATGTCTACTCACAAATTGGTCCCTGAAATGTTTCAAATGTTAGTTAAATGATGATGCAGAGAAGAATGTTCCTAAGTTGCAATCCAGCTTATGTATCATGCAATAACGGTCCTATTGCCATGAAACATAAGATTTGAAAGCTATGGAAAATAAGTAGACCAACGAGATCACCAAAAGTAACAAAAATTTAAGCCAAAATTGAAGTTTAAAACTAGAAATACAAATATGTCCAAAATCCAAGTAAATAGCGTGATAAATATAAAAGGACAGAATATCCAATATAGAGTTGCAGGGCATTCAGATCTCTATCTTCCTCTACTTCCACGACCACGTCCGCCTCTTCCACCACGGCCATGACCTCCACCTCCAACCTTCTGCTGGCCCCAAGCTTTCTTGCCATTGGAAGAAGCAAAGGGGACTTTCATATTATCAGGCAAAGGGAGTATATGATCCACACACTTTCTGAAGCTGAAGTCATCCACTGATCCATCAATGCGTACTATGAAGAAACACCTGCTCTTCCATGCTGGGTGATAACGCACCTGAAAAGCTTGAACCCCTTCTCCAATTTTCTTACCAGCATCTGCGTGTCCCTTCTTCAACAAATCGATCAAAGCCAAGTGCTCATACTGCAAGATGATGAGTTGCAATGTTTAGTCAAAAACATTTTAAATGAAACTTGGGCGCCGGGTATGATGATTTTACTCTAACATCACTAGAAGATTTGACTCAGCAAAGGAAAGTATTCATTAAGAACGATCATCTAGGAGTTTACGAATCCTAGTCTTCTTTCACAGTTGCTTTTAAGCTCTTATGTTGTTTTTCTGTGTACCTACATTTTGTCCAATGAATAGTTTTATTTTCATCATTGTAAATTGACCGTTATGTAATTTTTTTTTCCTTAATGAGATGGGAGTTTGCACCCAGTTGAACTACTACATCTATGCACCTAAGATTGATATACCAACATTGTTAAGCGTTAACACAGTCATGGTTAATTCTTTATTTGCTTGAAGAAAATATGTTTGCATTACATAATTTGATGACGTTTGGATTGAAACAACTAAATCATTCTTATGAAGAAAAAGCAAGCAATGCAATTTAATAAGAACCCTACCTCCCTACAGGTTTTAACCTCCCCACTGAAGTGCTTGTCTTGCCACATACTAATAATAAGAAAATATAACATTCACAATTCAGGATCCTAAATTATGTTGCCAAAAAATGCTTTTGACACATCATTCAGCCATGGGGTGAACCAGATCTGCAGCTGAATGACGTTAGAATCAGAGAATTTTCATTTTATTTTATTTTATTTTATTTGTTATTTTGTTGTGATATGGAAACATAGGTCAGCCATTTGCAGTACAAAGTTTCACCAAATTCACAAAATGAGCTTCTTCTGCACACCAATAAAAACAGTGTTTTTTTCTTTTAATTTCAAAAGTAGTACTGATTTTAATTTCCCTGAAGATATTTTTTAACCAGAAAAGTTGAAATTTTGATTGAAAAAATAAAATTATCTTATGAAGAAAATGCAAGCAATGCAAAAGCATAGACACCACACCTGCACGAGAATCCCAACTGAATTCGCTGTCTTTTCACTTGATCCTATTGAAAAAAGGTAAAACAATCGAATTTGAGAAAAATGTATTATGTTGCCGAACCATTAGTCAAAATTGATTTTAAATTAATTAAAATAAAATAGAACTTCAATTGTTTTCTAAAATTACCATTCCTTAATTTATCCTTCTTAATTGTGTGACACATTATCTTATGATTCTCATTTCCATCAAAACTTACCTATCCACATTTTTTTTATTGTAATACAATCGAATTCATGCATCATCACCACCAATTGTAATTTTATAAAATTTAACGTGAAGTTTCTAAGATCTACTTTTATCGCAAAATACTCTAGAAGCATTTATCCATTTTGAACACCTACATTAACTCTAAAGGTTATATCCTCATTAGCAAATATATGCACAACTGCCAAAATATATATTGAAAATTACATAAAAAAACTTTGTTTATAAATATTTGATTATCATAGAGAAGGATCAAAAGGAGCTTCAATAACTCTTTTACTTCACTCAATCATTCTCAATCAACTGACTTAATACAATACTAAGAAGCCTTAAAGAGACTTGGCCTCAGAATACATTCCTAAAAAGTAAAATCCATTAAATTTTTGAAAGAATGAAACAAATGCATGTATCCTTATTGCATATATATAAACATACTTAAAACTTGATATGGAAAACAAGTTGATGATCATACTTTTCTTGCATATCACTACAATGTCAACGTAAGATTAGCCATGGGCTCAAAAATTAGAAGTGTAAACAATACAACATGCCAGATCCAACAGCACATTGGTAAACCTATGAATGTTAAATGCAAAGAAAATTTCCCCACATAATTCTAGGTGAAGTCCCACCATGAACAAGCATAAACTCATCCAAATGCAATAACCCATTTTTTTTACAGATAAATCTAAGGACTTGCATTGAGATCCAATCCTATCAGAATATAGAGAAAATCTAAGGGTTCTGATTTCAAATTTCAAAATGGAATAAAAAATAGAACATGACTTTTTTGTGTATTTATTATGCATACAAGAACTTGTTCAGCATAAATCATGCATTGAGATCAAACATAAACTAACTTTCATCAACTAGCTTTCCAATTTCTCCATTTTCAAATGCAAGGAGCCACCCTCCGTATTAAATTTCATTAATCTCCACCATTCCCTTGATCCTAAAAAAATTGCATCTTAAATTTAACCATCTACTCAGAATAGAACTAAAGAAGCATCTTTCTCATCCTAGATATTAAATCCTGAAGTTTCTAAGATGGAAACAAAATCTATCACCCACTTCTTCAAAACAATATAGCACAAAAGCGATAGATAGTCATATTTCAAATTTTATTCAATGTAAATCCATCACCCCGCCAATTTATTTCACTTACATCTATTTAACTTAGTCTTTATCTGGTCCTTAATTCTGAGGTAATCTTATCATTTCACTCTCCATGATGGTAATTTAAAATTTAGACATATCATGGGCTCAAAAAGAGCTTTTATATAGTCCTTATTTATGAAGTAATTCACTCCTTATGATGCCCTCTAAAAGAAGGGTACAAGGTAACCATGACTGACCATGCAACAGAGCATATACAAGAATACACTTTGATACAGAAAAATTTGAATATTAAATTTAAATATTATCGAGTCACCTCAAGTTTCAGTTTCTATTCATACCTAATATTTCCATGAACACTACATTTTATATTCATAGAGCTTTTGTTTTTCAATGGCACAAGGACGCAACAAAAGAAACCACTTTGCAATTCCAACATACAATTCTGAAGTCCATAACATGTTTATTTATTTTAGATTCAACTAAATCTATCGCTCCATTCTTTTCTAAAATACAATAAAAAAGGGATGGAAAAATTTTGGCTTTTCCTTTCTCTAATTTCAACTAGGATTGAACAACCCAAACTTACTTGGATTAATTTAACCTGATTTCAATCAGGTTTATTCTTATCAGTTGCGATTACATATGCATCATAGTACAGAAAGCTTCGTATACTTGCAATAGGTGCTAAAAACTTATATTTTCTAATCATGGTCCGTTGATGGATTCCCCATTACGGTGGAAATGTCGCAACATATACGCCGAAGAACTACTTCACCATCGATAGCTAAAATACCTGCCCTAATCTTTCAATAAAAAAAGTGCGGGAGAAAGTGCACAAGAACTTCAATCTGTAATTTAACAATCACTTCTACAGTTCTACATACGGAAATAATAAATACCAAATCCTATGACATAAAAAGGGAAAAAAACAATAAAAATGGAATATTTCGAGATACTAAAGAACCATTAAAACTCACCTTGTTGATATCAAGATTGGCAGGCCAGTCATGTAGCAACTTGTGAAAGTAATCAAACATTTCCACCGACGAGCAAAACACTTTCGGTCCAACCTTCACAGCAGCAGGCTCCGTCTCCTCCTTTCTAACTTCTTCTTCCTCCACCGTCTCTTTCACCTCCTCCACTTCTCGATCCTCTCCACCCACCTCCTTGGCCTCCAGTTCCTCGAGCCTCTCCTCTTCCACAGACCTTTCCAGATTGGGCTTCTTCGTAGCCCCTTTTTCCTCATCATCCTCTTCATCCTCTCTCCCCCTCTTCACGCCGCCGTTCTCCGACGCCTTATCGGCTATGTCGGGAAGAACTGCAGCGGATTCCGTGGCGATGGATTCACCGGGAAACCCAGTCACAAGATCCATGTCCTCCGGCACTTGTGCCTCTGGTTCGTCTATATTTTGGGCGGCATCGGTTATCCCTTCCGCCATTGTCGCCTCCTCACTAGTCACTCCAGAAGCGGCGTAGTCCGAGAAACCCTCGATGTGGAATAGGGTTTTCGCCACAAATTATTGGCGAGACCTCAAAACATTGAAACAAACATCTAAAGGGTCTGCTGTGCGCTAACATATATATAGCTGTCGATTAGGTTTTTTTTTTTTATTATTTAGAAAATAAATCATGTATAATATATTTATATAAATTATAATATAATAGATTTAAAAATAATTTGATTTTCTTTTCTATTACAATTGCATATAACAAATATATATTTTTAATAATAATTTTTAGTATATCTTAATTAAGTTTATATTATGTAATTTTATTAATGAAAATTTTGCTTTAAATTTATATTACAATTAGATGCAAAGCAAAAAATAATAGAAAAATAATTAAAATATTGATATTTTTCAAAATATTCATTTTGTCGACAGAATTATGATGTATTATTTTGTATTGTAAATTTTTAAAATTAAGTTCAAGATCATTCAATATTTTATTTTAGAAAACTTTTAGTCGAATATTGATCTAAAGTAAGTTCGAATAAACTCAATTCAAGCACTTGAAGAATATTTAGAAATTTTGAGGTATTAATTAAATGGTCAAATAATCATCAAACCTTGCATGCTTTTAATTAGATGCAGTAGCTAGACAAAACGAATCATATGAGCTAAATATCATTTGATTCCAAGGTCCTTAGTGTATTTAAATGTTTAATAATTTGTCTATATTCAAAAGAGCTAATATGAATCATCTAATAGAGTGTTTTGAAATTTCAATAAAATTTATAGAAACATCACTCTTAAAAAATTATAAATAAAATCTCATTGTCCACATGAGTGAATCTAAGCTTGAGTTGTGAGAGAACTTGAATATCTAAAGAACTCTAGAGTTCTATAATACTTCTGACACTGACGATCACTATAAACTACTGACATTGTACACAGGGGCGGATCCAGCTTCTTTTTTTCAAGGTGGACAAATTTTTTTTTTTTCTTGGGGATGGGTAAAGACGCTTAGGATTAATAAAATTATGACAAAAAATATTTTTGAGCGGGGGGACAAAATACACTAAAACCCAAAATTTTTTCAAAATATCCTCTTTAAATATTTAATTTTTTTTTCCTCCCATGATTGTACAATTATTGTCATTAGGGCATTATCACCCAGCTGTTATTACCTAACTACCATAACTCAACAGCATAGTTCATTAATCATTATTAGATTGTTGTCACTTAAGCACCTTATTTTATTAGAATTGCTTATATCTCTTTACAAATTTTTTCATTCTCTGTAAGATTAATTATTCTATGCGAACATTGAATATCATCCGGAGACTAACCAGAATGCGCCATATCACCCCTTCGCTATGTTTTGCCGCTCGATACTGGTCAATAATGTAGCTCGGGACTGCTGACGTGATGCGTTCTGACTGACCTCCATACAACGTTCTGCATCCGAATAATTTCTCCTATTACAATTACATGAAACCAATAAAAATTCTCCGACACCAAGCAGGTGCTCCTAATATTATAATATCATATTCTATAGCTTTGAAGATGAGCAAATTTCTATAACTTCAAATACATTTCAACTAGATTAGGTCCGTTATTATTTTTCTTTTATCTATGTGTGTTAAATCTTTGTGCAAAATCAAGACAAAAGCTATCTCTCTAATCTCTATCACATCAAACTTTTTACCCAGCAAGGAATATTATTTAAAAAAATGATCTACATTTAAAAAGTAATTGCTTTTATAACTTATGTTGATAAATATTACTTTAAAAGCGATTCATTAAAGAATAATGAAAGTTCAAAGATCATATAGATATTTTAAGAACTAATAATTGTGGTATATTAAAAAAATTATTGTTAAAACTAACAAAAATTTAATAAAATTATTATTAATAATGGTACTTCATTTAATATTTATATAAGAGATTTTTTTTTCTAAGTCATTAAAACATGAGAAATATTTTTTTAAAAACAAATCTTAGTCAGAAAGCATAAAATATGTGAAGATAAAAAGAACTTTTTCAAATACTAAAATCATAATTCACTGAGCTTTTAGAAAATCCCTAAATACTTTAAAAAATAAAGAAATATTAAATATTGCAATAATATTCTGAAATAATATTTAAAATGTTTGGAGTGTTGTTCATCACCAGATAAACAACAAAATATCAGTATTTTAATAATCTTAAAATTTATAAAAATCAAACATTAAAATTTCCCATAAAAAAAACAGTAAATAAATAAAAATGATTTTTTCTAGTTTTATTTGTTAGACTATTGGTCTACAATTACTCGTCAAGTAAAGATCTCTATTATTCTTGTAAATTATAAAAACAATCCAAATCAACAAAACTCATTTTTCATTAAAAAAAATACATTTCATTGTGTGATAGATAGCATGAGAAATTATTCTGTGTAGTCACCAAATACTATCCGGTGGCGAATTAGGATGCTCCAAGTCATTTTTTTATGTGTATCGGATGATGTGGCACATCCTGAATCGCCTCCGGACAATTCGATGACTGCACAGAATAATTTCCAGATAGCAGAAACAGAACATCAGCATAGGAAATTCCAATTCATAGCGCAAAATAATAAAAATGTGGAAAAACCAAAACTTATGGAAATCACCAACATATTCAGAGTACCTGAAATAATCTTATATGATTAATATACTGCATTTGCTAATAATATTTCATATTTCTCCTCCCTATGAGCTTCTATACTGATGTACTCTCAATTGTATTCATACCAACAAATCTTCCATTCCCTCCCTGAAAACAAAATTTCTGCATTATCTACAGATTGATTAGTACATTTGTTATTTGTAACAACAAATATCCATTTCCTTCTGCATCAGATGAAGATAATTTTCACTTCAGAACTCTATCAGCAATGACTTCCTAAATGCAATAAGCTCAGTATACTAACTTCAATTTAATCCAAGAGGATAGCTTAGCCAACTTATTCCAACAAAAAGAATCAACACCCAGCTCCTTCTACCTTCCAGTTGGATAGCAAATCGTGTTCAAATTTCTAATTTCAGTTTAGCTAACAACTATTCGAAAAATGAAAGATGCTAAATACTTCTGGTGATGACCAATAAAGAGAAAGGTTTCGTTTGGAACAATTTTTTTACTACTTCTTGGAGCAGTTTTTTAGTATAAAAATTAAAATTTTTGTATTAAAAAGCTGATTCAAGAAACAGTAAAAAAGCCATCCCAAATGAAGCCAAAGAATCACCATCTACAATCTATCAAACGTGATATTGTACACCAACCTCTATCAATGAAGCTCGGGGGATTCTGAGCGCCACCGCCACTTGCCGGCAATTCCGCCGTAGAAATCCATAGACCAAGTTGATCATATTCTTCTTGAAGAAAGATGAGGAAGAATGAGCCAGGACATCCGTGTGGCCTATCATGTAAGCCACACCAGCTTTCCTTTCCTCCAACAGTTCCATCACTTCATCTCTCAATGGCATCTTCTCAGATATCTCCATCATTAAGTTCTCATTAGACTCGTCAGAACTAGAGACATTATTGCTGCCTTCAAGCAGCAAAAATTCTGAAACTTTGTTCAGCAGCTCCTCTTCAAATTCACTAAATTCTCCACGGGAATCCTTATATCCATATCTTACAATGCACCCAAAGAAGCCAAACTCTTTAGGACCAATTCGGCTAATAAAAAAATGCTCTTCTAGTGGGATTCTTGGCAAGGCCACAGTCTGCAAGGTTACAAAGATTATGATACGATGGAAGGCAGGGAAGTTGGTAATGAAGTGACAAAACATTGGAGGAAAGACATCTGGGATGGTCGAGAAGACAAAGCCAATGCCAGGAACACGAACAAGGCCGACGCTGAAGTTGAGAATGCTGTCAAGCTGCACTTTGTTCTGTAGCTCATAAGCCAGTTTCGTTGACGTACCATAATGCCAAATAGTCATAACAAATAGAATGATAAGAGAGAAGACAAGCGGAAGCCAGGCTCCATGTGGGAACTTAACAAGGCAGGCTGATAAGTAGAAAAGCTCCACAGAACCAAAGGTGATAGCAAAGAGAGTTGCTAAGAGAATGTTTTGGTTCCACACAGTGGTGATGATGAGGAACATAAGGCATGTTGTGACAAACATTACTGTGATCACTGAAAGCCCTGGACTTTTAGAGAATTTGTGATTTTTTTGCGAGAAGAACAGATAAAAAATTCCAACCTTTGAATTCTAAGGCTTCGTTTGGGACGACTTTCTTACTGCTTCATAAAGTAGTTTTCTACTAAAAAAAAATTATACTAAAAAGCTACTTTAAGAAGCAAAATAAAAGTCATCCCAAACGAAGCCTAAGAGGAAAGAAGAGTTAGAAAACGCACCATAAGCATTTCCAATTGCTGTGGTATCTTTAAAGCCAATTGTGACAAAAATGCATAGAAGCATTAAAAGCCAGTTGATTTCTGGTATGTATATCTGGCCATGGACATGGTTTGATGTATGAATGATCTTCACGCGAGGAAAGCAGTTCAGGGCCCTACATTGACTGATTATGGAGAAAATGGCTGAAATCATCGGCTGGCTCGCAACTATTGTGGCTAGTGTGGCGATGATATATACAGGCCAATATATGCTCTCTATATTGGAATAAAAAAGAAAGATTTCATCAGCTAAATTAATCTGATCATATAAGGGCTATACTGCAACAGTCATAATATGAAATAAAGTAAAAAGCTTTAGGCTTGTGCCTGGGATAGATCGGTAAAAACTCATTTGAGAATCCTCTTTGTGCTTGGAAAGGAAGGCAGCTTCACCCATGTATGCTAGTAATAAACTTGGAAAAACTAGCGCTGAAAATGCTATCTGCAACAAAATAAATTTACAGTTTAATAAAATCTTGATCGGGCACAAATCTCGAGGCAAAATCAAGCTGGAAACTTAAAAAATTAAATACAGGATGACCTGAACTCCGATTTCAGCGAACTTACAGTCAAACTGAGCATCTTGGAAATACGAACCCAACGACACCAAATTCGACTCAATCCGAGCCCAAATGAGTCCAAATTAAGTACCCGAAGCGTTGTTGGAAAGTTCGTACCACGATTTGAGTTACCAAACGATTTCCAAATATGACGAGCTTATAGTCGAATCGAGCGGCTCAACGAGACGAATCCAACGAGCCCAAGATCGCCGAATTCCGAAATCATTAAGACCTTCAAATGTTCGATGAACGGTACACGATCAAGGGATTCAATATCGGCCGTCCATCCAACCACTCCCCATTTACCCCTGATCTCTCGCCTATTTACAGGCCATGCCACTCCAGAAAATCTATAAATAGACCCCTCATCCCTCATGAGAGGGGACCAAAACAAGAAGAAGAAGAGAAGAAGATTAGGAGGGAAGAAACTCATTCTCGACCACCAACGCCGGAATTCTGCCCGACGCCCGAGTGACGCCGGAATTCTTCCCGACGCCCGAGTGAGGCTGGAATTCTGTCCGACACCCGAGTGACGCCTGAATTCTGCCCAAGTGACGCCGGAATTCTGCCCGACGCCCAAGTGACGCCAGAATTCTGCTCGACGCTCGAGTGACGCCGGAATTCTGCCCGGCACTTAAGTGACGCCGGAATTCTGCCCAAGTGACGCCGGAATTCTACCTAACGTTCGAGTGACGCCGAAATTTCGTTCGATCTCCAAGTGACGTCGGAACTCTGCCCGACGTTGTTACTGATTTTCAATCCATAAGTGATCCATTGTAATCTGATCATAATAAATTTTAAAGACAAGTCAGCCTCTTGTATTGCAAGCAAACACTAGTGGAACTCTTTCAACTGGGTGTGGCCCCGTGATTTTTTCCCTTTCAGGGTTTTCCACGTAAAAATGCTGGTGTTGTTATTTCATTTCCTGGAACTCTTTTAACACTAAAGTCAATCGTATTCTCACAATCTTCATTGAAAAGCTTTATAAAATATCTCATCTACCTTCGTTGAGTAACTTAAAAAATTATGAAAATGATTTAGGACTCTATCAATCTCTAAATAATGCTTAGGTTTTCTTTGATTTGATATAAAATTATAAAAATCTCACTTAATATATGCAAGTATACGTGCTGAATCAAGTAATATAGTGAAAGAATAGAGTATCGACCCCATAAGAAAGAATGTTTACTTGCAAATACTAGTTTGTCTACTTCAACTACAACAATTATACTACTTAATAAAAAATAAGTTTTGGTGAAGATTCAATCACTTAATTTAAAATAAAAAATAATTAAATGAAACATCACAACAACAACAACAACAACAACATCAAGCCTTTATCCCACTACGTGGGGTCGGCTACATGAATCCTTTTTCTACATTGTGTCCTATTAAAGGTCAAGTTCTCGTTTAAATCTAATAAAGAAAGGTCATTCCTAATATTTTCTAACCAAGTATTTTTAGGTCTGCCTCTACCTTTCTTAACATAAGTCAAATCTAATACCTCTACTCTCCTAACCGGGTCATTGGAAGGCCGCCGTTTTATGTGACCAAACCATCTAAGGCGACTCTCTCTAATCTTATCTTCTACTAGAGCTACTCCAACCTTTTGACGTATATGCTCATTTCGTATCCTATCTCTAAGGGTAAAGCCACTCATCCACCTGAGCATCCTTATTACTGCCACACTTAACTTAGTATTATGCTTCTCTTTTAATGGCCAACATTCAGCACCATAAAGCATTGCAGGCCTCACTACCATCTTATAGAATTTTCCCTTAAGTTTGAGTTGATGGAATGTAAATGAAACATCAGTCAAATTAAATGAAACATCATTTTGATAAATTGTTTTGAGTTGATGGAATGTAAATACAATATATTTTTTAATATTTCTCTTTTATATTAATGTTATTCAGAGTATATGCATCACCTACCGCTAAGTCAAGATGAAGAGACAAATGACATATTAAACTCTTCCAACCTCAATACCATTCTATACTCCCATAGTTTGTCACCCTATGAAAATCTTAGAAGAGTAAGTAAAGCATGTGCTGTCAAAACCCCCTCATGATAATTCATATCTATAAATTTGATACATAACAAACACTATATATATGCTTGCATCATATAAATCCAACATATCTGGTTGTGCATGCTTTCTTATTATTAGGCTCCACACTACACATAATATTAATTACACATATGACCATTATGTGTATTAAATGCATACCTGATATATTGAAAATATCATAAAAATTATTGATGAAGAGAATTCATTAATACTTCATATTTCACTTACACCATCAAACCAAAATTAAAAAAATTAGCCAAATATGAAGAATAAATAAAGCAAATACTTTTTTATTAATTGCACAAAAGAAAGAAAGTACAGAAGAAAAAATATCATTAGATGGGTTCAATGATCTCCTTTACACTTCTTAAACTTATAGAGTTGCTTCCAAAAATAAGACAAACACTCTAATAGAATATATCTAGTACTTTTCTGAATTCCCTTAGTCACTCCTTATTAGGAAAAATCAGAGAATCGCTATAAAGATTGAAATAAACAATTGATTGAACTCCTATACTAACATTACAAATGGAGTCCCAATCATTCACTAATCTCTTCATTAGATATATTTACTTTTTTTATACCGTAGTTTGCATGTGTAGGATGCACCACCACCTAGTTTAGGCTCTCCTAAATCTAAAGACATGGTGTGTTTACTGCTTTTGTGTGTTACCATGCATTGTAAACCTAACGATTAGTCTAAGACTTCACTTTAAATCCCTACAACGTAGTGACAACTTAAGGACAACAATTAAGGACCCGTTTGGCGAACTTAGAAAAATTCTAGGAGCTAGGGTAGATCACTGATTGACATGAAAACTTCAACATTTAAACTTAGTGACATCTGAAACCTTCCAGAATTTTCTAAGAATTTTTAGGAGCTTGTAGACCCCTTAATTAACCAACCCTAATTTACCTGCTAAATAGGGCCCCGAGACCTTCTAAAAATTATAATAAATCAATCTTAAATAAAAAAATTACCTACCATACCTCAAATTGTCCAGAATTTCACCCTTAACATGAGATAAATAGAGCTCCTTAGTTTGACCTTAGGTTGACCCCTAATTTAACCTTAGATGAAAATTATCTTTTTGCCCATAATAAATCATTAAAAATTATTAAAAATTCTAAATTTTTCCCAAACACTTAGGAACACTTTCTCAGGTCATTCCTGACCTTTGGGGGTGATTCCAATCAGTTTGGATCAAAATCTTAAAATCAGCCCTTAACTAGATAATTTAAATAATTCTCATAAATACACAATCTTTGAAAATTCATAACTAATTGTAAAAAATTCCAAATTAGACAAACTCACTTGCATTCAACACCTATTAGGGTATAATATTTATTAAAAATATTAGGATTCTAGAAACTAACCTAAATTAGAAGTCAACTTTCCGGTCAACCCCAGCTTATAGTCTAAGGCCCGAAACTTAGAAAATTCATAACTTTGCATAGGAAATTCCAAATCCAGCAAACTACCTGTCTAACTACTCATCTTAAGGTCTAGTATTTACCTAATGTATTAGGAACCTTAAACCTAGCCTACTTCCCAAAGTGACCTGTTGGACCCCCTCAGCCTAGTACCTAGAAGGACTCGGGACTTTCCAAAATTGGCTAATACAATTTGAACTTCAAATATAATTACCCTAAGCATTTAAAAGTCATCAACAAACTAAATTAACTAAAATGGATCCTAATTCATTAATATTTAAACTTTAATTAAAAATTTCTTTTTTGGCCTATAACAAACTTGAACTTTAGGCAACTTTAACTAACTACCCAGCGTAGGACATATCCAAGCCACACCAGCCATACACACACATAGAATTGTTTGCCAGGGCACCACTTCTAGACTTAAGCTAGGCCGGTGTTTATTTCTTTCTGCCGTGTGCCGGAGCTTTCTGATGGTTTTATTGCATGCTGTGATGAATTGATTGGTGTGTTTTCTTACATTTACTGCACTATGAAAATGATGTGATGGGCGTTAGATTTACCCCTAGGATAGGAACGACATATATATTGTTCTTCTTGCAGGTGGCCATGCTCATGTTATGCTAAAAGGGGGGCAACTATCATGATTTCTAATGATGTTTTATACATGTGCTTGCTCAACCCCCCTAATAAAATGAGGGTTAAAATCATTAAATTATAACTGCTACAGGTGCTCCAAAAGCTGCATTAGCCCTCGATTATTAAGAGCATGGCCAAGTTTGGCTGTGATATGCATTTATTTTTATATAACTGTCTGTGATGATATAATAACTGCTTGGAGATTTTTATTAGGATAACCATGCAGGTGACTTTAGAATTTATTGTTTCCATTTATGTAAATTTGTTTCTAATATATTGTTAAGGGTTGTGAAAATGTAACTTTGAGTTGGGATATTCTTATCTAACTCGGATTCCAAAAGAAAGGCATCCTCATAGGGGAGAGTCTTCTTCCATTTGGAAGATCGAGTTGGATGGCTTTAAATATCCAAAGAGAAAAGGCAATACCCCCTACCAAGGGGGAATTGTCTATTCGTTTGGATATTCAAGCCACGACGAATCCAAGAAGTCCAATGAGGAGAAATCCAAGGAGTCCAAGGAAGATAGATCCAAGGAGTCCAAGGAGAAGAGTTCCAAGGAGTCTAAGGAGAAGAAGACTGAAGAGCTGAAAACTTGAAGACCAATATCCCACTCAAAGTCATTTGCGTCTATCATAAGCTTAGAAATCCGGGTTGTTGACAGTGGTGCCCAGCCACTTTACTTTCTGCATACCCTGGGTTGTAATTAGGGCAGTTGGCCTATGGACATTTATTTGATTAATTTGATTATGTATGATGTGTTTTATTTTATGTTGTGTGCCTTTAGGGTTGACTATTTTTCTTAGTTTGTTAGCGATTGCATGCCGCTTTTGTTTTAGCCTGGATACTCTTTAGGCTCTCTAAGGACTACAAAAAATTCTTATACTCATAACCAATATTTAAATTTTAGGATTTAAATAACATATAAATCTAACGAATCTAGGGAATTGCCGGAACCGTCCGGGGTCGCATGGATATTATTGCATCTCTCTTTCTCCTTGCTATGAGACACTTCCCCGCCTGCGGGTAGAGTCCGTATAATCTGGCCTATGAGGATGAGGCGGAAGAATCTCCAAGATCAGTAGCTACGGATGCCACATTCTTGCACTTACAGACTCAGATGGTTGAGATGGCCAAAGCCATGGTAGTGATGACTGCCCAGTTGACAGCTTTGGGGGCTACACCCCAGATAGTGGGCGTAGGTACCCCTACCACATTCAGAGATGAGCCAGTAGTACCGCCAGTAGCACTAGACCCTGTGAGAGTGGACAAGTTCTAGATGGCAGTTCCTACAGCACCTACAACAATCCAGAGTCAGCCAGCACAGTTGTCAGCAGGTCAGATTCAAGATTTGATAGCTCAGAAGGTAGAGCAGGCGATTTCCTTCAGGAAGATTGGAAAGGCTGTTAGTAGAGGGCGTCCTTACCCTGTTGAGTACGAGCAGGAGCCCTACCCCCTGGCTTCGTTCCCTCTAGATTTAGAGTATTTTACGGGCTCAATACCGAGCCATATGTTGCAACATAAGAAGGAATGATGCCCTGATGTTGAGGTTGTTTGTCAATAGTTTAGTTGCGGTGGCATTTGCTTGGTACGCCGACCTCCCCAACGACTCAGTCCGGGCCTTTGTAGAGTTAGAGCAGCTGTTTATACAGAGGTTTGTTAGTGCAGAGCACCGGGTCACAATATGAGAGTTAGTGGTTATTAGACAGCGTCCTCAAGAGCCACTACATGATTACATAGTCAGAAGGAGAAATCTTAGCCTACAATGTGAGCCCCAGTTATAGGAACAACATGTAGTAGAGATCTTGATGAAGAATATAGATGGTCTGATAGCACCCTACCTTAAGGGATTCAGCATACGAACCTTCCAGAAGCTACTAACGAAGGTAGTCAGCTTGCAGGATAGCATACCCGATGCAGTCCCTCATAAGGTTGAAAGTCAACCTCAGCGTAGACCTCAGCGTCAGGAGTTTTCGGGGGTTCCACCTAGGAGAGGGGAGGTACACAGTACCCAGGGACCACTAGATAAGGGCAAGAGGCCCTTAGTCAGTTCAGCACCTCCACAGCCGTCTTACACACTGGGTTAGTATACAGCATAGTCCAGACCCTCTCGTAGGACTCCAGAGAGTCAGCAGTACCTACAGGAGAAGCTTAGTAAGGAATATTCTTTTAAAAGAGACAATGTGAAGAAGATTTTTAAATTCTTTACTAAGAAGAATATCCTGACATTCTCGAATAACAATAGAGTGGAGGAGGATGGACAGACAGATCACCCACTCTATTATCCCTATCACAGATACATTGGACATGTTTTGGAGGATTATTATGTATTCAAGGATAAGGTTGAAAGGCTCATGACCAATGAGAAGATCCATCTATAGGACAGTGATTTAGTGCATCCTCTGGGCAAGGTTACTCAGACAGTTCAGATGACTCCAGTCCCAGCTACAGTTTTAGCCATAGTGACAGTCAGAGTTACAGTCAGGGCAGTAGTAGCAGGTCATCCCGCAATTCTGAGGGAGAGTGATAGTTAGCACTCTCCAAAAAGACCAAGCAGATGATCAAGCAAGCTGTACAAAGTTCAAAGGCAATTGAGAGGAGGCCTTCCCAGGCCAAGACGACAGTTGCCACCCCAGTTACTACACCAGCACCTTTCTCTTCTTCTCTTTATATTGTAATGCCTACTGAGCATATTTTTTCTTCTTCCTTTTTATGTAATAAGAAAATATATGAAAGAGAGAAATTTGTTGTAACCTCAGAGGGGAAGACGAGACTTCTTCCAGCGCTTACGCTGAAGGATTTCTTTCTCCCTTCATTTGATGATGAAATAATAAAAGAAGGTGATTCTGGCTATTTTTTATGTTCTACTTCCACTTCTTCTAGCACTCGTTCTTTTACTATTTTACATGTTTCTTGTAATGTAAATGATTCTGGTGATGAGTCTGAGTACAAAGATGAACCGGTCTTTACCATTCCAGAGGGTGGTTGTTACATGGATTCAGATGATGAATCTGAGAATCCACTCTATTCGCTTTCCTTAGAGCCAACACAAACCACCACCACTGAACCAAGTGAATCTCCTGTTGAGGATGACTCAATACAGGAAGTTCATTGGCGTTCAGGGAAGGTTCTTCCATCTCGGTTGGCTAAAAATGCAAAAGAAAAAGATAAAAACATAGTCACCCAGCAGGACAATCCTATCCTTTCCTCCCAAGAGCAGTCTAAGGAGAAAGGGAAATGCCCTCAGCTGAAGGTTGATTACAATGTGTTGGCTCCTATGTTGCACCGATACGGATATGGCAACACGGATGCGACACGATACGGATACGGGACACGTCAATTCTTAAAAATATAAGATACGGGTACGGCGCGGACACGACATCATAATTTACAAATCATATATAAAAATTAAGAAATCAATCAAAATATAATATTTGAAATTACAAAAAAAATGACAACAACATCATTTGTAGTCTTGTAGCTTATAAAATCAAAATATAAGTAAGCATTAAATGTCTAGTACAACAACAAAAGCATTAAATGTCTAGTACAACAACAAATTGTCTAGCACATAAAGTTTCAACTATTCAATAGAAGGAATGATATGATTAGCTTCTTCAGTGGTTTGTCTTTGAACTTCTATATCATCTTCAATAAATATCATAACTTTTAATTCAGACTCATCAAGTGAAAGATTAGTAATTTCTAATATTCTCATATCATCAAGAGACTCAAATCCATCTCGGAAATGAGATAACTTTGCTCGCAGCCGCGAAAGTAAATACGATGCATCTTTTTTTTCGGATTTATTTTTTGCTTTTCAACGGACACGTGTATCGGATACACGTGTCCTTTTGAAATTAAATAGTATTTTAATTGGATACGTCTTTGGTGTATCCGACACGTATCGGTGGAGTATCAGAGGCGTATCCGTGTATCGGTGTATCGGATATAACACGCCTTCATAAATAGGTGTATCCGTGCAACATAGGTTGGCTCACTTAAGAAAAATTCCTTTCCTCCTCAGTGTCTACGACGCTTTGATGATGCCTCCTGACTTGAGAGAGACACTAGTGAAAGCCTTACTTGAACCAGAGTCCTATCAAGTTTTCTTTGCTTCTGATTCTGTTGGGAATGCATGCCATTTGAAAGAGATGCCATGGATTACCTTTTCAAATTGAGAGTTTTCTCGGGCTCCGATCTGAGATGTAATTAACCACGAGGGCTTGCGCCTGTGGGAAACGAAATTCCACAATAAATAAACCCCGCTCGAGCTGATGTATCGGGTGAGGGAAATCCCGTGACACAGATCAGGTTGTGCATATTATCACCCATCAAGTGCGCTGGCGAGAGCCGCCATCCTCAATTGTTGATCATATTCAGGATCTAATCTGCCCTCCCATTGGCCTGCTTGTAAAGAGCGCCGAGTCCTACGATCATCTCTATCCCTCGGGGTGGTGCGATCGTATATCCTACGCACTTTGTAGCCGCGAGCGGATCCCTTTCAGAGGTCCACATGGCACACCTCGCCGGCACACCACAATATTTAAAGTTAATGTCCGGCATCGGTTCAATATATATTTTTGGGTTTTGTTTCAGCCAATAAAATTATTTAAGGTTTTGCTTTTAAAAATTTGTCCTAAATAAAGCCACCGCAACCTCTACAAAGATTATCAAGCTAGTCTACAGACGTGTTATCCATGATCATAAAGCCAATGAGGGGTAGGTTAGGGGCTGTTTGGTTTAACGTAATCAAGCAACAAGTAAATACGGGGAAGTTCTTTTTTCACATGTTTCCCATTAAAAAACAAAATTATAAGATATTCCTCTTGAAAGACAAAGCAGCTCAAAAGCATCACCAAACAAGTCCAATACCTTCAATCAACTACTGCAAGTAGATAGGCCTAACTAAAAACAGATAACCTATGCATTTTATAAAAGAGGCAAAGAGGTTTTACCCTGAGAGATAGCTTTGAAAAGTGACCAAGATCAGCAAACATGGCTTCAGCACCTGATGTAGAAAAATGATAGCAAGCACCAGCAAACAAAATGCAGTCTGAAAAATATAGCAAACTATCACATACCTGTAATACAAAGTACAATACCTCCAAGTGAACTCCAGCCATCAATTCCAACCACTTTGAAAAATTTATAAATATAATATGGCGATAAAGCTTGTATAATAGCAGGATTCCACTTGAAGATGTTGTAGATCCCCATCATACTAAGGCAGCCCAACCAAGAAATTAGCAACGGGCCGAAGAGGAAACCAACTCGATGCGTTCCATAATGTTGCAATTTAAAAAGGCCCACTAAAATAAAACAAGAAATGGCCACTGTGTAATCTGCATTGAAACATAATTTGATCAAATGCTTAAAGAGTTAAAGAACAGTTGCAGAAATAAAAATCCAGAGAAACAATCCTAAACAAAGATGATTCATTATAAAGGATGAGAGAATAAATGAAGCTCAAACCCAATAACACCCTAATCATGGTCTAGATCACAAACAGAAATCAGAAGTGATGAGGCATTGGACATCAACCAAAAAAACTTTTATTTCCAATTTTTCAAAACAATGACGGACACATCAATAATATTAATTCTTTCGCAAAAAATTTGAAATTTTATTTTTCATAGAAAGTAAGAATTATGATGTGCTGAAATACGGTAGAGTGCTCACTTTCATGCAGCCCCGGTACCTTAACTCTGAGACCAGATACGGCTGATAGAACTGCAAAACATGAATAGCCAATGAGGTAATCATAGCTTGCGATGAACACAAAAAGAAGTTTGTGGTAGTGTAAATTTGTTTTTCTTCTGTGTGTGTGAGAAAATCATGCAGCACACATGTTACAGTAACAAGCAGTAGAAATATCATTAAAAAATGATTTACTATTGACTAATTATTGTTGCATTAAAAAGGATATTTTTTGGAACTGATAAATCTCCTTTTATTATAAATATCAGCATATACCATATAGTAGTCAATTTTCCTATTATTTTCATATGGATTATCTCTGTCAATCATAGGAGAAATTATTATATGCGGACGTCGAATACCGTTCAAAGACCAATCAGAATGAGTCACGTCGATATTGCGGCTCGTACTGCTGGGAACAACTCGATACCGCAGCTCATTACTGCTCGATACCGCGCTCGGCATTGTTAATATGGCTCATTCTGATTGGTCTCCGGATACAGAGCTGCATTCGGTGTCCACACAGAAGAATTTCTCCAATCATAGCACAACAATGAGGTGGGGTGCGATGGAGACTGGCAAAGGAGTATCAAAGTGCATACATAGCACAACAATACCTGACATTGTTGGCGTCAACACACCGTCACCAATGAACATGCTAGTTCCCAGTAGTACAATGAGGAAGAGGACAATTCTAGATCTTTGATGCTTTTCAAAAAAGCCTTTTATCATCAAACTCGTTCTATTCTCCTCGTAGGGTGTTTGGAATTCATATACAGGAAAGTGCTCATAAGCAGCAATGGGAGTTTCTATAAGGCCAAGCTTCGAGTTCCGACATACTCTCGAGTACAAAGCAAAGACCCCTCCTGCCAAAATCATCAAAATTTTCAAAAAGCAAGCAACTCTTAACACTCTGATTGGGAGTTGAGGCTAGAAAAGAAAAGAAAAGAAATTATATAAATTATTTTCTTTTTGGTTGACAATATTAAAAGAGAAGAAAATTATGCGTTGAATCTTCATTGGGAGTTCAGGGGATCGAAGTAGGGCAAAATACATTTTTGATTAATAAGCATATGAGAGATGACCAAAACTTGCATATTTTATACATAAACAAAATTTTCATTTATCAAATATGAGACTAAGACTTCGTTTGGGACGGTTTTTTTTACTATTTCTTAAAACAATTTTTTAGTACAGAAATTAAAATTTTTATTAAAAAACTACTTCAAGAAGCAGTAAAAAAATTGTCCCAAACGAAGCCTAAATCAAATATTCTCATCAAAAAAGTATATAAAAAATAATTAAATTATTTATATAGACTCATAGGAAGAAATATAGTTAAGGGAATAAGCATTTATTACACAGCTCATTTTGATCTGTTGGTTGGGAGCTTAGGTTATGAACTAAGACGTCTTGAAATTGAATTTTGTGTATGCGGTGCGTGTGAATAAGCATTTATTCTTTTATTGAAAGAAAGATATTTTAGGCATTATAAGAAGTTTACTTCGGCAAATTCCTTCTTCGATCCATTCTCAGCCAGTTTGAGGAAAGAAATAAAACCCACCACTGGTATGAAGGAAAGAAACAAAACCCTCCATATAGAGGAAAGGTTTTTCTATCTCTTTCTTTTTTTTGCTTTCTTCTCATTTTAAACTCCGAATAAAAAAAAAAAAACAACCGCTTTCTTTTTTCATTCATTTCTTTTCTTTATAAATTTTAATCACCAAATCAGAATGTTACATATTTAAAATTACTGGCAAAAAGAAAAGAGCAAACAAAACCTTCTCCGTGATCATCTGCTCCTAATACAATCACGATATACTTCAAGAGAGCAATCAGAGTAAGAGTCCAGAAAACCAAAGAGAGGACTCCAAAGACTTCAGTATCATCTTCACTAAGCTTCAACTTTCCCGAAAAAATATTACTATAAACAAAAATAGGGGAAATACTCAGATCGCCATAAACAACACCCAAACTCTGGTAGGCCAACAAAAAGTTGTTCATCGATAGCTTCTGCAAAATTAAATTTTCCCCTCATAAATAAAAGTAAAAGATTGAAAAAAAAAATTAGAAGGATAACAAATCAAACAAAGTTAATTAATTGCGTAAAGGCAGCAGTAATAGCGTCGAAACAATAACTTCAAGCATTTTTTCACTGCCTTCAACAGAGTGTATCTAATGCAGGCAGTGTCTGGATGCCGGGGATTTGAGTGAAGGAAATGAAAAAAGCTCAAATCAATTGATTCAGATTCATAATCAACCCAGTAATGGTTAAGATTTCATTTCACTTCCTTCCCCTCACTTTCGTCCAATCCAAACAAATCAAGTATCCATTGTCAAGAATTTCTAATCGCAAGAAAAGCCAGAAAAATGGTATCAAGAACGCACATACCTCAGTTCCACCCAAAAATAATGAACGATTTCAATGAAAAATTCCTTAATGCCTGCTAAACTCACCGTGCGCTTCGCCTTCGGCGTAGAGAAGCCGGATTCATAATCCATTGACCAAAACCCTCGCCGGTGGCCGCTCCTCAGGCGATATCACGAAATCTCTGCGTCAGAATACGTCTTCCTCACTTCCGTTGAATCTAAGGAAGCATCGGACTGAGCCTGTTGCCGAAAAGTTCAGCGCGATATCAATCGAAAAAAAAAATGCTCTGAATATGTAACAGATGGTGAAGATGATATTAATGGCGCCAAAATGACAATTCAATCAACAAAATAGTGTTGTTTGATTAATTGTTTTTATGCTTTTCATGCACACTTTAATATTGCCACAATTATTTGATTTGAAATTAATTAGGTCTCAGCAGGGTAGAAGTGTAATTAAGCCTTATTAATTTGACAATTTGTTATTTAGATTTAGTACATTAATAAATTAAATTTAAATAAAATTTTATATGACTTTTTTAGCTTATGAGTATGCTTATTTTAAAATGTCTAAATTTTAATAAAGAGTGAAAAAAAAAAAAAATTGGTGCAACCCACATGCAAGTAGAAATATCAAAACGTTTGGCACGATCATCAAAATAAAAAGAATTGCCAAACGTTTTGGCGCAATCTCGACTACTCTTAATGATTAATTATTCTGTGCGGATGTTGAACGTCATTCGGAGACTAATCAGAATGTATCATGTCACTCTTTCATTCGGTACCGCTGACGTGAATGAACCTGATTTGCCTACGGACGTACTACTGCGTTCGGCCTCGGCCAATTTTTAAGACTAAGCATGATTAAAGCCTTAATTAAGGGATTAAGCATTATTTTAAAAAAATTTAAAACTAGGCATAATCGCCTCTCTAACGGGCGACTTACATTTAAGGTAAGTCGCCCGTTAGACGGGCGACTTTGCCCTCTTTAAAAAGTTTGGCCGAAGCCCTTCTCCCCTTTCCCGATCTGCTTGCCCTTGCCGATAGCGTCGCCAGCTGACTGCGCACCGCCGGATTTCGCCATTTTAGGTATGTTTTAGTGTATTTTTTTGTGTAAATCTTATATATTTTTATTCCTTTCGGTAATAGAAGGTAAAATAAGGAAAAAAAATGAAAATGCACCGTGTAAAAGTGTAGAATGAGGTGATTTTAGGTGATGAGCTATTATTTTGAAATTTAGGGTTTAAGGAGTAATTTAGGAAGTAATAGATACATATACCTGTCGCTAATGCACTTAACATTTACCCGATTTGGCCAGATCTGTTGGTTACTCGTGTGTTTGTGATCTTGCTTGTAATTGTAGGATACAACGATGATGATAAATATAAAAAAAGTAAAATTATTTAAAACATATGCATTCAGGGCTCGATTGTTGTTCGTATTTGGAATGTATGCATTTTAGTAAATGCAATATATTCTGATTATTTTAGTTGCTTTATTTAATATAAAAGTAAAAATTTGAGGAAACTGTTTGACCTGTTTAGTTGGATGTAAAATTTTGAATTAGGAAAGGAAAATATAATAACAGTTCTAGAACAAAAATGCACAACTTGTAACCAAACTTTAGCATATCTAAAGTGAAATACACATCTTTGTAACGAATTTAATTAAGGTATACAACCTTTTTCTCGTCTTTTTAAAATATCTGTGGTGCGGTTTGTATTATTTGTTTTTGTTTTTTGTATGAAGAATTGGTGAGGTGAGCTTATTTAGGGGATAGCAGTTCTTGGTAGGTCTTAATTTGAGTCTGAACATTTTATTCTTTTTAGCTTGAATTCAATTTGAGATGAGTGGAAAATGATTGATTTTGAGTCGAGTTTTGGTTGATTTGAGCTATTGCTTTATTTTAAAAATATTTAATAACTTGAAGCGCAGCTTATCCAATACATATATGTATGCGTATTGAATAATACGTACAGAATTATATAAATAAAATTGTAGATAAACAATTTTTTCTGTGCGCTTACCTGCATCTGTGTCACAATGCTTCATTTCATTTAGTAATCATAATCTAATTATTATCTTTGACCTCAATATCTAGTTGAAGATTTTACTGGATAAGACTTAATAATAAAATTTATTCCAAAATAATAAATGATTATACTACTCGAGATAATTTAAAATAAAGATAAAAACTAAATATGATCTGAGAAAGAAAATACGAAGGCGTTAAAATGCTAGATATGACAGGTAATTCATGTTTGTTTTACATGCTTTTATTTTCTTGAATTTTGACTTTATACTTCTAATAGTACACATAATTGAAAAAATATATCTGCTTTTATTTTCTTGAAAAAATATATAAAAAAATGTATTTCTTTCTCCTCATACCTAGCTGGTCCAAAGCTTGCTTTCCTCATCTTGACGTTTATGATTTGAAATAAATATATTCTTTCAAATTTAAATATAGGTTTTTAAAATGAGTGCAAGACCACCATCCTTTATGTTGTTATATGATGGAGAGTTATCATTAGATGCAAATTTTTCGCCAACATATATTGGTGGTCAGTGTCGGCCCCTACAAGTTCCATTCAACTCGAATTTGGAGCAGTTGAAGAATCGAGTTCTCAGGGCCCTAAAGTTTGATCCCTCAAAGTTCACAGTGACCATTGTCGGTCGTTTTCCAGTGGGAAACCAATTCATGGCCTCGAAACTTGAGGATGATGAAGGTTGTGGATTTGCTTTATCCTTAGCTGCGTCTGAAGTTTTGATATTATATGTGGAGGTTGAGGAAATGCAGAATGATATTAATTTGGATGAAGACATATCGAGTAAAATTCGTGATTCAGTCGTAGTAGATCATGTACATGAGATGCATGATGCTGCGGGGATGGCCTTAACAATCCCAGTTACATATGTCGGGTATGTTATTTTTAAAGGAGATTTTGGTTTTTTTTTAAAGTAAAATCCTATTCAATATTATCTAACATTATATAAGTATAAATACAGATCCACACAAACTCCATACCATCAGAATTTGGTCGGTCCTTCAACACAATCCCAGGGTACTTCTATTTTTGAAGTCAATGATATTGGATTGTCAGCTCCTATTATCAATGATGAAGGGTATGAGACAATGAGCAGTGGTTCAAGTGATGATGAGGATGAAGAGTTTGATGATATCCTCCATGATTTTACTGCAACTAATGTAGGTGTTCAGTCAAATACGAATGAAATTATTCGTGATTACTGTACAAGGACTGCAAATACAGAAGAAGGCATGTAATGTAATAATGAATATGCTGAGATTCCTAAGACTACACGTCAATGGAATGCGGATGTTGGTAAGGATGGTAATAATATTTTTAGCATCACAGATGATGAATTTATCATTCCGAATGAATTGGTAGAAAATATGTGTTTTCGGAGAAAACCAGAACTGAAATTCGCCTTGCACGGTTGGTCAATCATAAATAATGTTCAATTTGTCGTTGTGGCGTCGAACAAACAAAAATTTACAGTTGCTTGTGTACAACATGATACTTTGCCGATAAAGTGTCCTTGGCGTTTGCATGCCAACTTAAGCAAGCGATTGGGTGGGGTATGGAAAATTGCTACCATAAAGGGTCCACATACCTGTACGAATCCTATTCTTCAAGCAGGTCACAGGCAATGTAATTCACAGTTCATTAGCTTCTTTATAATTCCAACTATAAGAAAACAAATGGATATAAAACCTAGAGAAATAATTGGAAGAGTTGAGGCAAAGTTTAACATTAAAGTTTCATATATGAAAGCATGGGATGCACGTCGTAAGGCTATTAAAGCAGTGTTTGGCAGTTGGGAAGAGTCCCACCGATCACTGAATTTGTTCATGGAAGGTATTGTTCAAGCTATGCTTGGAACTGTGTACAAAATCCAATCTTCAAGTTCATATAGATTTCAAAGGCTATTTTGGGCTTTCGGTCCATCTATTAGTGGTTGGAGGTTTTGCCGGCCTGTCCTTAGCATGGACGGAACTTTTCTTTTAGGTAAGTATAGGGGAACATTACTCATTGCAGTTGGGCTTGATGCGAATAACGGGCTATTCCCATTAGCTTTTGGAATTGTGGAGTCAGAGTGTAACGAATCTTGGATCTGGTTTCTCACCATGTTACATGATTTACTCCCTGCTGTTGCAAGTATAACTAATCTTTGCATCATATCTGATCGACATCCTGGTTTAGTGCGCGGATGTCGTGAAATCTTTCCTTATGCAGCACACCGTCACTGTCTTAGACACTTACGTGAAAACTTCAAGAAAGCTGTTCGCCAAATAGGAGTATCTGATGTGGAATTTTTATGCCAGAAAATGTACGCAGCTGGGAATACTGATGATGCAGAATTATTCAATCAGAGCATGTTAGATATAATAAGAATTAAGCCTGAACTGCATCAATGGTTAGTTGAAAGGGATGTTACGAAGTGGTTGTTGATATTTGACGGTGGATTCCGTTATGGAGTAATGACAACAAACGCCTCAGAAGCATTTAATGGAATTTTGAAAAGAGCTCGTGGGTTACCGGTGCAAGCACTTATTACTGCCATTTATTACAATATTGTTAGAATATTTGTTCGTCGACTCGAGCTCATTCACACTGAAGAACAACAGACTAATAATATTTTTCCCCACGAGTTCAAGCTAAATTAAGAAAACATAAAAACGATGCAAGAAGAATACCAGAGCCTACACGCATAAATATGCATGAGTTTCAAGTTTTTGATATGTCCTCAAGATCATACCGTGTGGACGTAACACCGGGTGGTAATAGTGTATGTAGTTGTGGGAAACCTGTTATTTATCACTTGCCATGTGCTCATGTTATAAGTTCAACTGCATCAGTAAGGATAAGTCACCTGGAGTTTGTTTCTGAATATTACACAATGAAAAATTTAAAGATGACATACTTAGAAGAATTTCACACAATACCAGATAAGGAATACTGGCCAAATCATGATCCTGCTACTGGTTTGTTTCCCTTGAGCCCTCCAAACTTTAGAAGAAGGTCTGGCATATCAAAGACTAATCGATACAGAAACACAATGGATGAACGAAGAACTCAAAGTACCAGATTGTGTAGTTACTGTCATATAGTTGGGCATAATGAACAACCTGTCCATCCCGTCGTGCGAACCATGAGTGATATTGGTGTTCTGAACCTTTGTGTTGTAGTTTGTTTATGTTTAAGAGTGACTTTGTATTTTGGTTTAAGAGTGACTTTGTAGTTTGTTTTTGTTTATGCCTATTTAATACTATTTAGCTATTTAATACTATTTAATTTAATGCTTTGTAGGACACTAACCACTTCTTATAATTTTTTCTTTGCAGAAAACAGGATGCCCTTTAGTCTTATTAACAAGTCTTACACTCCATTTTAATATATATTATTGGCTAGCTGACTATTAAGCTTCATTGAATAAATAAGATGATAGCGACAACTGATTTACAATGTTGGAAATCTTATATGTATTTAATTCTTCTTCTCTTTGTTTCTAAACTTTTAATAAAAAAATTATAAACCCTGAAATTATAAGTCTTTCAGTCCTCTCGCAATAGCAAATTAGCAATGTTATGAGTTTATTTTCTTTGATTTTATTCATCTTTTGGGAGAATTTAGATGGTTAAAGGTTTATTTGAATTAATGATTTCCAAAATAATTTTTAAGTTTATTCTTTATGCTTTCTTTGCCATTTATGTTGAATTATAGCTAATATGGCAGAAGCTCAACATGTACGTCGCAAACGTCAACCAAAAAAACCTATACCACAGGTTGATGAAGAACAGCAAAATATCACAATAGATATAAATCCCAGCATTGCCTCATTACGTGGGTCACATAGAGCAGCTCATCCAGATGAGGTATGATATAATTTAAAAAATTTTGATTTTCATTATTTCTATTTAAATGTACTAATTCCCTTATATCTTCTTGACATTTAGGGGACAGTTTTGGAAGCTGCCTCGCATCTGCTTATGGTTCATGAGTGGCCAATAAATTGTCCCAGATTTATGGAATGCCTACGAGTCTTAGGACTGGACTGCGTTAGTTAGCTGCGATACATAAGGATAGATCACAATCTTCTCACAGCTTTGGTTGAGCGCTGGTCACCACAGACAAACTCATTTCACTTACCTGTAGGTGAGATGAGTATTACATTACAAGATGTTGCTCTGATATTGGGCCTTCAGATTGATGGGCCGGCATTGGTTGGGAACGTTGTTGTAGGGGCCGGTAGACGATGGGCTAGTTGGCCGGATTGCTGTGATGATCTATTAGGGCAGCATCCTGAGCGAGATGTTATTTATCAAGATCCATTCAACCCACGAGTATCATCGAAGTTCAGGATGGGACAGGCACAGGCTCAGACTTGCCTACCTTTGAGATGGTTACGTTGGACATTCTATAGAGATTCCTACTTAGACTTGAACGAGATAGATTTTTGGAGGCATGTTCGTGCGTACATTCTCTTTCTGATGGGTACTTATCTAGTCCCGGACACCTCAGGTTGTGAGATTCATTTGAGGTTCTTACCTTTGTTGGAGGACTTGGGGTTGTTCAGCACATACTCTATAGGGGGAGCAGTACTAGCTCACTTATACTAGGAACTTGCTGAGGCTACTAAGCCTAAGAGGGCCAATATTGCAGGCTGCATTCACTTGCTTCAGATTTGGTGTTGGGAGCGACTTCATGTTGGACGGCCTGCACTTCATGTCCCACATCATGTCAATTTGGATGGACTTTCTGTTGGCTATAGGTAACCAAAAACATAAATGACTAAAAATTATATATTTTCATTTCTAATTATAACAATATATAATTTTTTTGGGTTTTTTTTTGTAGGTGGAATCAAGAATTCATAAGGCAGCTCCCAACAGGTAGCCTCAGCAGCTACAGAGATGAGTTAGATGGACTTTTAGACAGCCAGGTTTGTATTCTTTTTATTAAAAAAAAAATTTCGTCTCAGTTCGCTGATATATAATTATTTGATTGGCTAGGTGATTTGGGAGCCGTACACCAGTGAAGTTCGCTCTCAGGTCGCTGATATATGCTTATCAGGAGAAGCTATCTGGTTGGCTCGTGTGCCTCTGGTCTGTTGGACTCGGGTGGAGTGGCACCTCCCCGATAGAGTTGTTAGACAGTTTGGGCTTATTCCGACCACAGAGGTTCAACCAATGGAGCTCAAATTTGCCCGAGTTGATGGGCGTGGTAAAGCTGATACAGATTGGATGGTGTACCACCTTCCTTACATTGGATTGTGGGAGGATAGATGAGCATATATCATTGAAGGAATTATGATGGGACCTGATAGTGGACACTTCATTCACGAGTACTTACAGTGGTTCAGGTCCTGGGCGACATTATACATGTTGAAGCCACCAACAACACCACCGACTACATACTACCCCAGAGCACCTTCAGAGCGATATTTGGTACGTAATATCAATGTGTTATATACTTCATTTCTTAATAATTATAACATTATTGAAGTTTTATTTATTTTTTTTTCACTCAGCGTAATTTCTTCGTAGAGACAGAGAGGGCAGTGTTACCTTTGGTTGGTTCAAATGACTACAGCAATGCCGATAGTGTTATTAAGAGAATTGCTGAGATGGCAGTGGATTTGCGTAGAGAGGTTCATATCCCTGATTACCTATACTCTGAGCATGGATATACAGGGTCTCCATACGAGTCCTTCAGTCCAGTGATAGGTGAGCCTCAGTCTACTGATGCAGGACCATCATCGTATCAAGATTTGGGACCTTCTCAGCCTTTCTTCACTCAGCCGACTCAGCAGACTACACCAGGCTGGTACCCACATGAGCATGTTCTAGACAGTACTCTAGCAGGCACAGTTGAGGCAGAGCAGGAGGGCATCTTTGGGGTTGAGCAACATGTGTTACGTGACAGGCCTGTACGTCGACCACAACATTACACACCAGGCAGTGATGCTTTACCCCATAGAGGACGTAGGAGACGTTAGTTTATGATATGTTTTGATTATGTATTATGTAGACTTCTGCGGATATTGCATTTGGTGATTAATGACTATGATTTTGCTTATATTTCTTTCAGCTTTCATATTACACACTTCAATAATTCAATTAAATCAAATTACATTAATAGCTGCTTAATCAGATTAATAAATTCAATAATATACGTTTTGGTGTAGAAAATTGATTGTTAATTATAAATTTAAAAGAAAATTTTATTAAAATTGATTGTTAAATTTAAAAGAAAATTTTAATTGTAGGAATTTTTTTTATCTGTTATTAAATAAATGTGTTTTTTGAATTATTAAATATTAAAATGAATTATTAAAATTTTAATAGAAATGTTATAAGTAGACATTGAATTTATCTGTAAAAAAAATAATAGATGTACATGCTGTTTGAATTACTTAATGAGAACATTGGATTCCTCTGTTAGGAGATGTCATTCAAAGCATTGGATTCTTATGTCATCTAGTTGTACTTGATTGGACATATCATATAGCTGGCTATATCTAGTCCCATCTGATAGACTATAAAGTTCAAAGGTCCATTAATATGTTAATGTATATTTTGGCTGCACATGTTTACACTCTCCTATTTAAAGAGTAAGTACATAGCATATGAAGCATTTTTGTTAAGTCACTCAAAATGAGTTGGACTTATATGGAGATGATGAAAGGAGTACCCAACAAAGAAAGATTTGATGAAGAAAGTCGTAGGATTCATGCTTCTATAGCACGAGCCGGTGATACTCCATTAGAGCGAAAGGCGAATGCAAATGAGATTTTTCGGTGTTGTCTCCACAAATGGTCAGAAGAAGAGGATGATAGGCTCTGGGCTATACATGCTGAGTTGATCGTGGTAAAACTTTTCAGGACACAAAATTTTGTAAATGCTGCAGGTTGGAAATCACTTGAAATTAGGTTCAGAGAGGTTAACGGTCATTTTGTTAGCCCTCACTTCTTACAGATGCGATACCACGAGCTGAAACGCCACCGAGACGAGGGTTATTCACCACCAGATATCGACTGTAGTCACCTTGATCATGAGCATGTCATTTTTTATCGTAGTTGGTGTTCGAGATATGACAAATTTATTAAAAAATTTTATAAAGATCGGATGAAGGAGGTAAATCTTGATGGTCAGCTGAGAGAGTTCTTCAAACTTGAGGATTGGCAGGACCTACAGTATGAGTTTGAGTGCAAGATGAGGTGTTGTCCAACACAGTCACAGCTCCAATCACGTATACATATGCTGCTTAGGAATTAGTACACTTGTAGCATCGCTTATTCGATGCCATCTTTTATATTTTCATGTCCGTTGTCCTTTTTATTTAGCAGCAAGAGTGTCTTTTATTTTAATATGTTATGTTATCCTGTTTATGTGGTTATCCCGTACTAAAATTTCACATTAATACAAAGAAATAGAATTCAACAAATAAAAAAAACTAAAAAAATTTCAACAAGATACATATAATTGCTCGGATTTATATATTAAAAAAAAAGATACTTCAACATTAATTAAAACAACTAACCTTATTGCTTCAACGGTAGCCTCAACTTCATACAGCAAAGCCTTACATTCCTTCACCCCTTTGTCTGCATGCTTCACGGGAATCACAAGTATATCACGGGCATCCATGCCCGTGACTTCCTTCCTTTTTCATCAAATTCAATCGGGAATCCTGTTCACACGGCTGATCCTTTTTAAATTATTTTTTTTTGATCCATTTCCTAATATAATTTTAAAATCTGATCCTATCAAAAATTTTTCCTTAAATTTATTGGAAATTTGATGAGATTAACTAGTCAGGCAAAGTACTCTTTCAACATAATACTACAATTTGATTGAATTTAACAATACAATCACACATAAATATTTTCATAAGATTACATTTTTATTGAAAACAAAATACTAGACAAAATTTATACTTCAAATTATAGAATTCTTCATAAATAAAATCTTATATATAAATTAATGATATATATACATATATTGTACATTCAATGCAACAATTATTATGCGATGACATAATTTATTTTTTTTAAAAAAAATTATGTAAGTCGCCCGATCAACGGGCGACTTACAAGTCGCCTATACAATAGGCGACTTGTTTGTCAAGCGAAAATCGCCGAATGTAACGGCGATTATGCCTAGTTTTAAATTTTTTTTTAATTATGCTTATATTCTTAATTAACTTACTAATGATGCTTAGACTGAAAATTTGCCCTTCGGCCTCTGAGAGAGATGGAGGGGAGAGACGGGGAGATAGAAGTGTATAAATATAAATATAAATATATTTATTTCTTAAATATAAATTTAAAAAATTAAGATAAATGAAATTTTATACTGCATTTA
Source organism: Dendrobium nobile (assembly GCA_022539455.1). Lineage (NCBI taxonomy): Eukaryota > Viridiplantae > Streptophyta > Magnoliopsida > Asparagales > Orchidaceae > Dendrobium > Dendrobium nobile. The sequence goes on along the minus strand of CM039733.1, from coordinate 4,905,780 downwards.
TATTTATATTAAAATTTATATCTCATTTATTGTATAATTATTTATTTTAATTAAAAATTTACTATGAATTATACATAAATTTATTTTAATTTATTTATTTTATATTTTATATATATATAATATATATATAATATATATATATATATAATATATATATATATATATATATATAAATATTTTATTGATTTTTTTAAAATAAAAAAATAGAAGTCGTCCACCGAGCTTCAATGGATTAAACATTTGTAAACGCCAAATTTCTCATATATATGCCATTTTAGGATATTAGTGATAAAATATTCTGTCGCCGTCAAAATCTGAAAAAAAAAAAAGGAGAAGAAAATGGCAATTTATGAAGAAAACTGTTTCTCTAAGACTCTAACTATAATTAGTTCGATAAAATTATTTTTCTCTAATATACTTTGAAAGGTTCACTAAGAAGATATTTATTCTAATGAAAGTAACTAAAAAAAAAAAATAACAATGATTTCTTTTAAAAAATTGTTTTTCAAGGTTAAATAGATATTGTTTATAAAATATTGGAGATTTATAAAGACAACCAAAATACAAAAGGGTGTAAAATAAATGTTTTCTTGCGATAGAATTAGGGGCGAAGTAACAAAATTTTTATAGTTGTGGGCCTGTGGCATAAATATTTTTTTTTTTAAATATTTCCTTAATTTTTTTTTTATTTTGGCTTCAGCTGTGGCAATTTTAAAAAATATTTTATTTGAATTTGTTATTTTTAAAAATAAAATATAAGTTGATAAAAAAACTTATAATTCATAATGTTCTTAAAAAAATTGATGATCACTTCATTATTAATATAATAAAGTATTTCTTTTTTAATATAAGCTATTAAAATATCAGTCATTCATTAATCTCTATTTTTACTTCATAATTGATTTTTTATAATAGTCATAGAAAAAGAAGTACTTTCAACTAATATTGTATTTATCTTAAAATAATTTTTTTTATTATTATTATTTTTTTATTTATCAAGATAAAATTTTATAAGATGATGGCAAAACCTACGTAAAATGTTGGTCATAAAAAAGAGAGGCATATAATTAAGAATTGTTGCAAAGATAAGGATGCTCAAGCAGATGAGTGGCTTTACTTTTAGAGGCAGAATGCATAACAAACATGTGCGTGAAAATGTTTGAGTACCTCCAATGGCATATAAAATTAGAGAGTTGCCTTAAACTAAAAAAATTGTACTAAAAAATCACTTCAAAAAACAGTAAAAAAGTCATCCCAAATGAAGCCCATGAACCTTCCAAATTAACTCTACTTTCAACTTGAAGAAGCACTTGGAATTAAGTTTTGAATGAGGGTAACTGACATTTGAAATTTCTTTGGTTGGCCATTACATAAAAATCTTAATACGTTGACTAGTTTTACAAGGTTGACTTTTGAATGACAAGGCATAGTGAGGTGGCATGATGGGATGATAAGTTGACTTATGGACTAAAATACAGCTTATATGTTGGATCATTCTAACATATGATTATATTACATGACTTCTCTTAAAAGAATTCTTCCCCAAAAAATATATATATATATATATTTCTTCTGAATAAAATGAAATTTTATGATCACAAAAATAAAAAAAGAAACTCACTCCTTATTCTGCATCAGCTCTCCTCTTCGAAAAATTCACCCTGTAAAATTAAATGCTAATGTTGGAAAGATTTAATAGCAATACAAATGAATGCAAGTATGGAATGATAGTTACAAACGAAAAATGCAATTCAAATAATAACAGCAAGTTAAAGATATTAGCATTTAATTTTATAAAGTCAAAGATATTATCTTTAGTAAAGAGATGAGAACCAAGTCCAACATGTTCAAACAAGCAAGAATTGTAAGCAATAATACAATATTAACGATTTCCAAAGAATTACACAAAAGTAGCGAGAAAGCTTGTCCCAAATGAAACCTGAATCCAACTAAATCAAAGTTACTTAAATTTTACATTACAATTCAAAATAATCTAATTTTGCTTGATTCAATTTAAGCATACAACAATAAAAACAACATCAATCCTTTATCCCACTATGTGGGGCCAGCTGCATGAATCCTTATTCTCCATTGTGTCCTGTTAAAAGTTAAATTCTCATTTAAATCTAATAAAGAAATGTCATTTCTAATATTTTCTAACCAAGTCTATTCAGGTCTACCTCTACCTTTCTTAACATAAGTCAAACCTAATATATCTACTTTCCTAACTGAGTCATTAGAATGCCGCCGTTTTCTGTGACCAAACCATTGAAGGTGACTCTCTCTAATCTTATCTTTCACTGGAGCTACTATAACATTTTCACGTATATGCTCATTTTGTATCATGTCTCTAAGATTAAAGACACTCATCCACCTTATTAATAACTTGATCACCCAAAGTCACAATCCCCCAATAGAACTATTATTACTAAAATTACACTCCATATATTCAGTTTTAGATCTACTCAAACGAAAGCCTTTAAACTCTAAGGTTGACTTTCATAATTCAAGTTTACCTTCAACTCCCTCTCTAGCCTTATCAACAAAAAGAAAACCATCAACAAAAAGCATACACCAGGGTACAACCACTTGCAAATGTCTAGTGAGAACATCCATGACCAAAGTAAAAGAATATGGGCTTCAGGCCGATCCTTGATATAATCCAACTGAAATAGAAAAATATTTGGTCAAACCACCTTGTGTCTAAACACAAGTAACAAGTCCTGCATATATTGTAATGTCCAGAATCTAAATTGGAAGAATTATTCTTTTATCTTTTAATAAATAATAACAAGAACTATCTAATATCATCTATTATTAATAAACAACAAAAATTGATTATATAATTTAAAACATTAATATACATATCTGTATTCATTCCCAAAAATCATATACACTACGCAAGATCTACATAATCATATCACAACTACTTTATCCTGAGTACAAAAGAATAACTAAAAAAAAGAAACAGAACATGAAGAATCATGATTAACCTCGCACTACTGTTCCCCTGACCAGACCTGAAATCATTGTACCACATATAATGAGCTTAAAAAGCCCAGCAGGTCACCAAAACCTACAACTGAATTTAAAGCACGGTAAATGAGCACTATGCATGTCAAGAGTCAAATCATAACAGTTACATTCATATGATCATTGAATCAGTGCATAAATAGTAAATCTCAAATGCAGTAGCAGTAGAATCTGTAAATAATAAAACACTACGATACGAAAGTTAATAAAAATGTAAACTGGTACGAGTTTCAAATCTATAAAGCAACCATCGATCATATCAGTAATATCAATCAATACAGAAATTATATAAAATATCAAATTAAAATACCGGTAAAGACTGTCAAAATCATATTAATGTAATAAAATCATATAGGAATATACACATGATATCCAAGCATTCTATATCATGTGATCAGTATATCACATGCTTAATATCAGTACAGTAAATCAATAGTATTAAATAGTATTAGTATTTAAATCAATAACAATAATAATCCAGTGACATGAGCAGTAAAATAATACAATGATAATAAATTGGTACAATAACAAAAAATTTATATAATAATAAAACAATGCCTCAAGAACATGCATTTATAATCTTATCTTCCACTGGAACTACTCCAACATTTTCACATATATTCTCATTCCATATCCTATCTCTAAGAGTAAAGCCACTCATCCACCCGAGCATCCTCATCTCTAAAACACTTAATTTAATATTATGCTTCTCTTTTAAAGATCAACATTTTGCATCATAAAGCATTGCAAGTCTCGCCACCATCTTATAGAATTTTCCCCTTAAGTTTGAGGGAGACTTTTCTATCACACAATAAGCCCAATGCATTCCTCCACTACAACCATCCAACTTGAATTCTACTAATAATATCGACATCTATTTCACCATCACGCTAAACAATAGACTCATGATATCTAAAACGTGTACTATTATGGATGACTTGATCGCCCAAAATCACAATCCCAACACTAGATCTAGTACTACTAAAATTACAATATATATATTTGATTTTAGATCTACTCGGACGAAGACCTTTAGACTCTAAGGTTGACATCTATAATTCAAGTTTACCTTCAACTCCTCTCGTCTTATCAACAAGAAGAATATCATCAGCAAAAGGCATCCACTAGGGTACAACCTCTTGCAAATGTCTAGTGAGAGCATCCATGACTAAAGCAAAATGATATGGGCTTAAAGCAAAAAAGCACACAACTGAACAAATATAATATAATAATGACAGAACTCATATAATTTGAGAGAAATGCGCACCACTAGTTGTTTCTGCTGTTCACTCCACTGTACAAAATTATGCAAGGGTTGCTCTTTTACCTTTGGCATCCCTGATCTGCAAGGAAAGAGAATTTCAAAATGAGTAACAAAAATCATTGTTTGTATTCCATAACACTTCGTGTTGATGCAACATATAGAGCATTGAGAAAGGTGTGGCCTTTAAGTCAATATTTCAATACAATATTTAGAGTTATTTCACAAAACTCTAAAACATCCAAGGGCAGGTGAAAACTTGAAAGTAACGCTGAATCCTTAGGACACGATAAGTCAGAGTCTAACCACGAGAAATATTTTGAGATGGATAAGTAGTCTTCATTGAAGAAAAGCCATAACATATTGAAGCGGCAAGGGCAACCATTAAAGCATCATTGACCTCCATTTCTATCTCACAAAACTAAACGATCAAATGTGACAATGATGGAAGGCAGATGTAGCACCGCATAGGCGTGTAAGTGAGCCGAACTGGCTCACGAGCTCGAGCTGCATAGGGGTGTAAGTGAGCCGAACCGGCTCGCGAGCCGAGCTTATCGAGCCTTGAGCTCAAACTCGAGCTCATTCATTAAACGAGCTCGAGTTCGAGCTTGACAAGGCTCGGCTCATAAGCTCGCGAGCCGACTCGAAATTATTAAATTTAAATATTTAAAAAAAATTAATAATAAACCCATACGGATAGCTTAAATTTTCGCCTGTTGAAATTTCAAAATCCCGCCTGAAATCTTTTTTATTTGGAAAACCGCCTGAAATCTCAAACGCTTCTCTCTCTCTCTCTCTCTTCTCTGATTTGGCCCCTTTATTATATGTAATAAATGTTAACGGCTAACACTCATTCTCCCTTCTGGCAAATCGAAAAAAGGGCTCAAATCTCTCTCTCTCTCTCTCTCTCTCTCTCTCTCTCTCTCTCTCTCTCTCCTGCTGCAGTTTTAAGGAAAATTAAAATCGCGAATTAATTTCTTGGAGGATCGCGCCACGCATGTTGGAAGGCGAACCAAACCGCGTTTGGGATTCGACTAGTAGCTCGAGCCCGGTTATGGTGGAATGAGTCGAGCTCGAGCTCTATTTTTAAGCTTGAATCGAGTTTGAACTCGAGCTCGAGCTCGATATTTGACAGTTGAGCTCAACTCGAACACCTCCTGACTCGAGCTCGACTCGACTCGTTTGCACCCAGCACCGCATGAGACCAATTAAAACATCTTGCCACATTAAAAAGCACTCGAACATCCTCTGTTGCACAAAATGGGCTATGCTAGACATCCAAAACATCAAAATTACACAAGATATACCCCCATGTCACATTTTCACATAAGTCAAAATTTTACTCATGCAAGACGCAATAATAAAAATTTGACACAAGCAAAATAATAGCACTAACAAAACATAATATATAAAAATATCTTAAAAAAAACTCATCATAAGTTTTCACTCACTCTTTCTCAATTTAGTGCATAATGACAACCTCCTCTTGTTCTACATTCTTCTACCAGGTCACTGGTATCCCAAGCCATTAAAAATACATGCATACACTCAGGAAACACAGTCGCTTCCTCCTCCATAGCCCGCTCCTGTTCACCACTTCATCCACACCGTAGTCTCCAACAACCCATAACATCGGCAAACTCCCTCAAGCCACCAGCTCTTCCCACTTTGCACACAACTTGCACCTCCATGCAAAGCCACATTCTTAAACCTCACAGTCGTTTCTAGGTGTGTAAATGAGTTCAACCAAACTTGAGTCACCTCTGAACGATTCATTTATTATGAAAAAAGGAAAAAAAAATTGATTGAACATTTATTACAATAAAATGATAAAAAGAATAAAAAAATATTGAGAAATAATAAGCAATCACCAGATATATAAAAGTGATATATTACTTTAAAATATTTTTTTAACAACTTTATACGTATATTCTTGACTTATAATATATTTTAAAAAAGTCACTAATGAGCTAACATGTCATGTCGGAACTAGTTCAAACTTGACTCGTTAGCTTATCAAGCCCGGCTCACGAGGTATAAATCAACTCAAACCCGAGCCGACTTTACCCAATTAGACACCTAACATTGCCAAGTTCTTACTCTTATGATGCATCCAAAGCATCACCTCAGGTACTCTCTCGAAGCCCAACTCACCAAAGTTGCCAACCCCACTTTCTTGCATTTTTGAGGTGGGCTGACTTGTTATAGTGTTAGCTTATGATGTGCTATTTTGTCCACTTCTTTGATTCCACATTTTACTAGGCTTTCCATGTATCTTCCAGCATGTCACTACACCAAAGGGAGTCTTTATCTTTATATTTTAAGGAGTCCTTATCGTTTTCCTTCCATGGTGCCTCTTTGGTAGTCACCATTGTTGAACCTTTAACAGCCTTTGGCTCCAGCATTACCGCTCGTTGGCTTTTTTCAGCACGAATAAGAGAAATGGTCTCATTTAATAAAGGTGTCTCTTCTTTGCCAATGATCTGAACTCTAACCTGATCAAACTCCACATTTAGTCATACAAGAAAGTCATACACTATCTTTCTCAGTAAAGTTTTGTCAAGATAGCAATATCTTATGGGCACTTGGTCACTATGCCTCTGTAGTGATCAAATTCTTGCCACAAGTTTTAAAGTAGAGTGGCATATTCCGTTACAGTCTTTCTTCCTTGTTTTGTGCTCCTCGCCTTGACCTTAATTTTGAAGATTTGGACAGCATCCTGAGCTTTTGAGAAGGTTTGCCTGGATGTATCTCATATATTCTTTGCAGTAGAAATGAACATAAAAGTATCTCTAATTTTTGGAGTCATGAAATTCGCCAACAATGACATAATCATGGAGTCCGCTTCATCGCATGCCCAAAAATTAGGATGTCCTTTTAGTCCTCCTCCAAGGAGGTATGTATCTTTCCTTTCTCTTTCAAGTAGGTCATAAAAAATTGAGACTACTTCAAATAATTTTTCCCATTTAAGCGAAATAAATGCTGCATATTTTAGATATCTCTTCCTTGGTGCACCATAGACTCCTCAATTTGGCCAATGCTCTAGGAGGAACTAATTTTAGACATTGCGGGTCAAATGATAGCAATGAAGGCTATTTGCAAGATCCTGGGTAACAATGAAGGCGTCCTAAATTGTACTCTCTGATTTCTAGCAAGGCAATGAAGGCCGCTTTCTCCTCTCTACTTCTTTCGTATATCCCCTCACAATGATCTGGCAACAGTAACGACAATGAAGGCCGACCATGGTTCTAATATCATGTTAAATTCAAAGAATTGAAGAGGGAAAAATGCTTAACTTTATTGCACAAATCCATCCCTATTTATAGATCTATACAGAATATCTAATAAAGAAATGAATAAATTATAGAATCATGTATTATTTCCCTAACATAATCATTCTCAAATCAGCCACCTAAGTATGGATCAGCATGATCCAGGTGAGCCTCCCACAAATCCACATCCTAGCCATGGGATTAATCTGCTAAGGGACGACAAATTTAACAGATCGAAGTGATCCAGGTGAGCCTTCCACGGATCCCCATCCTAGCCATAGGATTAATCCGCTAAGGGACGACTAGGATTTAACATAACCCTTCCAAAATATTGAAGAGAAAAATGTAGAATTCAAATGATGACAATCATTCAACAATATTCTAGACAAGGCCTTTTTGTTTAAATTTGCAATAAGAAAGTGTTGATTGCAAAAGAAAACATACATAAGTATATATATATTATATATATATATATATATATATATATATATATTATAATATATATATATATATATATATATATAAATATATATATATATATATACTTATGTATGCATGTATGTATATAGGAGATAGAAAATTAGAGGCGGCCTCCCAACCAGCCAACCCAATTGAGTTACTGGTACATTTTCTAATGGTCTCTCTGAAGTTTCAATTCTTATGATCTTATTTTTTTGTAAATCATTTGATCCTCAATAGGTAAATAGAGGGGAATGAAGGCAGGCTGCTCCACCAGATAACTCGATAGAGCATACCTAAGTTAGTGGAGGCACGTGCACCAGATGCCCCGATCCACCCCATACAATGATGGATTGCACTGATACTAACATTGAATTGAGTACAAACGTGTGTTTGATGTCAACGATCCATTTTTTATATGCATTGATTGGTTAATGAAACTCGAATAGAGATTTATCAAGTTTGTAATATGGGCTGTATATATTTTCTCAAGCAATCCTTAGTTTTCTGAACCATACAAAAAAATTAGTGAGGATTGTTACTTTTGAAAGCTTTAAATCAACTACAAATTTATTCTTTGATCAAGTTAAGTTCATCAAATTTCAAACTTATTCCTCAATCTAGTTAATGTTAACGACATGTATTTTGGCAGCTTCTAAAAAATATAATAGCAAGAAGCTTGCAACTTTATCACATAAACCTGGATCACCTTCAAAAAATTTTAAGTTGAACTCAAATTGGATGATCCAAGGATTTGTGGCCCGCTCATTATTTCCTTCATCAACCTCAATGAAGAATCCATCTTACAACACCCATCTAATAGAGTCTGCATATTTGTATTTTGTCCCCACAAAATGATTTAGTTGTTGTGTCACCCAAAATTAATTAAAAACAGCTTTTTCACTAAACCACCATATTAGCGTTGAGTTTCTTCAACTACACTCGTATTATAATTGTTTTACCTAATATTTCAACATGTAAACTATAGCATACATTATTCAACTAAGAAGCATCTACAACCGTGTAATATTTGTCATCAAATCCAGGAAATTTTATGTGACTAATCATCAATTTTAAATTAATTGATACTTATGAGTCTTAGAATGTTAATGGCATAGAGAGCAACCAAGGTTTGAGATTAAAAAGGTGAAAATCCAAGTTTGGATTTTTTTGTTGTAAACAGCACAGCGCCGAGGATAAGGTGCCTCAACGTTGAGCTATATGGGCTTTGAAAAAAAATAGGCAAACGCTGCGGCACAGCGCCGAGGGATAAGGTGTCTCAAGTGAGCATATTCAAGAAGCATTTAGAAGATTCTCTGGAGAGTTGTGGCGCTGAGAAAGTTGAGCATGACGGTGCTCGATCAAAATAGTGGAAATTTTAATATTAAAATATCTCAACTCACTTGCTCATTTCACTACCACCCCATGCTTGCCAAAGAAGGTAGGAGGAAGGAAACGAGCAAGAGAAAGAGAGGGAAGGAATTTGGAGGCTAAGGTCTGGGATTCATTCGTTGGGCCAGTTCAAGAAATTGTAGTTCCAAGTAAACCCTAAACTCTTGTCTTTGATTTCAATTCCAGTAAGTTTATAAAAAGAAATGAACAGAAATGTGTTTTTCTCAGATTTTACAAAATTTTCACCATGTGATTTTTAATATATTATCATACGCTGTATTATGGATGTTTTGGCTATATGAAATCATGTTTTCAACGATCATACAAATTTCTAAGTATATAGTTGAATTAAAGCATTTATGACAATTGTAGTGTTTATGTAAAAGTCTTGAAATGTTCATGTGAAAATTCCTCTGAAAGTAGAAATTGAAAAAAGGAATGCCTATTGAATATTCTGTTCTATAGGTAAAGCCCAGACTTTTACTGGTAAATTATATATTTTTTGTATATTGCATCGAACACTTAAATTAAATACCGTTATATTGCATTTGCATTCAACATTCATGGCATTGGAGGAGTTATGCTCCGATATATGAAAAAGTGCACTTTTTGTTATGTTACAAAGAGCCCTAGAAAAGTGTACTCTTTTGACCCCATCTGTTTGGTGCAAATGTGGGAGGGGTTCTAGCCCCATTTGCAAGAAACCGTGTGGGAGGTTAAGTAATACTATAAGTACTCTTCTGGTCCCATCTGACTGATACAGATGTTGTAAGGATTCTGGCCTCACCTTTTGTGTGTAGGTGTGGGAAATAAAAGGAGATATAAGAGGAAGTGGAGATATAAGCAAGCATCAGTACATGTCCATTCTAGTCATGACATTTTATATGTTCATGCTTCTAGTTTCTACAATAAAGTTATGACATATTCCGAGTCATGTATTAGTGAATTCTAAACTTTTGTATGAATTTTGACGGGAAGTGAAAGTGAAATACAAGTGAATATCTAAAAATAAGTATTATGTACGACATCTGGAACTTCTGTGAAAGTGATCATGTGGTTATAAAAGTAAGTGTTGGCCCCGAAATTAGGTATACATACTAGAATCTGGCAAATGCAAGATTTTCTTATGTTTTATGTATTTTGAAAGCCTTTATATTTTTCTTTGTTTCCTACTTTTAAATTAATTACTTTTAACATGTATAAACTGAGTTTTGATATCTAAGAGGGATGAAGGAGAGTCGATTGATAGTTGAACTTATTTTGTTCTTTTAATGTTTCATGAAAAAGTAAAGGTCCTGCGAGTAGATCAGGTGTATAGGCAGGGTTTTGGAATTCGAATTTCTAAGATATGATTTTGTAATCTAGCATTTAATTATTTGACGTAGACTTCTATGAACAAAATTATGTTATTATGTTTTGACGAACTGAAAGTTGATTACACTATTTTTATGTTTTTGGGAAATTTAGTAGCCCTGGTTGTTGTTATTGGTAGATGAGGTAGCTAATTATAGGTTTCGATAAATCCAATCGTGACATTAGATCCGAAAGCGTCATAAACCTGCCATATTCGCTCAACAAATACTTAGATGAAAATTATGCTGCTCAAAGAAAAACATGCATTATTATTTAAGGAATCAGATAACAAATCAGTATTAAATATTCCTAAATATAAATAATACTTAAGTGGACATAACTCTATCCATTTTCAGGACATAACAGCGGTTATCTCTATTGTATGGACATTCTGGTAGAGTATTAAGAGATTTGATGAGGAACTAAGTTCCAGCAGAAAGCTAAATAAGAACATGAAAATAGCATTGAAGTTTGGGAGTGAAAATGCATAGAAGAAGGTAAAAAGGGAAGACCTGAGACGCCACAGACTTCTTTGAGTCCAGGAATTGGCTATAAATCCCGTACAGTCTCCTCTTCTCAGTTTCTGAAACTGAGGGTCTTGCCTTTGAAGCAACAGATTTCAGAAGCACATCATTAATAATAGGAATTCTTTCCCGTTCACCAGTGGCTTCCCTGTCCAAAAGCTCGTGAACTGAAGCAAGCTGAGCATCTGACAGAAGAGCTTGAAGATCAGCCCCGCTAAACCCTTCAGTCATGGATGCTATCACTTCCAAATTGACATCAGCAGACAATGGAAGCTGAGATACCACAAATTGGGAAGACCATTAAGTTTTTATACTACGCATAGAAATGAAACAAAACTAGGATAGATAAACAGTTTAATGGATCAAAATACTTTACTAGGGTGACTATAAAATTTGAAAGGCAAACCTTCCTTGAAAGAACTTTGAGAATGTCCAAGCGCTCATGCCATGATGGAAAATCACAAAAAAGAAGACGATCAAGTCTTCCAGGACGCAAAAGTGCAGCATCCAGCAAGTCTGGTCGACTAATTTGAGCCACACAGCGTTGTTAGTAAAAATCACAACTTGATAGCAGCATATTTGAAGTTAGCAGATTAATAGTGGGGGGAAAATACTACCAAAGGCAAAACAAGTAGTGCTTTACCAGATAAAACATTACAAAAAATGGATAAATGTGAACCTTCACCACTGATTTTACATAAAACCTTATAAATAAGCATTAAGAGCAAAGCAAAGGTGTAACCACTACAAGTCACCCCCCATCAATGCAAGATCTAGAGAGGGTTGTGATACGCCTTAGGTTTCACAAATTAGGGTTTGCCCTAATTTCTCCTCCAAAAGGAGAAATTTCTCCGCCTAAAACCAAATGAGAAACACTCACAAGAGGGTTGAGATGAAAAGTAAGAACCTTTGCATTAGAAAGCCAAGAGGTTGTTGCAACAGAGAGAATGGGGAAGACCAAATGTACAAGGTAGGGAGCGGCAGAGCGAGGAAGGCCAAGACTAGTGACAAGCGCATGTGCAAGTGAGGTTGATCGTGCGACTAGTGAAAAGAGCACTAGCATGCGACAAAAAAAAGATAAATCCAAGTCAAGTACAAGTATAGTGGGAAACCAAAATTTAGGATTTTCTTCTCTTCCAAAATAGAGGTGAATTTTAATCTTTTTTTTTTTCCAAAGTGATAAACTATAGATATAGTTGTTAATTTCCTATATAATTTTGTCGGAATTTTAAAATTGAAGAAGAGGTCAGAAGAAATGATTGTACAAAAGAAGGATATTCGAGGTATGCATAAATCAACAAGAAATGTTCAGAATTTTATTGACGATATTTGAAATAATTTTAAAAGAATTGATTTAGAGAGTTGTGGTAGAACAGAAAAATAGATTAATAAAAGGTTTTGGGTTTTTTGCAAAAGTTGAAGTAGAATAAGGTACACACACTAAACAAAAATTAAAAAAATTATTTGATGAAAATGGAATGTCAAAATGCCATTACATGTCGAATAATGCTCTCTATATGTTAACAATTTATTAGTATAAAATATTTTAGGTTGCTGGTGCGAAGGAAAATAGAGTGAAAGAACCAAGAAGTGGGTTCACAGCTTGTTATAACTGAGGTATGCATTCCTAAATTAAAAAAATTACAAATTAATCAATGTAATTAGTAGAACCATATATCTTTGTGAAACAAGATATTTATGCTGTTGTTTAGATATGATGAAGGAAATAAATTAATTACCAAGGACATCTCACATATATGATTATAGATAACAAGAAGCAGCATCTAAAGATAATCGTTGAACTAAAGTTAAAGTGGGCGATTATGTTTTCATCTTTATAGTAGATAACCTTCTATATGTACACTTGACATTGTTAATATTGCTAAAAAAATTCCATGGGAGAAAGAACAAATGATTTCTTCGTTTCTTTGTATAAACCGTATCATTTTTTTTTAATGTTGAAGGTAATAGCATTTTATTGAAACTCCATGCATATACAAACTAAAATGTATATAAAATATGAAATGAATGAAATATAATATATGTGCATGATGAATGAATGAGTTCACCCATTTTATTACTAGCTTGGGACATAAAGTACTCACACACATAAAATGAAAAAAGTTTGGAAAAGTAAATGAAAATGATTATACCTAATTGGTACATATTTTTACATGGTGCTCCTGAGAAAAGTGCTTTATTGAAAAAATAAGTTATGATAAATTCCTTACAAAATTTCATGTTTTATAAAATAAAATTCGCTTTACATAACCTGAATAGATTTCAGCCATACCTATTTAAATTTCTTTAAATGAAATGCTAATGATTACTTATAATAACTTTCATGCATTTTATTCCTATTATTTAAAATTATTATATTATAGAACTATAATTAACTATTAAGTTATGTGACTCAACCCACTATAAAATTTTCATGTTTCAAGAAAGGCTCCTCTAAATTAGGGTTACAGAAAAGGATTTGTATACAGGAGAAGAAGAGTTTATATTTGGTTTTAGTTTAATTGTTTTAGATGTATAAAATAGAATTGATTTGAATATGCTTTATTCATGAACTAAACATATTATTCAATGAATTTTTATAATTTGGAAGATGTTTCAGTTGAATTAATTGCAATGTTAATTGAAAAGAATAAAACCACTGTCCGTCTAACTGTACCCTTGATTTTCCTTTCCACCATATCATAGTGAAGGCAACCTAACGCTAGATCGATATCTACCTTCTAGTAAGAGTGCTGCAAAGGTTGATGTGAAATGAGAGGTGATTTTTAGCTGCTTAATTATGAACTAGATTAAGGGTAGAAATAATATTTTATTTTTTAATTGATTAATAGATTTTTATTAGTAAGGATTTATAGATGAAATCCTTGCAAACTTAATAGTGGTAGATGATATTAGAAAGGAAAAAACTATAAATTATAGGATTTACCCTAACAGAGGCAGACCACAGGCTTCAGAATACTAAAAAAATTAATCTTTATATAAACATCTTATCCTCAATATTTGTAGATAACATCTCAAAACCCCATTTAATTAATCTTCTAGTATCTTTTTAAAAACAAATATCTAAAAATAATTTATGAATTTCCAATCATAACCGTCATCAACCTTATCTCAACTATTTAGGCCAACTTTTATGCACCTTTCTCTCCGTTAATTCTTGCTGAGCGTTTTCACATGATTGTAAATCTAGTTTATGCAAATCCTATAAAATTTTCAGCCATATTACCTCTCATCTACCAATTTCCCATCAAATTCAATTGCATTAATTCTATTTCATCTCACTTTGGACACATCTTTTCTATCCATCATACAACCTCAAACCACCTCAACCCTATTTTATATAATATCATTGTCAATGGGAGCTACTCCCACCATCCCTTAGATTCTCTTTCCAAACAAAACAAGTTCAATTTTATAGCCTTTATCTTCAATAGGTGTTACTATAACAGGAACCAAATATCAAGCTCCTTTTGTTGTAACTTCAATTTATTTGAGTCTTGCAACTTACAAGCATATTACCCCTAGATAGCTCATTTTCTATCCTATTCCCTTCACATTAACTATATGTCATCGCCTTATTGGTGCATCTTTTCCTCCATGTTTTACAAGTCCGCTCCAAGTAGTTTTATATTTCAGAATTGTATCTTCAATAAGCACTGCTCGCAATGTCTCCTCTAGTCTCATGCCAAAAATAGGTTATTGTGATATTAGTTTGACAACAAATAAAGGGCAATATCCATAAAATTTAAAAATAAAGAAAAGTATAAGCACCTTTCGTAATAAAAAAAAATAGTGATATTATCATGAAGCAGTATCAACAGTTACGAAAAACCTTGAGAAAGTATAGCCATCTAAAACATTGAATGCAACTCCCTTCCTCGCAAGTCACAACAGACAATCTCATCAAAGCAACTCATATAACAGCTTAAACAATGGTTCATTACCTCATATCCCTTGCTTGGGGGTGAGAAGAAATTCCAGGTGAACCAAGCTTTAAAATCCTAGAGTTAAAGATCATAGTTGAATTTTTTTAACAGAGAGACTATTATTAATTTTTCTTAGCTGTTAAACAACGAAATTGCTTAAATAAATGTATTTCTACAGCCACATAACAAATTTCATCATGTCTAAGAAATACATCTAATTGATTCAATCTCTCCATACTCCGGCAACATGCAAAGGACAACAAGCTATCCAAGTAGATACTATTTCTTAAAATTATTAAACTAACCATCCAGTTCATGAAAGAAAAAGTCATTAGAAAACATGCAAACGTATAAGTTTATGATCAAGCGGTTTTAAAAATTTATTATAATTTCAAGTATTCTAAGTTTTAACATGCTGCATATAGGATGATAATGAACTAGATAGGTTTATCAACTTTAGCTACTTAAAAGTTAATTCACTAAAAATGGGCCAATACTGCATTTGATCATGACCTCTCTGATCAGAATCTCAAAATGGCTCCTCTTAATTTCATTCACAACACCAAAAAAAAAAAAAACTTTGAATGATCATAATAGATGCATTATAGAAGAAAAATCAAACCACAAGGTTATAAGTTTAACAGAATGACGAGTTTCTCGGGCAAATCAGTAACATCTTTCATATATTTTTTAACGTCAAGTAAGCAGATATAGAAATAACACAGCAGTTCCTAACAGAACAGCTGCATAGAGATCCTCAACATTCACTTCAGAAGATACGGTTAAATGTCTATTGCATATAGGCATGCTCCAAACTCAATGTTTGTGGAATTTATAAAGCCTACCTAGTTGCAGCAAAAACAAAAACCCCTGTTAATGCTTCCACACCATCTAACTCAGTCAGCAGCTGCAAATCAATTATGTAGAAAAGGTAAGGCAGCAAATAGAACATCATTTAAGAGATAAACATCATCCATCAGCTCGGCATTTAGTACTTAATCTCGCCTAATGTTCACAAGGTAGTGCACAGATAAATTTGTGCAACAGAGACAAGCTACAATCCTGAACTTGCCTGATTAACAACACGATCAGTAACCCCTGTGTTGTCATGACCCCTCTTTGGTGCAATAGAATCAAACTCATCAAAAAACAGTAGGCAAGGTGCTGCAGCGGCTGCTTTTGAGAACAAATCACGAACCTGAAACGATAGAGTAGAATATTATTTTTCAGATTTAAGCTCTAAGAGTGAAAAGGGGCATAGAATAATTCCTGGAACTTCACTAAGGAACTCAAGAAAATGACTTGTACTGCCACTACATACACTTATGACAATATCATTCAGGAGAAGCAGCCTTTATAAAAAACTAATATCTTGAATGAGTTAAAAGTGGTACAATATCAATCAGGAGAAGCAACCTTTATAAAAAAACTAATATCTTGAATGAGTTAAAAGTGGTACCAAAGCAAGGTTCTTAAGGCAAAGAACTTTCTGGCCTAGGGATAAAATTAAATTCATTAAAAATTAAAACTTTGCAAGTGGATGTTACTACTTCTCGACTTTAGGAATAGATGTTACATCACCATTGGAAAATGAGTTGTAGATTGGCTTCGAGTCTTGCACTTATTGGCAGAAGATAGTATTCGAAGCTATCCCTCCAAACTATTTTAATTTTTTTGGCACAATTTCTCTGATTGTTTCAAGGCCCATCTGAATCTGAAACAATCAAACATGCAAGCACATAAACGATAATCAAATGTACAAACATGTCATACTTACACAATGGTTGTTGCTCGTCCATCATTTGTCCAAGTTTGTTCTCAAAATTTGGAACTAATTAATTTTTCTCAGGATCCCAAGACTGCTCTCCATACCCCTACGACCTTTTCAAACATGACTTCTACATATTTTGCAAGCAAGATAACAAAATTTGATTATTAGATTATGGCAGCTCCCCCTGCCCTCATCTTTTCATCAACCTTCAAGCAAGGCAATCTAAATGATCTTTTCTGTTTTTATATATTGTTGGATGTTTTATCCTTTAACTTCTTGCTTTAATTTTCCATTGTACTTCTTGACCATTCATGGCAATTGTCATTGTTGTATTCATATCATTTTTTTGTTA
Source organism: Dendrobium nobile (assembly GCA_022539455.1). NCBI lineage: Eukaryota > Viridiplantae > Streptophyta > Magnoliopsida > Asparagales > Orchidaceae > Dendrobium > Dendrobium nobile. Next base: position 4,888,416 of record CM039733.1, on the reverse strand, counting down.
TAAAATTACATTTTCTTTAAAAAAAACTTTATCACTTTGGGGTAAAAGTCGCACCATCAAATGCATAATAGAAGGGAAGTATCATAAGTACATTTGAAAATTATTGTACAAGTTCATTAAATAAACCTCAAAGCTCTTATTTTTCACAAGCACCTGAGATAGGTATCACTTTTATCAACAACTTCTAATAGGGCAAGTTTTAGGATACATACTGCAAGTAATTAAATTAATTAAACTATGGTATGTTGCCTTTAAACAAACGGTTAAACATCATGCAGCCTTCAAATCAGTACTAATAATTATATTGAATTTTTAGTTCAACTATCACTGACCATTCTTTACTATAAATTTACAAATAATCTTTAAAATTATAGTTAAAACCTTTACAATCAAATGTGGGCATGCATGAGCCCAAACATGGAGAAAGCTGATTTTTATTAACAAGGTCTCATGCATTATTTTGAACATCCAAGGAACCTTGACATCGAATCTTCATGTTTTATAGGATAACATTTTATCTTACCTACAACTCCACCTAATTCAAGCTCTAGCCCTTCCACAACAACAAAAAGCAGCACAACGCTATGTGATTCAATTTAATTGTGTTAAATTTCTTCGAAGTTTGCTTAATTTATGCATTCTCAAAAATGACTTTCATGTTTTGCTCATTAAATTATTTGTTTATTTCATGCTCATGTCGATCAGCATTGATCTTAATAACAGCTTTACAACCCATTTGCAATGTTAAACATCAATTTGTCCAAGTTGTATGATTTTGGCAAAAAAAAATTGAACAACACTTGCGCTGCCGCTCAACCCTCCCCAGTGTTAATTTTCTTTAAAGTTTGCTTAATTTATGCTTTCTTAAGAATAATTTTCACGTTTTGCTCATTAAATTATTTGTTTATTTCATGCTCATGTCGATCAGCATTGATCTTAATAACAACTTTACAACCCATTTGCAATGTTAAACAACAATTTGTCCAAGTTGTATGATTTTGTCAAAAAAAATTCAACAACACTTACGCTGCCGCTCACCCCTCTCACGCGCTCGTTTCTCTCTCCTCCAATCGCGATAATCACGGAAATTTGCTCATCTCGTGTGTGATTCTCCCGCCCACATCTTTCCTCTTGCCATTTAAGGAAAAGCGAAACCTAAGGCATCTTTCCTATCATCTTCTCACAACCACCATGCACCTCTTCCCCTTCCTCTACAGCAGTAGAAACCTCTCATCTTTTCTTAACAATAACTTACTTTCTCCCGACAACGGCCATCGGCAAATGTTTCTCAAATATCCTCTCCTTCTATAGTGAGTTTCTTTCCTTCTCCTTTTCTCTTTCTTTTCTCATGTGTCAAGTTACCTAATTAAGAGTTCTTTTGTGTTTAATGTGAAACTATATTCAATTGGTATTGATTTTTATATAGCCTGAAAGTACTAGAATATTAGGCTTTTTTGCTTGTATAGAAAAATTCTTATTTATGATTGATGATTCAAGTTGATAAAACCCTATGTAATCTTGATCTTTGCATTGTATTGTAGATATTTTTCTTTTTATTTAATTGTTGGGTGAGATCTTCCAAAGTATTGATAGCTTGATGTGATTAGGACTATAAGGTTAACAACATTTTTGCAATGGTTAATATTAGCATTGATGGTGTAACCTAGTCAATCAACTAGGATGCTTTGAAATTCATGCATATAACTATTTAATTTCGCTTTTGATAGGACTTTCGCTTAGTGGAAAGCATGCAACCCGCAATCGGATTTGGATTTCGTGGCAATCACAGTAAGTCACTGTTATTTATTACTGAATAAATGTAATCTTCTTTGTTAAGGGCGACATCCTTATTACTCAAACAAGGTTCATTGATGTTATAAGTTAGCAATCTTATATTAAATTCTCAATTATAGCTATGTACTCATAGTAGATTTTTTTTTATTGATTCATAAAGAAATTAGCATGTCATAGAGCTAGCTTTACCTTGAATTATTATTACACAATCTCTTATTCATTTAATTTGATTCATATAGTAAAGAATTTAATTCATGCACATTAGTTTAATTAAATGCAAAGAATAATACTTCTGCAAAGTATATTGGTTATGAAATTTAAAATTGTCATATATATTATATGATACATGATGAAACTTGTAAAAATATTGTTCGCTCACGAAATGATGGTGCTACGGCACGAACCCCACTTCCTATGCTTAAGGTCCCCTCTAGTACGATCTCAGAAAGGCAGTCCAATGGGCTAACAAGGTACTCGAATCTCTGCCGGTACTCTATCACTGAATCAGCTTGTGTCAAAGCGAAGAACTTCTCGTAAAAGTCTCCTCCCATGCTGGTTCAAAATCATTCTAACAGACAATCCTTAAACTCCCTCCAACTCCATATGGGTCACCGCATGTCCGTCCACTGGTAAGCCAAAGCCTTCCCTTCTAAACATAGCTCCGCTGTCATCAGTCTCTCCTCATCCGTCAACCTACTGACAGTAAAGTACATTTCCACCCTGTAGATCCACCCATGTGCATCCTCTCCCTCAAAAATAGGCATCTTCAATTTTCTCACACTCGGATCTCCTCCGTCAACCCTGATTCTTCCAAAATTTCTCATTTCCTAATGAGGATGGTTCCCCTAATTGTGCCAATCATCCTTCCTCCGCTTAACCTAAACCTTTCATCACAAGCCCACCTTTTCCCTTCAAATTTAGCACCCCTTTGATCATTTCAACCCCTCTCCTTTCAAATTCGACACATCTTCGATCATAATCAATTCCTTGCCTTTTAAATTCAGCCCCTCTTCTTTCAAATTCAACATCTCTGTACTCATGCCCAACCCCCTCATGCCTCTCCACATACTCTCTATCAGACTCCTCCCTGGGAATGAGCCCAAGGTAAGGCCTTTTTTTCTTTTCCTTCCAAAATCTCCGCCTCCTTATCCTCCTTTCGTTTTTTTTTTATTTATTTTTATTTTTATTTTTATTTTTTATGATTAGATTAGGATTTTCTTCACTTCCCAGGCTGTCGGTGACTTCCCTCACCTCCGATGACATTTTTTTTTGTTTTGTCCCTCGAGCACTTTCTTCAATATCTCCCCCAGGATGAAAAATTTTGAATCGATCTTATCATGGATGACTGAAATTTCTTTCTTTAAATATGAAACTTAAGTTTGTAGATCTGAAATTTTAGATTTCACTTGTCCGATCTCCCCTAAGAGGCATTTCTCCAATGCATCCATTTTCTTGGCCGCCATAGATACCCGAATTTTTGTTGGACTAAAATTATGAATCTCGATTCCAAAAGACAGCAAAATAGCACCCTTCCGGCTAACAATCAGCTATTGATTTTCTCTGAAAAATCCCCCAAACAGCCCCAAAATTTGCTCGGATACCAATTTGTTAGGAAGCACTTGAAGATCTCAAGTGAAACCTAATGATCTTGACAAAAATAGCAAGAACAATCAACCAATCCAAAGGAAAAATCAGAAAAATAGTAGTATTAATTAGAATAATCAAACTAACAGAAGGAAAATAACAAGATACAATTGATCCTGTATTCGAGAGGAGGATCTCTCTCTCCCAAATCTCTAGACGTTTCTAGAGCCCAAAAACCTAAGAGATCTCAAATTTCGGCCAAATTCAAGATGCCCTAACCTAGAAAAATAAACTATTTAATGCATACAATCGAAAAGAAAATCTCTAAACAGTCCGTACATTCAAATTTCCCACCTAAAACTTATCCTAAAACCTTCCTAATCTGCTCTTTTGGAAAGGGCAGCTTGTGCGGCTCGTACAGGAGGCAGAACTTCCGCCTCTATTCTGCAAGAGCCAGTCTCGTGTGGACAGCTGGACTGGTCCAATGGACCGGTCTAACACTCTCCTCCATTTTTTTAATTATACATTAATATATATTTTTTATTTCGACACTACAACTGTCTTTGAATATGGATATAGTTCTTGCATTTCCAAAAATATTTGCTTGATAAAAGCCTATTTCTTCTAGAAACTATATTTCGTCACCTCCTAACATTGAATTGACGTGTAGTATATAAAAAAAACTGTTAGAGCTCCTTGTTTATCAGCAGGCCTAATGAGTTTCTTCATAAAGATCTACCAGCTTCCCAAGGAAATGTGGGTTGTTGACAGTGGTCATCATTTTAGTAGCATCAGTTAACTATACCACTTCAAAAATCTTCACTACAGTTGTTGCTGCCGCTTGTAAGTGGAAAAACAAAAAAATCCGTATTCATACTGATAGGAAGATTCCAAGTTTTGGATGAACTAACTTTAGCTAAATGTGTGGTTCAGGCAGACCCTGGACAAGCTCTCAATGTCCCAGTTGTCACTTTAGGAGCACTAATGTTTATTATTATTATATATTTATACTTTTTTTTTTTTACCGAAATAGACACTATATGCTTGTATGTATGTCGGAAGAACCCTATAGATTATTGGCTAGCCAGGCCGACAGAACCTCAAAGTGACACCCTGTAGTAAATAACTAGATTTCCTTGGGTTGGTGCTTACCTATTAGATATATATATAAGTAAGCATGAGCAGAAAAAGATGAATGACTCGTAGGTATTTTATTTGGATACGATGCTACCTAAGGTATTTGCATGTGTGGACATTGACTGATACTGTATTGGTCGTAGCTAGACATTTACATTTCTAACATAAGCATACTAGTCAGAAATATGACATGTAGCATTGTTACATCGATATGTTAACTTTTAAGTGCTACTCCTACCTATTGATCATACTGTATGTCCCATTTTTTTTCTCATTGATGCTTTGATATATAGGAGTTTTTGCTGAGTTTGATTGATTTATCAAACTCACCCGTAATTAGTTTTGTTCATAGCATATCCTACCTAAGTGTTTAGTGGATCGTCATCATAGAAGCCGAATTATCAACGGTAGTGAGTATTATATTAGATATTTTTATATTTTGTGTAGTTTATTATATATTTGTTTTGAGGGCTGGTTAGTTTTTTTTTTTTGGTATTGTTCTTTTCAGACTTCTTTTACTTGTATAGTGTACTTTATGTGGGTTGTACTGTATTTTGAATCATTATTATAAAATGAATATTTAGAATCTCCTCCATTGTTTACTCTTATAAGCGCTTTGGTTATATCAAATATAGATAATTTTCTTCTTGAGTACAAAATAAGTGTTTTTGTCCCTTTATTGAATCATGTTGCCAGGGTGTGCCACCTCCTGGACTGGAGGTTGTGAGAGATTCAATTTCAAATTGTCATTTTAGAAAGAGATCAACAAATTAAACTCTCTGAATGGTTAATGCCCCACCGCACATATCATTTACCCTTAAATATAACTTTAACACTTTTTCCTTGGTATTAAATCAATTTTCTCAAAACTATATAACATATACCTTCTCAAGAATTTTAAAAATATATATGAATATCATTTAGTTGCTTTGTATACTTTTTGATACATTCTCATAGCATAAAATCCCTTTCATGAAGGATCTTCACACATTTTTAACTCGCTCCATTACTCTCCCTAAAAATTCTTTGTAATTTCTTAAGTTTGATTCCTCATAATAATTATTACAATTCTAAATTATACATCATAAAAAGCCTAAACCAAAAAACAGAAGTAGCCCAATAAACTATTCAAGCAAAAGAATTCTTTTGTTAGAATTTATGATTTGCTTTTTTACCTAGACCTAAAGACAATATAAGAATTTTTTGCATTTGGTTTATGCTGCTGGTGAAAGAAAAAATATATATATTCATATATCTTACAGCTTGCTCCGAAGCACCAATGTATTTGTTGAGTAGCTCAGGCCCTTTAACAGATATAAATCTAAGAGAGCAGCAAGCAACAGCAGCAGCTCCTATAATGTGTGTTTTTCCACAACCAGGAGGCCCATACAATAGCACATTTGATCTCATCCTCAACGGTGAATGAGCAAAGATATTGGGAACTTAGAAGGCAATTCGATCATCTGCAATCCAAAATTAACATAAATTTTAACATTATACATAAAAATGGAAACGGTGAAAATTCGAAAAATAACTTCAAATAAAAAGGATATTCATTATTGATGTATCCAATTATCAAAAAATAAATAAGATGCCAGTTACCATTTACTTCTTTGCCACAAAGTAACATCAATAGCACTTGCAGATTGCCCTGAAAGGATTTGTACGAGAAAATTAAATGTAAAACCAAGCCCTGACTAGCCAAAGAAATAAACCGTAATTCCTGAATTCGAACAAGTTTTTCTAGATTCTACAGTGTAGCCATATGTTTAAAGTTGGACACCCTCTGCCATTGAATTGGTGAGTCATTTGGTTCCAAAACTTTTCTTGTACATATAAAACAATTCAACATGTACCATCGAACCTATTCAAAACTTTTCTTGTACATAAAAACAATTCAAACATGTACCATCGAACCTATTCAAAACTTTTCTTGTACATAACAAACAATTCAAACATGTATCATCGAACCTATTGAACTCAATGAGAGTCATACCAAAACTTTTCGTAATACCTTTCTTACACATCCTATTATGAAATTCAATGACCTAATCAAATTTAAAGATGTCCTAAAGAATATCTACATCTCTGTAAAATGTTGTAGTCTTTCTATTAAATTGGAGGCAACAACAATAAAAAAACAATCAAGCCTCTATCTCACTACATGGGGTCAGGAACATGAGTACTTTTTCTCCATTGTATCCTATTAAGAGTAAAATTTTTCATTCAAATCTACTAAAAAAATCATTTCTAATATTTTTAATCATTTCTAATATTTTCTAACTAGTTCTTTTTAGGTCTCGTGTAAGAAACGGATCTGACCGATTCAATTGAACCGGCCTATTACTGTAGCAGAGAGAAGAGCCGTGAGCAGAACAACGACCCGAAAGGGCCACGTGCGTCGTTTGTGCATCTCCTCGACTGGTCGAATCGCTGATTTTAGTGGATAATCACATGAGGGGGTGAAAAGCAGCAACTCACGTGAGATATCTTCATTTCACTTATCCAATTAAGCCAAACAAACGAAAAAGAGAACAGAGGCCGACCGAGAGGAAAAAGGAGGAAGGTAGGTTGTCGATTTGTGCATCTTGATGAAATTTCTTCTGTGATTTAAATCTAATAAAGGGGTAAATATCTCATTTGAGCACTGAGGATGAAAATTTGGAAGAGGAAGAGAACGAATTCAAAATTTAAAGTTTTTTCTATCTTGATAATGGAGGAGGAAGGAGTAAGTGATTTAGTTATTTTGATTTATGTTCAAATTAGATAAGAAATTTACAAACTTTCATTCCTCTAATTGAAGGACTAAAATATTATTATCGTTAGGAAGAATCCAAGCAAAGCCTTGATTTGACAATGGAGGAAAAGATTACTGAGGTAATTATCTTTTAATTTGAGAAAATTTAATTTCATATTATATTAGAGAGTAAGGTAGTTAGTGTAATGAAAATTGTGGAGGATTTAGAGCCATTCAATAAGTTTAAAAGCTCTCTTTGGGAATGGTTGAAGTAATTTGTGTTTACTTAAGAAGTGTAAGAATTTTAATGTTGCTTTTAATGATATTTGAGGCATCCAAATTAGATTCTAGTATTAATTAAGATATCATTGTGTAATTTTGAATAGTAAAAAATTTCATAATTGAACTGAGAAAGAGTAATTGAAAGCCTATATCAAGCTTGAGATTTTGAAGGAAATTGAAAAACAAAAATAAACAAGTGGGTAATTACAATTGTTTTATGGCAATTCCAATTTCCTTTTATGTTATTATAATTACTTTTAATTATTGCATGTTATAGCATTATGTTGACTGAATGGTTAATGTATAAATGAATAAAATGAGAAGAATAAAGGAAATGAAAATGTGAATTATCGCTATATAGCTATATTATTTAGAACATTGTAACACGCCTAAATACTTGATATAGTTAAATGTTAAATATGCAACAAACTTGATAATAACTAAATTACTGAGGTTTATAATATAGTATAATATATATATATACACACACACACACACGAATAAAATATCAATTATATATTTTTTGTATATTGCATCAGAACCTTAAATTAAATACCGTATATTGCATTTTGCAATCAACATTCATGGCATGGAAGGGAGTTATGCTCCGATATATGAAAAAGTGCACTTTTATGTTATGGTTACAAAGAGCCCCTAGAAAAGTGTACTCTTTTGACCCCATTGTTTGGGCAAATGTGGGAGGGGTTCTAGCCTTTGCGAAGAAACCGTGTGGGGTTAAGTAATACTATAAGTTACTCTTCTGGTCCCAATCTGGACTGATACAGATGTTGGTAAGGAATCTGGCCTCACCTTTGGTGTGTAGGTTGGGAATTAAAGGAAGATATAAGAGGAAGTGGAGATATAAGCAAGCACAGTACATGTCCAGTTCTAGTCATGAAACCCATTTTATATGTTCATGCTTCTAGTTTCTACAATAAGTTATGACATATTCCGAGTCCTGTTTAGTGAATTCTAAACTTTATGTAGAATTATGACGGGAAGTGAAGTGAAATACAAGTGACAATAATTTTATCTAAAATAAGATGATTATGTACGACATCTGGACACTTACCTGTGAAAGTGATCATGTGGTATAAAAGTAAGTGTTGGCCGCCGTAATTTTTAGGTATACATACTAGGAAATCTGGCAAAGCCAGAGATTTTTCTTATGTTTTAATGTATCTTTTGAAAGTCCTTATATTTTTCGTTTGTTTCTACTTTTTAATTAATTACTTTAACATAGTATAAACTGAGTTTGATATCTAAGAGGGAGAGAGGAGGGAGTCGTTGTGGATTGATCACTTATTTTGTTCGTTTATAAATGTTTCATGAAAAAGTAAAGGTCCTGCGAGTAGCTCAGTGTATAGGCAGGGGTTTTTGGAATTCGAATTTCTATGATATGATTTTGTAATCTAGCCATTTAAATTTATTTGACGTGATTCTATGAACAAACTTATGTAAATTATGTTTTGGACGAACTAGAAAGTTGATTTACACTATTTTTTGTTTATTGGGAATATAATAGTAAGCCTGGTTGTTGTTAATTGGTAGATGGGTAGCTAAATTATAGTATCGATAAATCCAATCGTGAGCATTAGATCCGAAAGCGTCACTAAACCAGCCATATTCGCTTCAAACAATTACTTAGATGAAATTATGTCTGCTCAACAGAAAAACATGCATTTTTATTTAAGGAAATCAGATTAACAATCAGTATTAACATATTCCTAATATAAATAATACTAAGATGACATAACTCTATCCATTTTCAGGACATAAAAGCGTTTATCTCTATTGTTGGACATTCTGGTAGAGTATTAAGAGATTTGATGAGGAAACTAAGTTCCAGCAGAAAGCTAAATAAGAACATGAAAATAGCATTGAAGTATTGGGGAGTGAAAATGCTAGAAGAAGGTAAAAGGGATAGACCTGAGCACGGCCACAGGGACTTAACTTTTGAGTCCAGGAATTGGCTATAAAACCCGTTCAGTCTCTCTTCTCAGTTTCTGAACTGAGGGTCTTAGCCTCTTTGAAGCCAACAGATTTCAGAAGCACATCATTAATAATAGGAATCTTTCCCCGTTCACCCAGTGGCCTTCCTGTCCAAAAGCGTCGTGAAACTGAAGCAACGTGAGCATCTTGACAGAAGAGCTTGAAGATCAGCCCGTTCATATAACCCTTCAGTCATGGATGCTATCACTATCCAAATTGACATCAGTCAGACAATGGAAGCTGAGATACCACAACTTGGGTAAGACATATAGTTTTTATAACTACGCATCAGAAATGAAACCAAAACTAGATAGGATAAAAAGTTTTAATGGTGATCAAATTACTTTACTAGGGTGGACTAATAGAAAGAGGCCAACCTATCCTGAAAGAACTTGAGAATGGATCAAGCGCTCATGCCAGTGATGGAAAATCACAAAAAAGAAGTACGATCAAGTCTTCCAGGACCGCAAAAATCAGCTCCACAATCTGGTCGACTAATTTGAGCCACACAGCGTTGTTAGTAGAAAAATCACAAGCTTGATAGCAGCATATTGAGTTATTGCAGATTAATAGTGGGGAAAGAAATACTACAAAGGCAAAACAAGTAGTGCTTTACCGATAAAACTTACAAAAAATGGATAAATATGAACCTTCCCCATGATTTTCATAAACCTTATAACTAAGCATTAAGAGCAATGCAAAGTGTACCACTACAAGTCAACCCCCCATCAATGCAGCATCTATAGAGAGAGGGTATGTGTACGCCTTAGGTTTCCCATATTAGGGTTTGCCCTAATTTTCTCCTCCAAAAGGAGGAAATTTCTCCGCCTAAACCAAATGAGAAAACACTTCTCACAAGAGGGTTGAGATGTAAAGATAAGACTTATGCATTAGAAAGCCAAGAGGTTGTTTCGCAACAGGTAGAAGGGGAAGACCAAATGTACAAGTAGGGAGCGGCAGAGAGAGGAAGGCCAAGACTAGTGACAAGCGCATGTGCACAAGGAGGTTGTTCGTGCCGACTAGTGTGAAGAAGAGGCCTAGCATGCGAAAAAAAAAAAAAAACAAATAAAAAGATAAACAAGTCAAGTACCAGTATAGTGGGAACCAAAATTATAGGATTTTTTCTCTTCCAAAATAGAGGGAATTTTAAATCTTTATTTTTTATTTCCAAAGTGTCAAACTAAGATATAGTTGTTAATTTCCTATATAATTATGTCGGATATTTTTAAAAATTGAGAAGAGGTCAGAAAGAAAATGATTGTACAAAGATGATATTCAGAGGTATGCTAATCAACAAGAAATGTCGAATTTTATGACGATAATTTGAAATAATTTAAAAGATTGATTTAGAGAGTTGTGGTAGAACAGGGAAAAATGATTAATAGAAAGGTTTTGTGTTTTTCTGCCAAAAGTTGAAGTAGAATAAGGGTACACACTTCTAAATTAAAAATTAAAAAAATTAATTGGTGAAAATGGAATGGAAATGCCATTACAGTCGATTATATTGCTCTCTATATTTAACAATTTATAGTTTAAAATATTTTAGGTTCTGGTGCAAGGAAAATAGGTGAAAGAACCAGAAGTGTGGGTTCCACAGCTTGTTATCACGAGGTACTGCATTCCTCTAAATAATAAATAATATAACAAATTAATCAATGTAATTTGTAGAAACCATATATTCTTGTGAACAAGATATTTATGCTGTTGTTTAGATAGAGAAGGAAGATAAAATTATAATTACAAGGACATTCTCACATATAGGATTATAGATAACAAGTAGGAAGCGCATCTAAAGATTAATCTTTGAACTAAAGTTAAAGTGGGGCGATTATGTTTCATCTTTTATAGTAGATAACCTTCTATATGTAGAACTTGACATTGTTAATATTGAGCTAAAAAAATTCCAGGAAGATAAGAACAAATGATTTCTTCGTTTCTTTGTATAAACCGTAATCTTTGTATTTATATTTTATGGTTGAAGGTAAATAGCACTATTTAATTGAACTCCATGCATATACAAAACAAATTGTATAAAAATATGAGAATGAATGAAAGCTGAAATCTATGTGCATGATGAATGATATGAGTTACACCCATTTTATATCTACTTGGGACATTAAAAGTACTTCCACCACATAAAATGAAAAAAATGTTTGGAAAAAGTAAATGAAAATGATTATACCTTAATTGGTACACTATTTTTACATGGTGCTCCTGAGAATAGTGCTTTATGAAAAAATAAGTTTTATAAATTTCCATACACAATTATCATGTTTATAAAATAAAATTCGCTTTACATAACCTGGAATAGATTCAGCCATACTATTTAAATTTCTTTTAATTGAAATGCAATGACATTACTTATAATAACTTCATGCATTTTATTCTATTATTAAAATATTATATATTATAGAACTATATATAATATTAAAGTTATGTGACTCCACCACTATAAAATTTTCATGTTTCAAGAAAGGCTCCACTCTAATTTGGTTACCGAAAAGGATTTGTATACAGGAGAGAGAGTTATATTGGTTGTTAGATTAATTGTTTTTAGATGTATAAAATAGAATTGATATTGAATTGCTTTATTCATGAACTAAACAATTCATCAATGAATGTTTTATAATTTTGGAAGAATGGTTTCAGTTGTGAATTATTGCACATGTTAATGAAAAGAATAAACAGGAACACTGTCCGTCATAACTGTACCCCTTGATTTTGTCCTTTCCACATATATATCGTGAAGGCGAACCTAACGTAGATCGAAAACTACCTTCTATACAGAGAGGCTGAATAGGTGATGTGAAATGAGAGTGATTTTTTTAGAGCTGCTTAATTATGAACTAGATTAAGGTAAAAATAATATTTTATTTTTTAATTGATTGCAAGTAGATTTTAATTAGTAAGGATATTTAAGATGAAATCCTTGCAAATTAATAGTGGTAGATGATATAGAAAGGAAAAACTACTAAATTAAAGATTTACCCTACAGAGGCAGCACAGGCTTCAGCATACTAAAAAAATTAATCTTTATATAAACATCTTATCCACACATATTTGTAGAAACATCTCAAAACCCATTTAATTATCTTCTAGGTTATCTTATTTAAAAACAATATCTAAATAATGATGAATTTCCAATCATAACCGTCATCACCTATTCGCAACTATTTAGGCCAACTTTTATGCACCTTTCGTCTCCGTTAATTCTATGCTTAGAGCGTTTTCACATGAATGTAAATCTAGTTGATGCAATCCTATAATAATTTTCAGCCTAATTACCTCTCATCTACCAATTTCCCATCAAATTTCAATTGCATTAATTCTATTTCATCTCACACTGTGGACACATCTTTTCTATCCATTCTACACCTCATACCGACCTCAACCCATTTTATATAATATCATTGTAATGGAGCTACACTCCACCATCCTTAGATATCCTTTCCAACAAAACAAGTCAATTTTAAGCCATGTTCTTCAATAGTGTTACATAAGAACAGGAACAACATATCAAGCTCCTTTGTTGTACTTCAACAATTTATTTGAGTCTTGCAACTTACAAGCAATTTACCCTAGATAGCTCTCATTTTCCTATCCTATTCCCTTCACATTATACGTATATGTCATCGCCTTATTGGTGCATCTTTTCTCCATTTTGTACAAGTCGCTCAAGTTGTTTTATATTTCACAGAATGTATCTTCTAATAGCACTGCTCGCAATGTCTCCTCTAGGTCTCATGCCCCAAAATAGGTTATTGTGATATAGTTTTGACAACAAAATAAAGGGCTAATCCATAAAATTTAAAAATACAAGAAAGTATAAAGCACCTTTCGTAATAAAATAAAATTAGTGATATTAACAATGAAGCAGTCTCCATAGCGGTTACGATAAAACCTTGAGAAAGTATAGCATCTAAAACATTGATGCAACTCCCATTCCTCGCAATTCACAAACAGACAACTCATAAAGCAAAAACTCATATAACAGCTTAAACAATGGTTCATTACCTCATTACCCTTGTTGGGGGTGAGAAAAATTCAGTGTGAAACCAAGTTTAAAATACCTAGAGTTAAAGTATCATAGTTTGAATTTTTTTAACGAAGAGACTATATATTAATTTTCTTAGCTGTTTTTTAAACAACGAAATTGCTTAAATAAAATATATTTCTACAGCCACTAACAAATTTCATGCTGTCTAAGAAATAAATCTAATTGATTCAATTCTCCATACTCCGCAACATGCAAAGGACAACAGCTATACCTAGAGTAGTAAACTATTCTAAACATTATTAAAAACTAACCATCACAGTTCAAGAAAGAAAAAGTATTAGAAAACATGCAAACGATATAAGTTTATGAACAAGCGGTTTTAAATAATTATATAATTTCAAAGTATTCTAATTTTAACATGCTTGCATTAGGATGATTAATGAACATAGATAGGTTTATCAACTTAGTACTTAAAAGTGAATCACTAAAAATGGGCCAATACTGCATTTGATCATGACTCTCCTGATCAGATCTACAAATGGCACCTCTTATTTCATCAACACAACACCAAAAAAAAAAAAAACTTGAATGATCAGTAATAGATGCATTAATAGACGAAACAATCAAACCACAAGGTTTATAGTTTAACAGAATGTGAGATTTCTCGGGCAAATCAGTAACATCTTTCATATATTTTTTAACGTCAAGTAAAGCAGATATAGAAATACACAGCAGTTCCTAAAACAGAACAGCTGCATAGAGTATCACCTCAACATTCACTTCAAGATACGGTTAATGTCTATTGCATATAGGCAATGCTCCAACTACAATTTTGCGTTGGAATTTATAAAGCCTACCTATTGCAGCAAAACAAAAAACCTGGGGTTAATGGCTTCCACACATCTACTCACGTCAGCAGCGCAAATCATAATATGTAGAAAGGTAAGGCAAGCAAATAGAACTCATTTAAGAGATAAACATCATCCATCACGGCATTTAGAAACTTAATCTTCGCCTAATGTTCACAAAGGTTAGTGCACAGATAAATTGTGAACAGAGGACAGCATACAATCCTGAACTTGCCTCAGATAAACAACACGATACTAGTAAAACCCTGTGTTTGTCATGCCCCTCTTTGTGGCAATAGAATTCAAACTCATCAAAAAACAGTAGGCATAGGTGCTGACAGCGGTGCTTTTGAGACAAATTCACGACACTGAAACGATAGAGTAGAATATTATTTTTCAGAATTTAAGTCTTAAGAGTGAAAAGGGGATAGAATAATTCCTGGAACTTCATCTAAGGAACTCAAGAATAATTACTTGTACTGCGCACTACATACACTTATGACAATATCATAAGGATGAAGCAGCCTTTAAAAAAAACTAATTACTTGTATAGAGTTAAAAGTGGGTACGAATATCAATCAGGAGAAGCAACCTTTATAAAAAAATTCTAATATCTTGAATAGAGTAAAGTGGACCAAAGCAAAGGTTCTTAAGGCACGAACTTTCTGGCCTAGGTATAAATTAAATTCATTAAAAGAAAAACTTTGCAAGTGGATAGTTACATACTTCTCGACTTTAGGGAATAGATTTACATCACCAATTGAAAATGAGTTGTAGATGGTATCGGTCTTGCACTTATTGGCCAGAAGAATAGTATTCGAAGCTATCTCCTCCAAAACTATTTTAATTTTGTTTTGATTCCACCCACCTTGCACAATTTTCTCTGATTGTTCAAGCCCATCTGAATCTGAAATCATCAACATGCAAGCACATAAACGATAATCAAAATGTACAAACATATCATACTATACACAAAGGTTGTTGCTTCGTCCATTCAATTTGTCCCAAAGTTTGTTCTCAAAAATTTGGAACTAATTAATTTTTCTCAGGATCCCAAGATGCTCTCCATACCCCTACGGACCTTTTCAAACATGACTTCACATATTTGTGCAAGCAAGATAAACAATATTTGATTATTAGTTATGGCATCCCCTGCCCTCATCTTTTCATACACCTTCAAGCAAGGCAATCTAAATGATTCTTTTCTGTTTTTAATATAGTTGGGATGTATTATCCTTTAGATTCTTGCTGTTATTTTACCATTGTAACTTCCTGGACCATTCATGTGAATTGTTCATGTTGATATATATCATTTTTTGTTAAAATTACATTTTCTTAAAAAAAATAAAAAAAAAACTTTAATCACTTTGGTGTAAAAGTGCACCATCAAATGCATAATAGAGGGAAGTATCAAGTACATTGAAAATTATTGTACAAGTTCATTAAATAAAACTCAAATCATTATTTTTACAAGCACCTGAGATTGGTATCACTTTTATAACAACTTCTTATAGGGCAAGTTTGTGATATAAATACCAAATGCAGAGTAATTAAATAATTAAACTATGGTTGTTTGCTTTAAAACAAACGGTTTAAACATCATGCAGCTTCAAATCAGCTACTAATATATATTGAATTTTTAATTCAACTATCACTGACATTTCGTTATACTATAAATTTACAAATAATCTTTAAAATTATAGTTTAAAACCTTTACAATCAATTGGGCGATGCAATGAACCCAACACTGGGAGAAAGTGTTCTTTTTATTAACAAGGTCTCGATTCATTATTTTGAACATCCAAGGAACCTGAATCGTATCTTCATGTTTTATAGGATAACATTTTTTATCTCCCTACAACTCCTACCTAATTCAAGCTCTAGCCCGTCTCAAACTCAACAAAGCGCACCAACGCTATGTGATTCAATATTAATTGTGTCTAAATTTCTTCGAAAGTTTCTTACATTATGATTCTTCAAAAAAGACTATCATGTTTGCTCATTAAATTATTTGTTTATTTCATGACTCATGTCGATCGAGCATTGATCTAATAACAGTCTTAACAACATTTGCAATGTTAATCATAATTTGTCAAGTTGTTGATTTTGGCAAAAAAAAATTGAACAACACTTGCGCTGCCGCCACAACCTCCCAGTGTTAATTTTACTTTAAAGGTTGCTTTAATTTATGCTTTCTTAAGAAAATTTTTCACGTTTTGCTCATATAAATTATTTGTTTATTTCAGCTCATGTCGATTCAGCATTGATCTGTAATAACATATCTTACAACCCCATTTGCAACTTTAAACAAACAATTTGTCCAAGTTGTTGCTTTTGTCAAAAAATAATTCACAACACTTACGGCTGACCCACACCCCTCTCACCGCGCCTCGTTTCTCCTCGTCTCCATTCGCGAAGGTGGTAATCAACGGAAATTTGCTACTATCTCGTGTGTGGATTCGCCCGCCCACATCTTTCACCTCTTGCCATTTAAGGAAAAGCGAAACCTAAGGCATCTCCTATCTTCTTCTCACACCACCATGCACTTCTTCCCCTTCCTCTACAGCAGTAGAAAAACCTCTCATCTTTCTTAACAAAAGCTTACTTTCTCCCGACAACGGCCATCGCAAATGTTTTCTCAAATATCCTCTCCTTCTATAAGTGAGTTTCTTTCCTTCTCTTTTCTCTTTTTTTCTTCATGTGTCAATTAGCCTAATTAAGAGTCTTTTGTGTTTAATGTGAAACTATTGCAATTGGTATGCGATTTTTATATAGCCTGAAAGACTGGTAATATTAGGCTCTTTTGCTTGTATAGAAAAATTCTTATTTATGATTGATGATTCAAGTTGATAAAACCTATGTACTTGCATGCTTTGTGCATTGTATTGTAGATATTTTTCTTTTTATGTTAATTAGTTTGGGTGATATCTTCCAAACGTATTGAATCAGCTTCTGATGTGATTAGGACTATAAGGTTAACAACATTTTTGAATGGTTAAATGATTAGCATTGATGGTGTAACCTAAGTCAATCAACTAGGATGCTTTGAAATTAGCATTATAACTATTTAATTTCGCTTTTGATAGGACATTCGCTTAGTGGATAAGCATGCAAGCCGCCAATCGGATTTGGATTTCGTGGCAATACAGTTAAGTCACTGATTAATTTAATACTGAGATAAATGTATTTCTATGTTAAGGATAGCGACATCCTTATTACTCAAACAAGGTCATGAGATTATAGTTAGCACATCTTATATATATTCCAATTATAGCTATGTACTATAGTTAGTTTTTTTTTATTGATATTCGATAAAGAAAATAGCATGTATAGAGCTAGCTTTACTTGATTTTATTACACAATCTCTTATTACATTTTAATTTAGATCTCATATAGTAAATGTAATTTAATTCATGCACATTAATTTAATAAATGCAAAGAATAATACTTCTGGGCAAAGTTATATTGGTTATGAATTTAAAATTGTCATATTATATATGATAGAATACATGATGAAACTTGTAAAAATTGTTCGCGTCACGAAATGAGTGTGCTACGCCGAACCCACTCCTATGCTTAAGGTTCCCTCTAGTACGATCTCAGAATGGCAGTCCCAATGGGTCTAACAGGTAACTCGAATCTCTGCCGGTACTCTTCACTGAATCGCTTGTGTCAATGCGAAGAACTCTCGTAAAAGTCCTCCTCACCATGCTGGTTCAAATATCTTCTAACAGCCAATCCTTAAATTCCCTTCCAACTCATATGGTCACGCAGTCCGTCCACTGGTAGGCCCAAAGCCTTCCTTCTAAACATGAGCTCCGCTGTCATCAGTCTCTCTCATCCTGTCAACCGACTGACTGTAAAGTACAATTCTCCCCTGTAGGTCCACCCATGTGCATCCTCTCCCTCAAAATAGGCTCTCTTAATTTTCTCACACTCGGGGATCTGCCTACCGTTAACCCTGATTTCTCCAAAATTTCTATTTTTCCTAATGAGTGTAATGGTTCGCCTAATTGTGCAATCATCCTTCCTCGCTTACACCTAACACCTTTATACACAGCCACCTTTCCCCCTTATTAGCACCCCTTTGACATTTTTTAATCAACCCCTCTCTTTCAAATTCGACACATCCTTCGATCATAATCAATTCCTTGCTTCTTAAATTCAGCACCTCTTTCTTTCAAATTCAACATCTTGTACTCATGCCCACCCCCTCTGCCCTCCTACATACTCTCTATCATACCACCCTGGGATGAGCCAAGGTAAGGACTTTTTTTTCTTTTCCTTTCCAATCTCGCCTCCTTATCCTCCTTTCGTTTTTTTTTTATTTATTTTTATTTTATTTTTATTTTTATGATTAGATTAGGATTTTCTTCACTTCCCAGGCTGTCGTGACTTCCTCACCTCCGATGACATTTTTTGTTTTGTTTGTGTCCCCGAGCACTTTCTTCATATCTCCCCCAGGATGAAAAATTTTGAATACGATTATCATGGATGACTTGAAATTTCTTCTTAACATTGAAAACTTGAGTTTGTAGATCTGAAAGTTTAGATTTTCACTTGGTTCTGATCTCCCCTAAGAGGCATTTTACTCCATATGCATCCATTTTCTTGCCGCCATAGATGACCCGAATTTGTGTTGGACTAATATTGAATCTACGATTCCAAAAGACAGGCAAAATGCACCTCTCGGCTAACAATCAGCTATTGGAATTTCTCCTGAAAAATCCCCAAACAGCCCAGAATATTGCTCGGATACCAATTTGTTATGGATAGGCACTTGAAGATACTCAAGTGAAACCTAATTGATCTTGACAAATAGCAAAGACAAATCAACCAATCCAAAGGAAAAATCAGAAAAGAAATAGTAGTATTAATTAGAATATCAAACTAAAGCAAGGAAAATAACAAGATACAATTAGATCCTGTATTCGAGAGGTAGGATCGTGTCTCTGCTCCCATAATCTCTAGAGTTTCTAGAGCCCCAAAAACCTAAGAGATCTCAAATTTCGGCCAAAGTTCAAGATGCCAAATTCAAGATGCCCCTAACCTAGAAAATAAACTATTTATGCAACAAGTCGAAAAGAAATCACTAAACAGATCCGTTACATTCAAATTTCCCACCTAAAACTTAGCCTAAAAACCTTCCTAATTGCTCTTTGGAAGGAGCTTGCTTGTTGCGGCGCGTACTGGATGAGGCGATACATCGCCTCGTGGGCGGTATAGAGCTCGCGGAAGAGTAGCCTGTCTGGGGAACAGCGGCTGGGCAAGGTACCGGTAGGAGCAGTTCTCTGCGCCATGGGTTGGATTTGGTATAACAAGTAATATATAATTTTTTTTTCGTACTACTAACAGGCTTTTGAATATGGATTATAGTCTCTAGCTTTCCAAAATATTTGCTTGGTATAAAAGGCCTTTCTTCTTCTAGAAACTATATATTCGTCACACTCCTAACATGAATTGACGTGTAGTATTTTATATAAAAAACTGTTTTAGCTCCTTGTTGTAATCAGCAGCCCTAATGCAGTTTATTCATAAAGATCTGACCACGCTGTCCCAAGGAAGAGTGGTTGAACAATGCGGGTCCTCATTTAGTAGCATCAGTTTAACGAGTACGCTACTTGATCAAAAATCTTCACTACAGTTGGTTGCTGCCGCCTTGTAAGTGGAAATATTACTATAATCCCTATTCATGACTGATAGGCAAGATTTCCAAGTTTTGGTGAACTAATTGTAGCTCTAAATGTGTGGATTCAGGCAGACCCTGACATGTCTCAATTCCCAGGTTGTCTACTTATAGGAGTCGTTTGTTTAAGCGTAAGAAATCTATTATATTATTTTAGACTTTTTTTTTGTTTACCGAAAAGTGACACGATAGTGCTTGTATGTTATGTCGGTATGAGACCGCTATAGTTATTGGCTAGCCAGGAGGGCCGCTAACCTGTTCAATTAGGGACCAACCCTTTCTGTATAAGTAAGTAGATTTCCTTGGTTGGTGCCTTTCCTAATAGATTATATTTTGACGTAAGTCAAACATGGCAGGAAGAAGAGATGAATGGACCGTGGTATATTTGTTGGATACGATGTACCTTAAGGTATGCAGTGTGGGGAATTGACTGATAACTGTATTGGTCGTAGTAGACAATTGACATTCTAACTAAGCAAACTAGTCAGTTAATATGACAGTTAGCATTGTACTTCGATATGTTAACTTTATCAGTGCTACTACACCTAATCCTATTGTATCAAACGGTGTAGTCCCAATTTTATTTTCTCGAATGCTTTGATTATTATATAGGAGTTTTTTGCTTGAGTTTTGATTGTTTATCTCAAACGCAAACGGTTATCGGAGTGTTGCTTCTATAGACATTTACCTACCTTCATAACAGGTTACCGGGGATCGTCTTCATAGAAGCCGGATGTTGGCTAATCGCGGTACGTTCTGGAGTGTTTATGTTAGAGATGTGGTGTATGGTGCGTGGAGGTTTGAGTGTGTGTTGGGGTGTGTGGGGCGGGTGTAGGGGTGATGTGTTGGGGTGGGGTCGTTGTGATGAAAGGCGTGTTTCTGGGTAGAGGTGTACGTTTAGGTGGGCATGTTGGTACTGGGTTTATTTTGGGAATCTTTCTATTATTAAATGGTATTATTTGTATTCTCCTCCTTGTTTTATCTCTGTGTGTGAGATTATTGCGACGTTTGGTGATGTTTGGTCTAATATTAGATAATTTTCTGTCGACGAGTACTAATATAAAGTGTTTTGGTCACGGTTGTGATCGAATATGGTGCCAGGGAATATGTGTCTTGCCTTGCTCGTATTTTGATTGGTCACTCCTCTGGGATGGTTGAGGAGGAGTGTTGGCAATTGCTTATTGTTCTCTGGTGAGAAAGAGAGCAACAGATTGAAACGTCGCGTGTTGGTGTGATGGGACCCTCCGCATACTGTTTCTTGTGTTACTTCGCGATTGTTTATCGGGATCTCTGGGGAACGCTGTTGGGTTGGTATTGCAAGGCTGACAGCTTTTAAGAGTGTTACAACGATACCGGCGTTGAAGTTTTGTAAATTATATGACTGGGATATATTTTTTAGGTTGTGGGGTGACCGTGTGGATGAACTATTCGCATGGCATATAATCCCTGTCAGGATTAGGGATCTTTCATCACATTTTGTTACGTCGCGCCTGGTCCTGCGCCAGCTTAAATGCTTGGGTTTTTGGTAAGGGGGATTGCCGCATATGTAGTAGGACAATTTCGTATTGGAGACAGCAGGTTTTGCCCTCTTATAAATTGTACTCTCTGATTTCTAGCAAGGCAATGAAGGCCCGCTTTCTCCTCTCTACTTCTTTCGTATATCCCCTCACAATGATCTGGCAACATAACGACAATGAAGGCCGACCATGGTTCTAATATCATGTTAAATTCAAAGAATTGAAGAGGGAAAAATGCTTAACTTTATTGCAAAACCATCCCATTTATAGGATCTATACAGAATATCTAATAAAGAAATGAATAAATTATAGAATCATGTATTATTTTCCCTAACATAATCATTCTCAAATCAGCCACCTAAGTATGGATCAGCATGATCCAGGTGAGCCTCCCACAAATCCACATCCTAGCCATGGGATTAATCTGCTAAGGGACGACAAATTTAACAGATCGAAGTGATCCAGGTGAGCCTTCCACGGATCCCCATCCTAGCCATAGGATTAATCCGCTAAGGACGACTAGGATTTAACATAAACCCTTCCAAAATATTGAAGAGAAAAATGTAGAATTCAAATGATGACAATCATTCAACAATATTCTAGACAAGGCCTTTTTGTTTAAATTTGCAATAAGAAAGTGTTGATTGCAAAAGAAAACATACATAAGTATATATATATATATATAATATATATATATATATATATATATATATATATATATATATATATATATATATATATATATATATATATATACTTATGTATGCATGTATGTATATAGGAGATAGAAAATTAGAGGCGGCCTCCCAACCAGCCAACCCAATTGAGTTACTGGTACATTTTCTAATGGTCTCTCTGAAGTTTCAATTCTTATGATCTTATTTTTTTGTAAATCATTTGATCCTCAATAGGTAAATAGAGGGGAATGAAGGCAGGCTGCTCCACCAGATAACTCGATAGAGCATACCTAAGTTAGTGGAGGCACGTGCACCAGATGCCCCGATCCACCCATACAATGATGGATTGCACTGATACTAACATTGAATTGAGTACAAACGTGTGTTTGATGTCAACGATCCATTTTTTATATGCATTGATTGGTTAATGAAACTCGAATAGAGATTTATCAAGTTTGTAATATGGGCTGTATATATTTTCTCAAGCAATCCTTAGTTTTCTGAACCATACAAAAAAATTAGTGAGGATTGTTACTTTTGAAAGCTTTAAATCAACTACAAATTTATTCTTTGATCAAGTTAAGTTCATCAAATTTCAAACTTATTCCTCAATCTAGTTAATGTTAACGACATGTATTTTGGCAGCTTCTAAAAAATATAATAGCAAGAAGCTTGCAACTTTATCACATAAACCTGGATCACCTTCAAAAAATTTTAAGTTGAACTCAAATTGGATGATCCAAGGATTTGTGGCCGCATCATTATTTCCTTCATCAACCTCAATGAAGAATCCATCTTACAACACCCATCTAATAGAGTCTGCATATTTGTATTTTGTTCCCCACAAAATGATTTAGTTGTTGTGTCACCCAAAATTAATTAAAAACAGCTTTTTCACTAAACCACCATATTAGCGTTGAGTTTCTTCAACTACACTCGTATTATAATTGTTTTACCTAATATTTCAACATGTAAACTATAGCATACATTATTCAACTAAGAAGCATCTACAACCGTGTAATATTTGTCATCAAATCCAGGAAATTTTATGTGACTAATCATCAATTTTAAATTAATTGATACTTATGAGTCTTAGAATGTTAATGGCATAGAGAGCAACCAAGGTTTGAGATTAAAAAGGTGAAAATCCAAGTTTGGATTTTTTGTTGTAAACAGCACAGCGCCGAGGGATAAGGTGCCTCAACGTTGAGCTATATGGGCTTTGAAAAAAAATAGGCAAACGCTGCGGCACAGCGCCGAGGGATAAGGTGTCTCAAGTGAGCATATTCAAGAAGCATTTAGAAGATTCTCTGGAGAGTTGTGGCGCTGAGAAAGTTGAGCATGACGGTGCTCGATCAAAATAGTGGAAATTTTAATATTAAAATATCTCAACTCACTTGCTCATTTCACTACCACCCCCATGCTTGCCAAAGAAGGTAGGAGGAAGAAACGAGCAAGAGAAAGAGAGGGAAGGAATTTGGAGGCTAAGGTCTGGGATTCATTCGTTGGGGCCAGTTCAAGAAATTGTAGTTCCAAGTAAACCTAAACTCTTGTCTTTGATTTCAATTCCAGTAAGTTTATAAAAGAAATGAACAGAAATGTGTTTTTCTCAGATTTTACAAAATTTTCACCATGTGATTTTTATATATATTATCATACGCTGTATTATGGATGTTTTGGCTATATGAAATCATGTTTTCAACGATCATACAAATTTCTAAGTATATAGTTGAATTAAAGCATTTATGACAATTGTAGTGTTTATGTAAAAGTCTTGAAATGTTCATGTGAAAATTCTCCTCTGAAAGTAGAAATTGAAAAAAGGAATGCCTATTGAATATTCTGTTCTATAGGTAAAGCCCAGACTTTTACTGGTAAATTATATATTTTTTGTATATTGCATCGAACACTTAAATAAATACCGTTATATTGCATTTGCATTCAACATTCATGGCATTGGAGGAGTTATGCTCCGATATATGAAAAAGTGCACTTTTTGTTATGTTACAAAGAGCCCTAGAAAAGTGTACTCTTTTGACCCCATCTGTTTGGTGCAAATGTGGGAGGGGTTCTAGCCCCATTTGCAAGAAACCGGTGTGGGAGGTTAAGTAATACTATAAGTACTCTTCTGGTCCCATCTGACTGATACAGATGTTGTAAGGATTCTGGCCTCACCTTTTGTGTGTAGGTGTGGGAAATAAAAGGAGATATAAGAGGAAGTGGAGATATAAGCAAGCATCAGTACATGTCCATTCTAGTCATGACATTTTATATGTTCATGCTTCTAGTTTCTACAATAAAGTTATGACATATTCCGAGTCATGTATTAGTGAATTCTAAACTTTTGTATGAATTTTGACGGGAAGTGAAAGTGAAATACAAGTGAATATCTAAAAATAAGTATTATGTACGACATCTGGAAACTTCTGTGAAAGTGATCATGTGGTTATAAAAGTAAGTGTTGGCCCCGAAATTAGGTATACATACTAGAATCTGGCAAATGCAAGATTTTCTTATGTTTTATGTATTTTGAAAGCCTTTATATTTTTCTTTGTTTCCTACTTTTAAATTAATTACTTTTAACATGTATAAACTGAGTTTTGATATCTAAGAGGGATGAAGGAGGAGTCGATTGAGGTAGTTGAACTTATTTTGTTCTTTTAATGTTTCATGAAAAAGTAAAGGTCCTGCGAGTAGATCAGGTGTATAGGCAGGGTTTTGGAATTCGAATTTCTAAGATATGATTTTGTAATCTAGCATTTAATTATTTGACGTAGACTTCTATGAACAAAATTATGTTATTATGTTTTGACGAACTGAAAGTTGATTACACTATTTTTATGTTTTTGGGAAATTTAGTAGCCCTGGTTGTTGTTATTGGTAGATGAGGTAGCTAATTATAGGTTTCGATAAATCCAATCGTGACATTAGATCCGAAAGCGTCATAAACCTGCCATATTCGCTCAAACAAATACTTAGATGAAAATTATGCTGCTCAAAGAAAAACATGCATTATTATTTAAGGAATCAGATAACAAATCAGTATTAAATATTCCTAAATATAAATAATACTTAAGTGGACATAACTCTATCCATTTTCAGGACATAACAGCGGTTATCTCTATTGTATGGACATTCTGGTAGAGTATTAAGAGATTTGATGAGGAACTAAGTTCCAGCAGAAAGCTAAATAAGAACATGAAAATAGCATTGAAGTTTGGGAGTGAAAATGCATAGAAGAAGGTAAAAAGGGAAGACCTGAGACGCCACAGACTTCTTTGAGTCCAGGAATTGGCTATAAATCCCGTACAGTCTCCTCTTCTCAGTTTCTGAAACTGAGGGTCTTGCCTTTGAAGCAACAGATTTCAGAAGCACATCATTAATAATAGGAATTCTTTCCCGTTCACCAGTGGCTTCCCTGTCCAAAAGCTCGTGAACTGAAGCAAGCTGAGCATCTGACAGAAGAGCTTGAAGATCAGCCCCGCTAAACCCTTCAGTCATGGATGCTATCACTTCCAAATTGACATCAGCAGACAATGGAAGCTGAGATACCACAAATTGGGAAGACCATTAAGTTTTTATACTACGCATAGAAATGAAACAAAACTAGGATAGATAAACAGTTTAATGGATCAAAATACTTTACTAGGGTGACTATAAAATTTGAAAGGCAAACCTTCCTTGAAAGAACTTTGAGAATGTCCAAGCGCTCATGCCATGATGGAAAATCACAAAAAAGAAGACGATCAAGTCTTCCAGGACGCAAAAGTGCAGCATCCAGCAAGTCTGGTCGACTAATTTGAGCCACACAGCGTTGTTAGTAAAAATCACAACTTGATAGCAGCATATTTGAAGTTAGCAGATTAATAGTGGGGGGAAAATACTACCAAAGGCAAAACAAGTAGTGCTTTACCAGATAAAACATTACAAAAAATGGATAAATGTGAACCTTCACCACTGATTTTACATAAAACCTTATAAATAAGCATTAAGAGCAAAGCAAAGGTGTAACCACTACAAGTCACCCCCCATCAATGCAAGATCTAGAGAGGGTTGTGATACGCCTTAGGTTTCACAAATTAGGGTTTGCCCTAATTTCTCCTCCAAAAGGAGAAATTTCTCCGCTAAAACCAAATGAGAAACACTCACAAGAGGGTTGAGATGAAAAGTAAGAACCTTTGCATTAGAAAGCCAAGAGGTTGTTGCAACAGAGAGAATGGGGAAGACCAAATGTACAAGGTAGGGAGCGGCAGAGCGAGGAAGGCCAAGACTAGTGACAAGCGCATGTGCAAGTGAGGTTGATCGTGCGACTAGTGAAAAGAGCACTAGCATGCGACAAAAAAAAGATAAATCCAAGTCAAGTACAAGTATAGTGGGAAACCAAAATTTAGGATTTTCTTCTCTTCCAAAATAGAGGTGAATTTTAATCTTTTTTTTTTCCAAAGTGATAAACTATAGATATAGTTGTTAATTTCCTATATAATTTTGTCGGAATTTTAAAATTGAAGAAGAGGTCAGAAGAAATGATTGTACAAAAGAAGGATATTCGAGGTATGCATAAATCAACAAGAAATGTTCAGAATTTTATTGACGATATTTGAAATAATTTTAAAAGAATTGATTTAGAGAGTTGTGGTAGAACAGAAAAATAGATTAATAAAAGGTTTTGGGTTTTTTGCAAAAGTTGAAGTAGAATAAGGTACACACACTAAACAAAAATTAAAAAAATTATTTGATGAAAATGGAATGTCAAAATGCCATTACATGTCGAATAATGCTCTCTATATGTTAACAATTTATTAGTATAAAATATTTTAGGTTGCTGGTGCGAAGGAAAATAGAGTGAAAGAACCAAGAAGTGGGTTCACAGCTTGTTATAACTGAGGTATGCATTCCTAAATTAAAAAAATTACAAATTAATCAATGTAATTAGTAGAACCATATATCTTTGTGAAACAAGATATTTATGCTGTTGTTTAGATATGATGAAGGAAATAAATTAATTACCAAGGACATCTCACATATATGATTATAGATAACAAGCTAAGGGAAGCAGCATCTAAAGATAATCGTTGAACTAAAGTTAAAGTGGGCGATTATGTTTTCATCTTTATAGTAGATAACCTTCTATATGTACACTTGACATTGTTAATATTGCTAAAAAAATTCCATGGGAGAAAGAACAAATGATTTCTTCGTTTCTTTGTATAAACCGTATCATTTTTTTTTAATGTTGAAGGTAATAGCATTTTATTGAAACTCCATGCATATACAAACTAAAATGTATATAAAATATGAAATGAATGAAAGATAATATATGTGCATGATGAATGAATGAGTTCACCCATTTTATTACTAGCTTGGGACATAAAGTACTCACACACATAAAATGAAAAAAGTTTGGAAAAGTAAATGAAAATGATTATACCTAATTGGTACATATTTTTACATGGTGCTCCTGAGAAAAGTGCTTTATTGAAAAAATAAGTTATGATAAATTCCTTACAAAATTTCATGTTTTATAAAATAAAATTCGCTTTACATAACCTGAATAGATTTCAGCCATACCTATTTAAATTTCTTTAAAATGAAATGCTAATGATTACTTATAATAACTTTCATGCATTTTATTCCTATTATTTAAAATTATTATATTATAGAACTATAATTAACTATTAAGTTATGTGACTCAACCCACTATAAAATTTTCATGTTTCAAGAAAGGCTCCTCTAAATTAGGGTTACAGAAAAGGATTTGTATACAGGAGAAGAAGAGTTTATATTTGGTTTTAGTTTAATTGTTTTAGATGTATAAAATAGAATTGATTTGAATATGCTTTATTCATGAACTAAACATATTATTCAATGAATTTTTATAATTTGGAAGATGTTTCAGTTGAATTAATTGCAATGTTAATTGAAAAGAATAAAACCACTGTCCGTCTAACTGTACCCTTGATTTTCCTTTCCACCATATCATAGTGAAGGCAACCTAACGCTAGATCGATATCTACCTTCTAGTAAGAGTGCTGCAAAGGTTGATGTGAAATGAGAGGTGATTTTTAGCTGCTTAATTATGAACTAGATTAAGGGTAGAAAATAATATTTTATTTTTTAATTGATTAATAGATTTTTATTAGTAAGGATTTATAGATGAAATCCTTGCAAACTTAATAGTGGTAGATGATATTAGAAAGGAAAAAACTATAAATTATAGGATTTACCCTAACAGAGGCAGACCACAGGCTTCAGAATACTAAAAAAATTAATCTTTATATAAACATCTTATCCACAATATTTGTAGATAACATCTCAAAACCCCATTTAATTAATCTTCTAGTATCTTTTTAAAAACAAATATCTAAAAATAATTTATGAATTTCCAATCATAACCGTCATCAACCTTATCTCAACTATTTAGGCCAACTTTTATGCACCTTTCTCTCCGTTAATTCTTGCTGAGCGTTTTCACATGATTGTAAATCTAGTTTATGCAAATCCTATAAAATTTTCAGCCATATTACCTCTCATCTACCAATTTCCCATCAAATTCAATTGCATTAATTCTATTTCATCTCACTTTGGACACATCTTTTCTATCCATCATACAACCTCAAACCACCTCAACCCTATTTTATATAATATCATTGTCAATGGGAGCTACTCCCACCATCCCTTAGATTCTCTTTCCCAAACAAAACAAGTTCAATTTTATAGCCTTTATCTTCAATAGGTGTTACTATAACAGGAACCAAATATCAAGCTCCTTTTGTTGTAACTTCAATTTATTTGAGTCTTGCAACTTACAAGCATATTACCCCTAGATAGCTCATTTTCTATCCTATTCCCTTCACATTAACTATATGTCATCGCCTTATTGGTGCATCTTTTCCTCCATGTTTTACAAGTCCGCTCCAAGTAGTTTTATATTTCAGAATTGTATCTTCAATAAGCACTGCTCGCAATGTCTCCTCTAGTCTCATGCCCAAAAATAGGTTATTGTGATATTAGTTTGACAACAAATAAAGGGCAATATCCATAAAATTTAAAAATAAAGAAAAGTATAAGCACCTTTCGTAATAAAAAAAAATAGTGATATTATCATGAAGCAGTATCAACAGTTACGAAAAACCTTGAGAAAGTATAGCCATCTAAAACATTGAATGCAACTCCCTTCCTCGCAAGTCACAACAGACAATCTCATCAAAGCAACTCATATAACAGCTTAAACAATGGTTCATTACCTCATATCCCTTGCTTGGGGGTGAGAAGAAATTCCAGGTGAACCAAGCTTTAAAATCCTAGAGTTAAAGATCATAGTTGAATTTTTTTAACAGAGAGACTATTATTAATTTTTCTTAGCTGTTAAACAACGAAATTGCTTAAATAAATGTATTTCTACAGCCACATAACAAATTTCATCATGTCTAAGAAATACATCTAATTGATTCAATCTCTCCATACTCCGGCAACATGCAAAGGACAACAAGCTATCCAAGTAGATACTATTTCTTAAAATTATTAAACTAACCATCCAGTTCATGAAAGAAAAAGTCATTAGAAAACATGCAAACGTATAAGTTTATGATCAAGCGGTTTTAAAAATTTATTATAATTTCAAGTATTCTAAGTTTTAACATGCTGCATATAGGATGATAATGAACTAGATAGGTTTATCAACTTTAGCTACTTAAAAGTTAATTCACTAAAAATGGGCCAATACTGCATTTGATCATGACCTCTCTGATCAGAATCTCAAAATGGCTCCTCTTAATTTCATTCACAACACCAAAAAAAAAAAAAACTTTGAATGATCATAATAGATGCATTATAGAAGAAAAATCAAACCACAAGGTTATAAGTTTAACAGAATGACGAGTTTCTCGGGCAAATCAGTAACATCTTTCATATATTTTTTAACGTCAAGTAAGCAGATATAGAAATAACACAGCAGTTCCTAACAGAACAGCTGCATAGAGATCCTCAACATTCACTTCAGAAGATACGGTTAAATGTCTATTGCATATAGGCATGCTCCAAACTCAATGTTTGTGGAATTTATAAAGCCTACCTAGTTGCAGCAAAAACAAAAACCCCTGTTAATGCTTCCACACCATCTAACTCAGTCAGCAGCTGCAAATCAATTATGTAGAAAAGGTAAGGCAGCAAATAGAACATCATTTAAGAGATAAACATCATCCATCAGCTCGGCATTTAGTACTTAATCTCGCCTAATGTTCACAAGGTAGTGCACAGATAAATTTGTGCAACAGAGACAAGCTACAATCCTGAACTTGCCTGATTAACAACACGATCAGTAACCCCTGTGTTG
Source organism: Dendrobium nobile (assembly GCA_022539455.1). NCBI lineage: Eukaryota > Viridiplantae > Streptophyta > Magnoliopsida > Asparagales > Orchidaceae > Dendrobium > Dendrobium nobile. The sequence continues at coordinate 4,857,833 of CM039733.1, read as the reverse complement.
TCATGACCCCTCTTTGGTGCAATAGAATCAAACTCATCAAAAAACAGTAGGCAAGGTGCTGCAGCGGCTGCTTTTGAGAACAAATCACGAACCTGAAACGATAGAGTAGAATATTATTTTTCAGATTTAAGCTCTAAGAGTGAAAAGGGGCATAGAATAATTCCTGGAACTTCACTAAGGAACTCAAGAAAATGACTTGTACTGCCACTACATACACTTATGACAATATCATTCAGGAGAAGCAGCCTTTATAAAAAACTAATATCTTGAATGAGTTAAAAGTGGTACAATATCAATCAGGAGAAGCAACCTTTATAAAAAAACTAATATCTTGAATGAGTTAAAAGTGGTACCAAAGCAAGGTTCTTAAGGCAAAGAACTTTCTGGCCTAGGGATAAAATTAAATTCATTAAAAATTAAAACTTTGCAAGTGGATGTTACTACTTCTCGACTTTAGGAATAGATGTTACATCACCATTGGAAAATGAGTTGTAGATTGGCTTCGAGTCTTGCACTTATTGGCAGAAGATAGTATTCGAAGCTATCCCTCCAAACTATTTTAATTTTTTTGGCACAATTTCTCTGATTGTTTCAAGGCCCATCTGAATCTGAAACAATCAAACATGCAAGCACATAAACGATAATCAAATGTACAAACATGTCATACTTACACAATGGTTGTTGCTCGTCCATCATTTGTCCAAGTTTGTTCTCAAAATTTGGAACTAATTAATTTTTCTCAGGATCCCAAGACTGCTCTCCATACCCCTACGACCTTTTCAAACATGACTTCTACATATTTTGCAAGCAAGATAACAAAATTTGATTATTAGATTATGGCAGCTCCCCCTGCCCTCATCTTTTCATCAACCTTCAAGCAAGGCAATCTAAATGATCTTTTCTGTTTTTATATATTGTTGGATGTTTTATCCTTTAACTTCTTGCTTTAATTTTCCATTGTACTTCTTGACCATTCATGGCAATTGTCATTGTTGTATTCATATCATTTTTTTGTTATAAAATTACATTTTCTTTAAAAAAAACTTTATCACTTTGGGGTAAAAGTCGCACCATCAAATGCATAATAGAAGGGAAGTATCATAAGTACATTTGAAAATTATTGTACAAGTTCATTAAATAAACCTCAAAGCTCTTATTTTTCACAAGCACCTGAGATAGGTATCACTTTTATCAACAACTTCTAATAGGGCAAGTTTTAGGATAACATACTGCAAGTAATTAAATTAATTAAACTATGGTATGTTGCCTTTAAACAAACGGTTAAACATCATGCAGCCTTCAAATCAGTACTAATAATTATATTGAATTTTTAGTTCAACTATCACTGACCATTCTTTACTATAAATTTACAAATAATCTTTAAAATTATAGTTAAAACCTTTACAATCAAATGTGGGCATGCATGAGCCCAAACATGGAGAAAGCTGATTTTTATTAACAAGGTCTCATGCATTATTTTGAACATCCAAGGAACCTTGACATCGAATCTTCATGTTTTATAGGATAACATTTTATCTTACCTACAACTCCACCTAATTCAAGCTCTAGCCCTTCCACAACAACAAAAAGCAGCACAACGCTATGTGATTCAATTTAATTGTGTTAAATTTCTTCGAAGTTTGCTTAATTTATGCATTCTCAAAAATGACTTTCATGTTTTGCTCATTAAATTATTTGTTTATTTCATGCTCATGTCGATCAGCATTGATCTTAATAACAGCTTTACAACCCATTTGCAATGTTAAACATCAATTTGTCCAAGTTGTATGATTTTGGCAAAAAAAAAATTGAACAACACTTGCGCTGCCGCTCAACCCTCCCCAGTGTTAATTTTCTTTAAAGTTTGCTTAATTTATGCTTTCTTAAGAATAATTTTCACGTTTTGCTCATTAAATTATTTGTTTATTTCATGCTCATGTCGATCAGCATTGATCTTAATAACAACTTTACAACCCATTTGCAATGTTAAACAACAATTTGTCCAAGTTGTATGATTTTGTCAAAAAAAATTCAACAACACTTACGCTGCCGCTCACCCCTCTCACGCGCTCGTTTCTCTCTCCTCCAATCGCGATAATCACGGAAATTTGCTCATCTCGTGTGTGATTCTCCCGCCCACATCTTTCCTCTTGCCATTTAAGGAAAAGCGAAACCTAAGGCATCTTTCCTATCATCTTCTCACAACCACCATGCACCTTCTTCCCCTTCCTCTACAGCAGTAGAAACCTCTCATCTTTTCTTAACAATAACTTACTTTCTCCCGACAACGGCCATCGGCAAATGTTTCTCAAATATCCTCTCCTTCTATAGTGAGTTTCTTTCCTTCTCCTTTTCTCTTTCTTTTTCTCATGTGTCAAGTTACCTAATTAAGAGTTCTTTTGTGTTTAATGTGAAACTATATTCAATTGGTATTGATTTTTATATAGCCTGAAAGTACTAGAATATTAGGCTTTTTTGCTTGTATAGAAAAATTCTTATTTATGATTGATGATTCAAGTTGATAAAACCCTATGTAATCTTGATCTTTGCATTGTATTGTAGATATTTTTCTTTTTATTTAATTGTTGGGTGAGATCTTCCAAAGTATTGATAGCTTGATGTGATTAGGACTATAAGGTTAACAACATTTTTGCAATGGTTAATATTAGCATTGATGGTGTAACCTAGTCAATCAACTAGGATGCTTTGAAATTCATGCATATAACTATTTAATTTCGCTTTTGATAGGACTTTCGCTTAGTGGAAGCATGCAACCCGCAATCGGATTTGGATTTCGTGGCAATCACAGTAAGTCACTGTTATTTATTACTGAATAAATGTAATCTTCTTTGTTAAGGGCGACATCCTTATTACTCAAACAAGGTTCATTGATGTTATAAGTTAGCAATCTTATATTAAATTCTCAATTATAGCTATGTACTCATAGTAGATTTTTTTTTATTGATTCATAAAGAAATTAGCATGTCATAGAGCTAGCTTTACCTTGAATTATTATTACACAATCTCTTATTCATTTAATTTGATTCATATAGTAAAGAATTTAATTCATGCACATTAGTTTAATTAAATGCAAAGAATAATACTTCTGCAAAGTATATTGGTTATGAAATTTAAAATTGTCATATATATTATATGATACATGATGAAACTTGTAAAAATATTGTTCGCTCACGAAATGATGGTGCTACGGCACGAACCCCACTTCCTATGCTTAAGGTCCCCTCTAGTACGATCTCAGAAAGGCAGTCCAATGGGCTAACAAGGTACTCGAATCTCTGCCGGTACTCTATCACTGAATCAGCTTGTGTCAAAGCGAAGAACTTCTCGTAAAAGTCTCCTCCCATGCTGGTTCAAAATCATTCTAACAGACAATCCTTAAACTCCCTCCAACTCCATATGGGTCACCGCATGTCCGTCCACTGGTAAGCCAAAGCCTTCCCTTCTAAACATAGCTCCGCTGTCATCAGTCTCTCCTCATCCGTCAACCTACTGACAGTAAAGTACATTTCCACCCTGTAGATCCACCCATGTGCATCCTCTCCCTCAAAAATAGGCATCTTCAATTTTCTCACACTCGGATCTCCTCCGTCAACCCTGATTCCTCCAAAATTTCTCATTTCCTAATGAGGATGGTTCCCCCTAATTGTGCCAATCATCCTTCCTCCGCTTACACCTAAACCTTTCATCACAAGCCCACCTTTTCCCTTCAAATTTAGCACCCCTTTGATCATTTCAACCCCTCTCCTTTCAAATTCGACACATCTTCGATCATAATCAATTCCTTGCCTTTTAAATTCAGCACCTCTTCTTTCAAATTCAACATCTCTGTACTCATGCCCAACCCCCTCATGCCTCTCCACATACTCTCTATCAGACTCCACCCTGGGAATGAGCCCAAGGTAAGGCCTTTTTTCTTTTCCTTCCAAAATCTCCGCCTCCTTATCCTCCTTTCGTTTTTTTTTTTATTTATTTTTATTTTTATTTTTATTTTTTATGATTAGATTAGGATTTTCTTCACTTCCCAGGCTGTCGGTGACTTCCCTCACCTCCGATGACATTTTTTTTTGTTTTGTCCCTCGAGCACTTTCTTCAATATCTCCCCCAGGATGAAAAATTTTGAATCGATCTTATCATGGATGACTGAAATTTCTTTCTTTAAATATGAAACTTAAGTTTGTAGATCTGAAATTTTAGATTTCACTTGTCCGATCTCCCCTAAGAGGCATTTCTCCAATGCATCCATTTTCTTGGCCGCCATAGATACCCGAATTTTTGTTGGACTAAAATTATGAATCTCGATTCCAAAAGACAGCAAAATAGCACCCTTCCGGCTAACAATCAGCTATTGATTTTCTCTGAAAAATCCCCCAAACAGCCCCAAAATTTGCTCGGATACCAATTTGTTAGGAAGCACTTGAAGATCTCAAGTGAAACCTAATGATCTTGACAAAAATAGCAAGAACAATCAACCAATCCAAAGGAAAAATCAGAAAAATAGTAGTATTAATTAGAATAATCAAACTAACAGAAGGAAAATAACAAGATACAATTGATCCTGTATTCGAGAGGAGGATCTCTCTCTCCCAAATCTCTAGACGTTTCTAGAGCCCAAAAACCTAAGAGATCTCAAATTTCGGCCAAATTCAAGATGCCAAATTCAAGATGCCCTAACCTAGAAAAATAAACTATTTAATGCATACAATCGAAAAGAAAATCTCTAAACAGTCCGTACATTCAAATTTCCCACCTAAACTTATCCTAAAACCTTCCTAATCTGCTCTTTTGGAAAGGGCAGCTTGTGCGGCTCGTACAGGAGGCAGAACTTCCGCCTCTATTCTGCAAGAGCCAGTCTCGTGTGGACAGCTGGACTGGTCCAATGGACCGGTCTAACACTCTCCTCCCATTTTTTTAATTATACATTAATATATATTTTTTATTTCGACACTACAACTGTCTTTGAATATGGATATAGTTCTTGCATTTCCAAAAATATTTGCTTGATAAAAGCCTATTTCTTCTAGAAACTATATTTCGTCACCTCCTAACATTGAATTGACGTGTAGTATATAAAAAAAACTGTTAGAGCTCCTTGTTTATCAGCAGGCCTAATGAGTTTCTTCATAAAGATCTACCAGCTTCCCAAGGAAATGTGGGTTGACAGTGGTCATCATTTTAGTAGCATCAGTTAACTATACCACTTCAAAAATCTTCACTACAGTTGTTGCTGCCGCTTGTAAGTGGAAAAAACTCCTGTATTCATACTGATAGGAAGATTCCAAGTTTTGGATGAACTAACTTTAGCTAAATGTGTGGTTCAGGCAGACCCTGGACAAGCTCTCAATGTCCCAGTTGTCACTTTAGGAGCACTAATGTTTATTATTATTATTATACTTTTTTTTATTTTACCGAAAATAGACACTATATGCTTGTATGTATGTCGGAAGAACCCTATAGATTATTGGCTAGCCAGGCCGACAGAACCTCAAAGTGACAACCCTGTAGTAAATAACTAGATTTCCTTGGGTTGGTGCTTACCAACTATAGATATATATAAGTAAGCATGAGCAGAAAAAGATGAATGACTCGTAGGTTATATTTGGATACGATGCTACCTAAGGTATTTGCATGTGTGGACATTGACTGATACTGTATTGGTCGTAGCTAGACATTTACATTTCTAACATAAGCATACTAGTCAGAAATATGACATGTAGCATTGTTACATCGATATGTTAACTTTTAAGTGCTACTCCTACCTATTGATCATACTGTATGTCCCATTTTTTTCTCATTGATGCTTTGATATATAGGAGTTTTTGCTGAGTTTGATTGATTTATCAAACTCACCCGTAATTAGTTTTGTTCATAGCATATCCTACCTAAGTGTTTAGTGGATCGTCATCATAGAAGCCGAATTATCAACGGTAGAGTATATTAGATATTTTTATATTTTGTAGTAGATTATTATATATTTGTTTTGAGGGCTGGTTAGTTTTCTTTTATGGTATTGTTCTTTTCAGACTTCTTTTACTTGTAATAGTACTATTATGTGGGTGTACTGTAATTTGAATCATAATAATAAAATGAATATTTAGAATCTCCTCCATTGTTTACTCTTATAAGCGCTTTGGTTATATCAAATATAGATAATTTTCTTCTTGAGTACAAAATAAGTGTTTTTGTCCCTTTATTGCATCTCATGTTGCCAGGGTGTACCACCTCCTGGACTGGAGGTGTGATAGATTCAATTTCAAATTGTCATTTTAGAAAGAGATCAACAATAAAATAACTACTCTAGAATGGTTAATGCCCCACCGCACATATCATTAACCACTTAAATATAACTTTAACACATTTTCCTTGATGTATTAAATCAATTTTCTCAAAACTATATAACATATACCTTCTCAAGAATATTAAAAATATATATGAATATCATTTAGTTGCTTTGTATACTTTTTGATACATTCTCATAGCATAAAATCCCTTTCATGAAGGATCTTCACACATTTTTAAACTACGCTCCATTACTCTCCCCTAAAAATTCTTTGTAATTTCTTAAGTTTGATTCCTCAATAATTATTACAATTCTAAATTATACATCATAAAAGCCCTAAACCAAACAGACCAGTAGCCCAATAAACTATTCAAGCAAAAGAATTCTTTTGTTAGAATTTATGATTTGCTTTTTTACCTAGACCTAAAGACAATATAAGAATTTTTTGCATTTGGTTTATGCTGCTGGTGAAAGAAAAAATATATATATTCATATATCTTACAGCTTGCTCCGAAGCACCAATGTATTTGTTGAGTAGCTCAGGCCCTTTAACAGATATAAATCTAAGAGAGCAAGCAACAGCAGCAGCTCCTATAATGTGTGTTTTTCCACAACCAGGAGGCCCATACAATAGCACATTTGATCTCATCCTCAACGGTGAATGAGCAAAGATATTTGGGAACTTAGAAGGCAATTCGATCATCTGCAATCCAAAATTAACATAAATTTAACATTATACATAAAAATGGAAACGGTGAAAATTCGAAAAATAACTTCAAATAAAAAGGATATTCATTATTGATGTATCCAATTATCAAAAAATAAGATGCCAGTTACCATTTACTTCTTTGCCACAAAGTAACATCAATAGCACTTGCAGATTGCCCTGAAAGGATTTGTACGAGAAAATTAAATGTAAAACCAAGCCCTGACTAGCCAAAGAAATAAACCGTAATTCCTGAATTCGAACAAGTTTTTCTAGATTCTACAGTGTAGCCATGTTTAAAGTTGGACACCCTCTGCCATTGAAATTGGTGAGTCATTTGGTTCCAAAACTTTTCTTGTACATATCAAACAATTCAAACATGTACCATCGAACCTATTCAAAACTTTTCTTGTACATAACAAACAATTCAAACATGTACCATCGAACCTATTCAAAACTTTTCTTGTACATAACAAACAATTCAAACATGTATCATCGAACCTATTGAACTCAATGAGAGTCATACCAAAACTTTTCGTAATACCTTTCTTACACATCCTATTATGAAATTCAATGACCTAATCAAATTTAAAGATGTCCTAAAGAATACTCTACATCTCTGTAAAATGTTGTAGTCTTTCTATTAAATTGGAGGCAACAACAATAAAAAAACAATCAAGCCTCTATCTCACTACATGGGGTCAGGAACATGAGTACTTTTTCTCCATTGTATCCTATTAAGAGTAAAATTTTCATTCAAATCTACTAAAAAAATCATTTCTAATATTTTTAATCATTTCTAATATTTTCTAACTAGTTCTTTTTAGGTCTCGTGTAAGAAACGGATCTGACCGATTCAATTGAACCGGCCTATTACTGTAGCAGAGAGAAGAGCCGTGAGCAGAACAACGACCCGAAAGGGCCACGTGCGTCGTTTGTGCATCTCCTCGACTGGTCGAATCGCTGATTTTAGTGGATAATCACATGAGGGGGTGAAAAGCAGCAACTCACGTGAGATATCTTCATTTCACTTATCCAATTAAGCCAAACAAACGAAAAAGAGAACAGAGGCCGACCGAGAGGAAAAAGGAGGAAGGTAGGTTGTCGATTTGTGCATCTTGATGAAATTTCTTCTGTGATTTAAATCTAATAAAGGGGTAAATATCTCATTTGAGCACTGAGGATGAAAATTTGGAAGAGGAAGAGAACGAATTCAAAATTTAAAGTTTTTTCTATCTCTGATAATGGAGGAAGGAGTAAGTGATTTAGTTTATTGATTTATGTTCAAATTAGATAAGAAATTTACAAACTTTCATTCCTCTAATTGAAGGACTAAAATATTATTATCGTTAGGAAGAATCCAAGCAAAGCCTTGATTTGACAATGGAGGAAAAGATTACTGAGGTAATTATCTTTAATTTGAGAAAATTTTAATTTCATATTATATTAGAGAGTAAGGTAGTTAGTGTAATGAAAATTGTGGAGGATTTAGAGCCATTCAATAAGTTAAAAGCTCTCTTTGGGAATGGTTGAAGTAATTTGTGTTTACTTAAGAAGTGTAAGAAATTTTAATGTTGCTTTTAATGATATTTGAGGCATCCAAATTAGATTCTAGTATTAATTAAGATATCATTGTGTAATTTTGAATAGTAAAAAATTTCATAATTGAACTGAGAAGAGTAATTGAAAGCCTATATCAAGCTTGAGATTTTGAAGGAAATTGAAAAACAAAAATAAACAAGTGGGTAATTACAATTGTTTTATGGCAATTCCAATTTCCTTTTATGTTATTATAATTACTTTTAATTATTGCATGTTATAGCATTATGTTGACTGAATGGTTAATGTATAAATGAATAAAATGAGAAGAATAAAGGAAATGAAAATGTGAATTATCGCTATATAGCTATTATAGAACATTGTAACACGCCTAAATACTTGATATAGTTAAATGTTAAATATGCAACAAACTTGATAATAACTAAATTACTGAGGTTTATAATATAGTATAATATATATATATACACACACACACACACGAATAAAATATCCTTACAAATTACCATAAAGTGTGAAGAAAATGAAAAAAAAAAACTAAATGATGATTTATATAAAAATGAAAGTATTAAAAAAAGAAAAGGTGCATGCATGCAAATAAAGGATTCACCTACATATGATAATGATTGGGACGCAATATAACCGTGCACGTTAAATGGAAAAGGAAAATATAAATGAAAATAAAAATGATTGTATATTTATTTGGTTGAAATTTTTAGACAGTGTTCATGTACTAAATGAAAAAAAAAACTAGAAAATGAATAAATTGTCATTTGAAAAGGAATATGTTAATAAAGATGTATGTCATATGAATTAGAAATTGATGCTATCAAATATTCTGTATTTTTTATTTTATATTGAACATTAGTATGTTAATGTATTTTTTTATGTTTTTTTTTTCTTTTTTAGCTATCCAATGATGGAAGGCATCTAATGATCATGGTAGGTTGTGCTTGGGGCTTGGTAGACCTTTGGTTTGCTAGCTTGATTGGTCCTTGGCTTCAGGTTGGCTTATGGTCCACAGTTTTGGGCTTATGGTGAAGTTTGGAAGGAGTTGGTTCATTGGAGTTGAGCTTAATTGCTAAGTTGCTAGCTCATTAATGATGAGCTGAAATTTAGTTCATTCAATGGGAGAACTACATAGCTCATTAATGTTCTAAGGTAAGCTCATAAGTTGGATTCATTTTGGAGTGGTCTTGTCCCTTCTCCTCCCCTTTTCTTCTTTAATATCTTCCTTTGTCCCATGGGTTTCCGTGGCTAGCTTTTGGGTTTCCTGTGCTGGTTGTATCCCGTGCCTTGGCCCCTTGGTTCCCACGATTGGTTGTTTTCGTGCCTTGGCCCCTTGGTTTCCACGGTTGGCTGCTGGTTTTCTGTGCTGGGTGGCCTTCCCGTGTCTTTGGTGCCTCAGTTCCGTGCGGGCCTCTTTGGTTCCTGCGGCTGCCTCTTCAGGTCCCTTGCTGGGCTGCTTTCCCGTGGGTGTTGGGGGCTTTTCCGTGACTTGTGGTGCTTTGTTTCCAGTGTAGATTTGGCAGAAGGCAGTAAAGTGGCTGTTGGCTTTTCATTTCCCTCATTTAATTAAGAATATGAAGGGTTTTCGGGGCTGTTTGGTTTCTCATCTCTTGCCTATAAATATGAGATGTTTTGAGAGGGAATGGGAGTTGATTATTGAGAGCAAAGTTGCTAAAAACCCGAGGGTTCTTCTTGGAAAAGCTTGAGAGCTTGTTCCATTCTCCTTCTGCTCTAGGAAAGCTTGCGAGCTTCTCCTCTTTCGTCTCGGCTTCTTATCTCTTTCGTCTCTCCACAAGTTCCACTCAATTTGTATCCTTCTTCTTGAGCTTTTGTGGTGTTTGTTGGCTGATTTGAGAGTATTTACTGGAGGAGTTTGGATTAGACGGTTGGACAATCTTGCTGTGGTGGACCATCGGTTTGCTAGCCCTAAGCACTATTTTACTTTAACCTACATTTCGATGCATGTAAGGAACCCGCTCTGACGGTTGTCTGAGGATAGCCTTTTTTTATTATTATTTTCTTTGTTTCTTTTGACTTTTCTTCTAGTTTTTTTCATCAGATTTTGGATTTTATAGATGATTGCTACTATTTGAATCGAGTTTGGTTTAGTTCTGCCCATTGTTCACCATGTTTTGGCTTTTCTAACTAGAGTGCTTACATCAGAAATGATATATATAATTAGTTTATGCATGTATAATTGTTATGCTACAAGTGTGATTATTCACTGGATTTATAATGTATACTTAAATTGTTAAACTAAATTTTCAGGTAAATATGTTGATAAATAGAAATGGCCGAAAGAAAATAGAATGTATACAAGAAAAGGCGATCGAATGAAAATGGGTAAAAAAAACTTATTGATGCATATGTTTAAATTTGTAATTTTGTTGGTGCCTCTTAATTTATGGATGATGTCAACTGTTTATGAACTTGAATAAAATGAATTAATCATCCGACTGTTTGTTTCTGCCTCGTTAATTCAAGACTCCATGCTGGGTCATGACACTACGTCTACCTTTCTTAACATTGGTCAGATCTAATACATCTACTCTCCTAATCCAATCATCAGAAGTCTGACATTTTATGTGACAAAATCATCTAAGGTGACTCTCTAATATTATCTGCTATAGGAGCTACACCGACATTTTCATGTATATACTCATTTTTTATTTTGTCTCTAAGAGTAAAGCCACTCACCCACCTAAGCATACTCATTTCTATAAAACTTAACTTAATTTTATGCTTCTATTTTAATGGCTAACATTATGCGCACCATAAAGCATTATAGGTCTAATCAACATCTTATAGAATTTTCCCTTTTGAGTTTGAGGTGTACCTTTCTATCACACAATATGTCTAATATATTCTTCCACTTCAACCATCCAACTTAAATTCTACTCATAATATCCCCATCTATTTCACTATCACTCTAACAATAGACCCGAGATATCTAAAATGTGCACTCTTTTTAATGACTTCATTGCCCAAAATCACAATCTCACTAGATATTACTACTAAAATTATACTCCATGTGTTCATTTTTAGATATGCTCAAACGGAAACCTTTAGACTCTAAAGTTAACCTCCCTAACTCAAGTTTTTCTTCAACTCCCTCTCTATTCTTATCAACAATGAGAATATCATAAAAAAAAAAGAATCATGGTACATCCCTCTTGCAAATGTTTAGAAAGTACATCCATAACTAAACAAAAGGATATGGGCTTAAAGTTGATCCTTCATGTAATCCAAACAACAATAACAACAACAAGCCTTTCTCTCACTATGTGAGGTCGAATACATGAATCCTTTTTCTTCATTGTGTCCTATTAAAAGTCAAATTCTCATCTAAATCTAATAAAAAAAAGGTCATTTCTAATATTTTTTAACCAAGTTTTTTTAGGTATTCCTCTACCTAAAACGAAATAAGAAAATACTTGGTCAAACCACTATGTGTTTGAACACAAATAACAACTCTTACATACATATCCTTAATGACATGAATATAAGTATTATAAGCAATGTATGAAAATGAACAATTAGAATAGTAGATAAAATTAGCATCAGGGCATTAGGAAAGAGAATGGGCCTATCTAAGGCTATATGGAAAAATTGCAAAAAATGATTTGTGAATAATAGGCTAAACACCATTGACAGCATTTGATATAAAGAATGAGTTTCATAAAGCCACTCCCAAATAATTGGCATAAAGACAAAGATACCGACACTTAAATCTCTGCAAAATTAAGAAAGAAATTAGCCTAAAAACATGCTACATGCCTCTCTCTCTCTCCCCTCATCGATTCCTTTCCCATACATGCACATATATGCATGCATGCACACACAAAAAAACAGCACAATAGGAATGAATAAACAACCAAACTAATAAAAATAGTGCTTCCAATAAGTGCACTCTTTCAGTTTCTTATCCAGCTCATTTCTGCTTAGCAAGCATTTATTCAAGAAAAGAGATGGTAGAAACTTGCAGTAAACATCATGGTATTAAGGACGGAGACCTTCAATGAACAAATATAATAAAATAAAGAAACCATATATTAAGCACTTACTAGATTTTCTGAAATCCTGACCATGAATTACATTAATACATCTATTTTCCAATGCTTGAAAATACTTACCACTTGCTGAAAAAATTCAAAATTCAGGTTTCCATAATCCTGTCCATCCAAGAATAAATCAGTTTTAACTCCACAGAGCACTCATACACATGGAAAGGCACACAAGAATCCCGCACTTAAAACTTCTGCATGTTAACTTCTTCCGGTGGTAGATTTCAAACACACCTAGAAAGTGATAGGTTACCCCAAATGATCCTAATTATAATAATTCCAATGCTAATTCTAGTCATTTCAGGGATAGGAAACTTAAACCATCAAAACTTACACACCACAATAGTGATTTCATTACTCTACAATAACAAAAACAACAACATCAAGCCTTTATCCCACTACTTGGGGTCAGCTACATGAATCATTTGTCTCCATTGTGTCCTGTTAAGAGTCAAATCCTCATTTAAATCTAATAAGAAAAATGTCATTTCTAATATTTTCTAACCAAGTCTTTCTAGGGCTACCTCTACCTTCATAATATGGGTCAAATCTACTATATCTATACTCCTAACCGGGTCATTAGAAGGGCGACATTTTATGTGACCAAATCATCTAAGGTGACTCTCTCGAATCTTATATGTCATCGGAGCTACTCCAACCTTTTCACGTATAAACTCATTTTGCATTGTCTTTAATAGTGAAGCCACTCATCGTCTCACTAAAAAATTGCAATATAAAAAAAGATCTAGAAAAAGACAGACAACAAAATTGACTATAAGTTATGAGATCTGCTTTCTCTAGAAGATATTTTCCATACAACATTCAAGGATAGTAAGGTGATAACTTAATAAACCTCTTGAATGGCAGTTCGAATGTGGCTAAGTCCACCGATATCTTCCCACCCATTGCGCCCACCTTCAACACCAGCCTTTGTTAACCCACGCATGGCAACTGGAACAAAGTCATGCATTGCTTGCGAAAAATCATCCTTTATCAAAACAGGCTTTTCAGGCTCTGTATCATGGAAAGCTAATGAATGACTAATAGCAGCATGCACAGCACGATCAACCAAAATTTCCTGCAAAAAAATCATTTGAATACCCAGTGCATGAAGCTACCGACACTACATCAAGAAGGCAATGATGAAAAAAGACAGCATGTATTTTTTATGCATGTGTCATTTACAGTTATACTGAATTCTTCACAGTAAATGTTTGAATGTGTGTTGAGCCCTTAAAAATTGAATACACGGAACCACTTAGAAATGTTGATTGTCAAGAACAAAATATCCAAGTTGATTTCATAATAAGCGCATTAAATATAAACTTGAATGCAGCACTACTCAAGCTAGATGGGGTAAAGAGGATAATTATGAAAACATAAACAAAACAGCCAAAAATATATGATAGAGTCGCCTCTTGCAGAGCTCCTTTAAATTTAGTTAATTCAATCTGCACTTGGTTTGAAGTTACTGAGTCAAGTATCTGCAACAGATTATTTTAATAAATACAGCAATAAACATTGTATTGCGTATACCTAGAAGAAAAGAAAAGGAAGCTACAATTTTCTTGTGCCTAGAAGAATTAACAATTAGTACTGTCCAATCATACATAAAACAAAAAGGTTAAAAAAAAGGAATTGTCTGCATTGCACTGTTCTTTTGTATAGAAAGTGCATGTCAAACAGATGATGCAAATAAAAAGCTGACAAATTGATGCATGCAAATTTTGGTTTATTTTAGTTTTTTTTTTTGTAATTTGAATGCTATAGTTTTTTTCATTTTTTTATGCTACCCTATGATGGAAAGCATCCAATGATCATGAGTAGGTTGTGCTTGGGCTTGGCAAGCTTTGGGTGTGCTAGCTATTTGGGTTCCTTGGTTCTTGGGCTGTTGGTTGCTTCTTGGGTTGAGATTGGCTACTCGGTTTTGGCTGTGTTTTTTTTTTAAGCTACTATGTGTCAGCTCATTAATGTTTGAGCTGTTGTTTTTCAGCTCATTATGATGGGAAGTTCTCCTCCTTTTTAGCTCATTATGTGGAGGGTCTCTTGCTCTTTCCCCTTCCCTATGACTATTCAATTTTCCCTGCCTAGCTGCCTTTTCCGGTTCCCCTGGCTGCCTGTCCCGGTTCCTCTGGCCGTCCGTTCCTTCCCCCTTGGCTGCCTTTTACGATTTTCTGTGTGGCTGTTCAGGAGTTGTTTCTAGACTGAATGTTGGCCTTCCATTTCCTCTTACCTAATTGGTTCAGTTAGAGGTGGCTTGGCTGTTTGTCTGCCCCATTTTCTCCAATAAATTTGAGGTGTTTTGAAGCATAAGAGGTTGTTGATTGTTGAGCTAAGTTATCGTAAAAAACCAGAGGGATTCTTCTTTGGAAGGCTTGCGAGCTTGTCTGATTCTCTCTTCTTCTCTACAATTTCGTCTTGGGCTTCTTATCTCCTTCTTCTCTCCGCAAGTTTCACTCTACTTGTATCTTTCTTCTTGAGCTATTGGAGGTGTTGGTTGGCTGATTTGGTAGCATTTGCCGGAGGAGTTTTGGAGGACGTTGGACCTTGTAGCTGTGGTGGACCCTTGGTTTGCATGCCCTTAAGCACATCTTTTATATTTCTTACTATTTCGTTGCATGTAAGGAAACTGCTTGCTGGTTGTTCTGAGGGTAGTGGTTTTTATTTTTAATTTTGTTTCGTTTGTTTGGCTTTCGTTTGTTTTTTAAGTTTGTTTGGATGTTAGTACTCTAAATGTTGAATCGAGTCATGTTCTACTAAGTCCTGGTGTTCTTCTCTCTGGCTCTTTCTATCAAGTTGTCTACATCATGAATGTGCCAAATAATGCATTTCCTTTAATCATTTCAAATCACAGCTGTGCGGGCAAAAGATGAAGGCATTTAAATGTCAACATCTGCAAACCTATCCATCACAGTAAGGAAGATCTTTAACTTCAAACTCTTCTAATAAATACTGCTTCAAAACTTATAACTCCTCACTATAATTCTCATATAGAATAATATCATCGACATAGACTATCAATATAGCAATTTTTCCAGCATAAGATTTCTTAACAAAAAGAGTATGATCAGGTTGACCCCGTATGTAGCCTAGCTTCAAAACAGCCTTTGGGAATCTATCAAACAAGATTGGGGAAATTGTTTAAGACCGTACAGAGACTTTTAAGTTTGCAAACTTGATTCTTTGCCATACCTTTTTCAAGGCCAAGTGGAATTTCCATATAAACTTCCTCTTTAAGGTCACCATTTAGAAAGGCATTTTTTATGTCCAATGTTGCAAGTATCAATCTTGGTTGACAACCAATGAGTGAAGAATTCTAATAGCGTTAAGCTTTATGACATGAGCAAAAGGTTCTTGATAGTATATCCCATTGGATTGTGTAAATTTTTAGCTACCAACAAAGCCTTGGATCTTTTCTTAGATGATGTAATCCCTAGCACTTGGTAATGATCCTTCGATCAAATTCAATTCACTACCTCCACTAACAAGTAGATCAACGACCATGACAACTTGAACAACGGAATCTTAAGATCTTGATCTAGTTCGTCATTATTTCCTCCATCATCCACTTCAAGCTTACGATGGTAAATTTTTAATTATAAACCAAAATTGCTACTATTATACGCTACTCATTTAGTGTTTGTCTAATGTCAAGCCTTAAGCAAAAGTTCTCTATCATAATCGTGAGAGAAAACTAATGATAACCTAAAGGAAACTTAAAACCAAATCACAAAATTCTCATAAAACAAAGGTGAAATCTCTGGATAGTATCTTATCTACAACCTAATCTGCTTTCTGAAAATCACCTGGAACACTAAACTCTCTCAAGTAGAGTTGGGGTGAGAATTTTTCGAGCCCTCATGCACTAAAACACTATGCTTTCATGATTTCTATTAAAAATAGAATAAATAAATGAAATGAGGACGAAAAAAAAATGACATTAACTAAGAGAGAAAAGAGAGAAATAAGAGAAGCAAAGAAATGAGGAAGAAGTTAAAAGGAAAACAATTACAATAGCGATGGCACCACAATTTAGTCACGTTATAGGTTGCAATAGTGTCGACAAGTTTCTCTCCTCAATTGCTCCCTTAGCTTTAGTTGCTCCCCAGGTCTACATAGCAATGTTCGTCCTCAAACTTTTTGTTTTTTAAGATATATGGTTAGTTTATGAAGAATTTATTATTTGATTATTCTTCTTATTGAAAAAGGTAATACATCTATATAATATATGCTAAAAAAGTGTCTAATAAAGGAAATGATTACCTAGCTTAATTCTCTTTTAAATTTTAAGAAATAGAATCATAGGAGAATCATTCTTTCCTAAAATTAGGAAACAAAATTATAGGAGAAGATCACAATTGATCTCTCCTTCTATTCTAAAAAATACTTTCCTAAAATAAAAACAAAATCATAGGAGAAGATCACAATTGATCTCTCCTTTTATCCTTGAAAATATTTTCCTAAAATAAATTCTCTAACTTTGACTTTAAAATATTCAACACTCCCCCTCAAGTTGGAGAATATATATCATATAGTCCAAGCATGCAAATTAGTCTAGGTAGAGTTTTGGTGAGGATGTCTACAATTTATTTCTTGGTAGGAATGTGTTTCAATTTTACATTTTCACTAGTCACATTCTCTGTGATGAAAGTGTCTATCAATTTTAAAGTGTTTAATCATGCCATGATACATGGGATTCTTAGATATGCTAATAGCTTCCATCATCAAAATAAGAGATGAACTTATTTGTCCCAGTTCACTAAGAACCGTTTTTATCCAAATCCCTTCACAAATTCCCTATGCCAACGCTCTGTACATAGCTTTTGCACTGCTTGTGGCTACCACTAACTACTTCTTACTCCAAGTAATAAGATTATCCCAGACAAAAGAGTACTACCCAGAAGTTGACCGTCTGTCAATAATGTTTCCTGTCCAATCTATATATGAACAAACTTCAATGCCACAATTTTGTCTTTCTAAAGAATAGGCCTTTTCCCTGGTGTAATATTCAAGTATCTGAGAATCATGTAGATTGCTTCCATATGTTCCCATGTAGCACTATGCATTAACTTATCATACTGCAAAAATTATATCTGGCCAAGTGTGTGAAAGATAGATCAGACGTCCAACAAGTCTATGATATCTCCCACTGTCTACACATATACTTTCTTTCTTGATGCCAAGTTTCTTCTGACTGTCTATAGTAGTATCAATAGGTTTACATCCATGCATATCAGTCTCTATAAGAAGATCTAGAATATATTTCCATTGAGAAACAACAATTCCCTTTCTTAAATTAGCCACTTCCATTCCAAAGAAATATTCAACATTTCCAAGATCTTTAACTTCAAACTGTTCTAATAAATACTTCTTCAAATCTTATAATTCCTCACCATCACTCTCATACTGAATAATATCATCGACATATACCATCAATATAGCAATTTTTCCAGCATAAGATTTCTTGACAAAAAGAGTATGATCAACTTGACCGTGTATGTAGCCTAGCTTCAAAACAGCATTTGGGAATCTATCAAACAAGATTGGGGAGATTGTTTCAGGCCGTACAGAGACTTCTTAAGTTTGCAAACTTGATTCTTTGCCATACCTTTTGCAAGACCAAGTGGGATTTCCATATAGACTTCCTCTTCAAGGTCACCATTTAGAAAGGCATTTTTTATGTCCAATGTTGCAAGTACCAATCTTGGTTGACAACCAATGAGCGAAGAATTCTAATAGTGTTAAGCTTTACGACATGAGCAAGAGGTTCTTGATAGTCTATCCCATAGGATTATGTAAATTTTTTAGCTACCAACAGAGCCTTGGATCTCTCAACTGATCCATCAACTTGGATCTCTCAACTGATCCATCAACTTTGTACCTAATAGTGAAAATCTAGATGTACCCCACGGGACTTTTTATAGCAGGAAAATCAACAATAGTCCATGTCCAATTCTTCTCAAGTGCATTAATCTCATCTTGTACTACCTTCTTCCACTCTGAATTTTGTAATGCCTCTTGTATTGTGCTAGAAACCTGGATATCATCAAGAGAAGTAGCAAATGCTTTGTAAGATGATGATAGCCCTTCATAAGTAACATAATTCCTAATTGGATAACTTGTACATCACCTAACACCCTTCCTCAGTGCAATCGGCATGCTAGAGTCATCAATGTTGGGAAATGGAACATCTCCAACCTTATTCGTGCCTATGTTTTCTTTAGGTGGACTTGAAATTGAGTTAATATCTTGGTCACATGCTTGTTGTGATCCGTACTCTAGCTCCTGTATTTTTCTCCTCCTGATGTAGACTTGAAAATTCTGATTAGCAAGTTGTGGAGCCACAGATTGAACATGCAAGAGAGACGAAATATTTGTGGGCTGGATTGATGACTAAACATGCATGGGTGTGGACAAGTCTTGTATATGGTCTTTGGGCACAAGCACGGGTTGAGAAGAACTTGGTGACTCATAATGGGAAAAAAGGCATAGACTCAAGAAAAAACTCCCAAACTTGATGTTCATCATGCTCCCCCCTGAATATGAGATTTGGAATAGAAGGACACTTGATCAAAGAAAAAGACATCCACAATGGTGTACAATTTTTTGTTGGTTGAAGAATAACATTTGAACCATTTTTTGAGTTGGAGAACATCCTATAAAATTATGTTTATTAGCTCCAGGATCAAATTTGCTGCGGTGTTGAGGATACACATGAATAAATGTCATGCAACCAAATACCTTTAGTGGTAAATCAGACGAAGTTGCATGGGTGTGAGCACATGTTTAGAAGAAGTTGAGGTGGAGATTGAAAGTTAAGAAGGTTGAATGGCATACGATTGATCAAATAGATAGCTGTCAGAATGGCTTCTCCCCATAAATAATTTGGAACATTAAAGGAAAACATAAGACACCGGGCAACCTCCAAGAGATGTCTACTCTTGCGCTCAGCCATCCATTCTATTGAAGGGTATAAACATAAAAACTTACATGTATAATCTCATGATTCTGAGTGTAGGTATTAAGACTACTAGTGAAGTATTACCTACTATTGTCTGACTTGAATACTTGATTTTGAACCATAAGATTGAAGGTTTCATTAAAATTAAAAAAAAAACTCAAAGTTACCCTTGTATGATCATCAACCAATGTCACAAACCATCAAGAGCCCAAAACTTTTTTTTTTCATTGAGGGACCCCACACATCACTATGGATCAAAGAAAATACATTTGAAGGTTTATATGGAATTTGAGGATATACAATTCAAGTATGCTTTGCAATTTAACAAGTTTCACAATGAAAAGATGGAGTATTTTTATTGGTAAATAATTTGGGAAATAATTTTGCAAGATACACAAATGTAGGATGACCAAGATGATAGTGTAACAACATAATTTTACTATCTTTATTGATATTGGAATTGGACACATAATTGAAAGATTCTGCAGACTCTGAGATTGGATGTAACTTGCTTGAGAAATTTGGTTTAATGATCGGTCACATGGGAGGAGATAGAACCCGAAGCACAATTAAGCATTGTCAATCATCTTCCCCAATTTCAAGTACTAAAAAACACAAATTTGGATAAATTTTAATAACACATTTAAGGTAACGAGCCAATTTGCTAATAAGAAAAAGATTGCAATCGAAGTTTGGAACATGGAGGATAGAGTTGAGATAACTCTTTAGTAAGTTGGATGGAGCTTGTTCCAACAATTTTAAAATTTGAACCATCAGCAATATAGACGAGCGGAGTGACCACAACTTGGCTTGTAATTTTGGAGAAAGGCAACATCTCCTGTCATGTGATCAGAAGAATAAGTGTCGATTATCCATGGCCACATGTCTCCTTTATTAGTATTGAAGGCAGTATGTGAATCTATTTTGAGCAACCAAATATGTGCCAGTAATGTTACCACTGCCAACTTGACTAAACAATTTCTACAACAAATCCATCTGCTGCTAAATGGCCTAGCTCTAAAACAGAAGCACTCTCAAAGTTTGAAGCTACATATGCTTTGTTGAATCTATCGAACCGTGCCATTGAATTCCAATCAGCTAGTTTGTCGTGGAGCTTCCAATAAGTATCCTTATAATGATATGGTTTCTTACAGTAATCATACTAAGGCCTTTCCCGTTTCTAATGATCTCCACCAATATTGTTAGATGATCGGATGGCAAGGGCAAATACATCTAACGTTGATTTGGGTTGTTCCTTAGAACTCATCATCAATTTCTTTCAACTTTCTTCATGCCTAACCTCAGAGAAATCCAATGAAAAACTTGAATAGCCTTTTTTGTTCTACAACCTACTTGTACAAAACTACATCTTCTGGACATGTCCATGAGTGAGTTTCAAATAAGTCAAGTTGTTGACTATACCGAGTGAGTGTGTTGTAATACTGAGTAACAGACTGCTCTCTTTGGCATAAGTCATGAAGTACATATTCAACCTGAAACAACTTTGAAGTATTTTCAAAGCTAGAGTAAGTCTCTTTAGAAACTCGGATCTATAGTCTCAGGCATGATTGCTGCTCTCGTGAGATTCTCATCATTTCCCTTACCACAAAAGAACAACAACATCGATTGTGACCACTGCAAATTATTATGGTCATGTAATTTGTGTCATGTAATGAGAATAGGAGAAGAATCATTGCCACCAAAGTTTGAAATTTCTAAACTGCTTCCTGATTCTATTGTCGTAATACCAGATGTTTGTAATGAGGTTCTATATTGCGAAGAAGAAGATGAGGGAAAAGAATGCATAAGGTTGCTGGAAATATAGAGGAAGAAGTCCTGGACGAAGCTGCCAGAGAGAGAAGCGACCTGAAGGGATTAGGATTCAAAGAACTAGTTTTGATACCATGAAAATTTTCTTAATTGATTAGTTTTATTGTTCAAAAGGTACTACATCTAGATATATGCTAAAAGAGTACCTAATAAAAGAAATAATTAACAAAATTCCCTCCTAAATTTTAGGAAACAGAATCATAAGAGAATGATTCTTTCCTAAAATTAGGAAATAGAATCATATGAGAAGATCACAATTGAACTCTCCTTTTATTCCTAAAAATATTTTCCTAAAATAAAAACATAATCATAGGAGAAGATCACAATTGATCTCTCCTTTTACTCTTGAAAATACTTTCCTAAAATAAATTCCCTAACATTGACTTTCAAATATTCAACCGTTTATAATATTTAGTAGCATAAAAATTGGTTTTTATATAAAAAAAGGCCAGTTGGCCTTTGAGATGTTAAATAAAAACACACCAACACAACAAAAATTGAAATAGAAGCATACACCTCATTATGTGTGCCTTAAGGTGCATTTCAATTGTTTGAGGATTATCATGCTTCTCTCAGTATAAGGTTATAACCTCAAGGCGCTTTTCATGCACCTCTCCCTAAGACAATCCTCAAGGCACATATTTAATTGCACAATTTTAAACAATAAAAAAGAGAGCTTGAAAATAAAACTAAAACAGGAGATCATTGTTGGTGACAACATATAAGAGCAAGTATAAGTCAAGCTATTGATCATGCTGTCTAGGCATCTTTTTCAGTTTAATCATAAAGAACTCTTACAAAGATCCTAACAGCAAATATAAATATCAGTAAGCCTGCATAATTCATAGAATATTATTAGCACTGGGAGAAAAGAATACCAAGTCATATGCATCAAAACCATCACATTTGGAAGCAATCTCGGAAATTATATCCTCAGAACAATGTAAACCACGCTTCAGGATTTCATGCTTCAGTATAGCTCCTCTTTCAGACACAGCAGGGGCAGGCAGCTCTACATGGAAATCGAACCTCCCTGAAATTAAAATGCTATTGGTTTATTAATCCAAAGAAAAAGAGTAACTGGTAACGTCTACCAATGCTATGGTAATGATATGCAACTATTAAACATTGAATAAGGAGCCAGATAAAAGAAAAGGAACCATGAGAGTATAAGGATCAACCAGAAGATGTTAATAAGTGAGGTAGCTTTCCAAGAGACTGAGCAGAAGCCACGAAAGCAATGCAGCCATATCCACAAGAGTTCTGACTGTTTTCCTGATTAGAACGATTGAAAAAACACATGATTTAAAGAAAATTGTTAAATACTGAGAATTGGAGAGGGATAAGGCTTTTTTTCATCATACAAAACTATCTCTATTTGTAGATCTATACAAGTTAAGTTAATATAGAAACAAATAAATACGGAATCATGCACAATTGCCCTAACATAATCCTTCCTAAATCAGCCACCCAAATATGGAAGAAGATCGGCGTGATCCAGGTGAGCCTCCCACAGATCTTCATCCTGGCCGTGGGTGTTCACGCATATTTTCACATCGACCAGACTGTGGGCTCCGAAAATTCGGCCCCGGCCTCCGCCCGCTGTCGGTTTTTTCTTCGGCAATGGAGTTTTAATGGATTAAGTTCCGGGGTAAATTTTGGAAGGCAGATTGGTTTGTAGATAAGACACTACCCAGATATTTCACCCTCATTTTGCGAGGACTTCATGATATGAGTTCTGGTTTCCTATAGGTGCAAGCCCCTATAATTAATTACCCCTCCCACTAACGAGAGAGAACTTTCGATTAAGGCTAGTCATTAATCAGATATATAGAGATACGTGTTATCTTAGCATATAGTAGCAACATGGGTGTAGGGATTTGGAATTTGAAGGGTTTGGATGTTGGAGGTTCAAGGTTTAATATTTAAAATAGAAATTTACATCATCTTGCACTTAAAGCGGATGGTGGGGGAATGGATGATAGACCCGATCAAGATCTCATGATTCCGTCGTCCCGGGTCATCATGGTCCCTAGTCAACTTAGTCAAAGACGGTAGTCAACCCAACCTGATAGAAGGATCCTTGTCAGCAGCCATGGGTTGCTTCGTCCAAGGGGACATTGTAGACCTAAGGTAAGTGTTTGTCTAAAGGGACAAATTTGAATCCACCTTAGCTTTGTGCCGTATCGATTATATCCTATTGATTCATATCTCAAGGATTTAATGCCACTACGGAGTGTATTGACTCTGGCCATAACCGATATTTCGTGGTGCCATTTGGCAGCAAAAACACTCGGTTCAGAGGGCCCCGGGTCATAACCGTTTATCATACGGTGCCATTTGGCGGCAAAATCGCCGGTTAGAGGACATGTACCATGCCCTTACTAGCAGATGATTGTTAGAGAATGGACCCTAGTGATATTTTCGACTAGGTATTAGCTCTTTGTGAGCTGAAGTAAACTTCTATTTATCCACCCCGACAAACTGTTGTGGAGGGTGGATGGATTTTGCTTTAAGTACTTGATGGGTTGGATTTCGATTTTAAATATCTTGAAATTTAAGATTTTTTTGGATTTTGGAGTAATTGAGTTGCATTTGAAAATATTTGTGAACCCCTCCGGTTGAGATCTTCATTCAACACGGCCATCATCAGGGTGTAAGGGTCATTTTCATTTGAAAATATTTCCATTTTGTGGATAAACCTTGTCAACTTTGTTGAGCTGTCAACAAAGGATCGGGTTTCTCGGGCTTCATGCATTTGTTTATGAATTTTTTTTGTAAAAGCCTTGAAGGCCTAATATGAATATATAAAATAAATATTCCGGTCAACTTCGTGACCGCATATTTATCTGATGGTTCGAACCCTGTCTACTCCTGTTTATCCGCTTATGAGGGTCGGGTTTCATAGGCTTCATGCTTTTATTAGTGAATTCTCTTGACTATAGGCCTTGAAGGTCTAATATGAATGTATTAAAACAAATATACTGGTTGCCGCAACCGTGTATTTGTTTGAAGGTTTGAACCCTGTTGACTCCTATTGATCCGTATAGAAGGATCGGGTTCGAACTTGAATTCACTTATAGACCCGCGCAGCATCCCTAAGCGTCGCGTGTGAATGTGAACCAATAACACGCTCGCCGGGGCCCATGCGGGTCGAGATTATATTTACCCCTTTAGTGTATATATATGTATACAAATTACAGTGCACGTGCAAGGGCATTTTGAAATATTTTAGTTGTGCAGGTAATTGTCATTTGAATACACAACATTTCATTTGAGAGCTTATACACGCCTTCTGTCCGCTAGTACGAGTATTGTTGATCCGGTGGCGTTACGTAGCAGCTTCTAAATTGACTTATTCGCTGCTTTATACAGGTAGATTGTCGTGCACTACTTGCATAATTTATGCAGGTAGATTGTAGCGCACTAACTAATCTCCTGCTTTTGTAGAAGCTCGTAGGAACTTACATTTTTTATGCATTCTACTGTGATTTTGGTCTTTACAATACTTCCACTACCGCTGCAAGTAGATTATTTATTTGCAGACTGAAATTGACTTCAGATACTGCATTTACTTAAGTCTCTCTGCGTGGATGAAAGGAAGTTGGGGTGTGGGTCGAAGCGGGATGAAGAAGGGAAGCTGGGAGTCAGATTAGGGGTCTGCGGCAAGGAGGTCAGGTCGTGAGACTCGCGGGATTCGGTCAGACAAGAAGGAGGTGGAGTTCGGAGCTTTTGAGTGAGGAAGAGGGAAGATGATAAGGACATCGGAGATCAACGGCTACGATTTTTTTTTAGTTGTTTATTTATATGTTTTTGTACTAGTTTATGTTATATTGTTGTTTTTCCATTTATACCCTTATGGGTGGTCATGTAATGTTGTAGCCCGAAGGGCATTTTAGTCTTTGTTATTTTTCTTTTCATGAGGCCTATTTATAGGCTAGCTTTCTTGTATTGAGGGATGATGATTATTGAATGAAAAAAATTTCCCATGCTTTGTTCTCTTTGTGAGTGCATGAAGTTCTCTTGGTGAGTGCTTCCCCTTGAGATCTCTTAGTGAGTTCTCTAGTTATCCTTTTTTTATTTACTTTGCTTTGCATGATCTTCTTCCAACTAGAAAATTCTTCCAATTTCCTTTTCCCCTTGCTCTTGCCACCGGCCCCTAGGGATTTCCCCACCGCCGGTCAAGCTCCACCCCGCCGCCCACCACCTCGCCGACGATCTCCTCCCATACGCATCATCCCATATTTTCCCCCAACCTCAAATTAGAGATTTGAAATTTCAAAATTTGAATTGTTTCCTAATTTGGAAATCCAAATATGGAAAGTCTTCATGAGAAATTTTTTTTTTCAAATCAATTTAATTTGGAGTTTTAAGATTTTTGCCACGTCATCAAATCAAGCATTAAATCCCCTTCCCCCTCTCCATAATTCTCTCTCCTCTCCTCTCTACATGCCGCCGGCCTCATCAAGGGGGAAATCCATTTAATGATAGTTTAATGCCATCAATGCCTTGATCCAAAATTCAAATTTCAAAATAACCCCCTTAATTTCATTCATAATCTGAAATTAATTTCAGATTATGAAATGAAACTCCCATTCCCCTCTCTTGAAACCGCCGGCCTCCTCCCCTCTTGGCTCCCCTCCATTAATTCCCCATTCAAGGCATTAATGCCTATGACTTGAAATTCAAAATTCAAGTCTTTCCCTCCCAATTTAATCAAAACTGAAATTAAATGTCAGTTTTTGATTAATCTCCCTTTAATTCCTTCCAAATCCACTACTCCTAAGTAAGGAATTAATTCAAACGCTTCCCCTCCTTGATGGGCGAAATTCCCCACAGCTGTTGGCTGATTTTTCCTTCCCAAATCCCTTCCAAAACTCCAGGAAAACTGCTGCCCAACATCTCAATTTGCTGTTTGGAAATTCCTGCAGCAGCCCACCAACGTCCAGCCATCCCGGGAGCGATAATTGCTGTCCAGATCTCAGGGACAGCCCTTCTTCCTGTCTAGAAGTTTCCCTGAGCACAATAGGTTGCTATCTTGTTGACCACAGCAAACTAGGGTGCTGTCCAGCCGTCCATAACCAGTCCTAGCTGCTGTCATGAGGAGATCTAGTGTCGTCCAGCCGCCCGAAGAGACACCCATTGCTGCTGAGTGGTTCCAGAAGTTTGAAGGCTGCTGCCCCTTCATTCCCGCAATCGTCATCGCTTCATAACTCCTTTTTTGGGTAAACTCTTCACTCACTCTCTATCTTCTGAGTTTACTCTACTCGTGGTTATAATTTGATTCACAAAGCGCATGTTTTATCGCCTCCGCTAAACCTAGTATTTGAATGAGTTGTGAGAGAGGCCCTTCATAATACTAATCTTATTGTTAGCATTGGAATTTCTCGTGGAAACCACTCATGTATGCAAAGTAAGACTTAGTTGACTATTTAATGATCTCAACCTCTCGCATGTGTTTAGACCAAAGTTATTTTATCACCTTATCATTTTTATTTTGTCGTTTATCATCAAGAGAAAGCTTATAATTATTGTGCTCTAAAATTTAAGCGTGCAAACTTCCTTAATTTAATCATTCATGTTAATATGATTCACATCAGAAGAGGTCTTGAAGTCGGTAGATCTGCGGGAGTTTGGATGGAAGCTAGAGCCGAAGACCTCACTTGCCTTCCTTTTATCGACTGAAGATGGGGTGCGACCAAGACACTCGAAGCGACAGTTCGACGCTGGGGTAGGGTATGGGGTGCGATTGCAGCGACGGTGGATTTGATTTGAGAAGGATTTGGTACAGGGATCTGGCTATGGTATGGGGAAGGCTTACAGGTAATGATTTATACCCTTTTTTTTTATTCGTTTCTTTTTTTGTTTTTATATGCTGGTAGGTCAACACCGACCCCGATCGAGCCCGAATGGACTTGACTGCACACGATCGATTCGATCGATGGTCATCGAAGCGAAATCGGCCAAAACTAAACCCCAATTTAATTAAATTAAATTCATTTTAATTTGATTAAAATCAAATCAATTCGAACTGAATCCAAATTGAACCCCGTCGAGCGTCGTCGAGCCCATCGATGCAATTCGGCGCCGCTTCAAGTTTAATTTCGCAAAATTATTTTCATCGGACCCAATCAGACCCAAATTGATTTGAGTCGAGTCCAATTTAGGCTCAATTTTAGCCCTAATTTATCAATTGGGGCTAAATTAACTTCCTAAATCAAATTCCCAAACCTAAGGCTCAAATTTCATGTGAAATCCCGCCTTAAATCCCTCAATTCGCACAAGGAGGGAGGGGATTGGTTCACTTGGGCGGCTAGTTCTGTGCGTGCACCTCAAAGAGCACAAAAGGAGATGGGGGCCCGTGTTTTGTCCGTCCCGAGCCAAAGAAGAGAGCACGGGAGAGAGGCGGGCCATTCGGCTCCCCTTTTTTTTTTCCGTCCCGAGCGAGAGCGAGAGAAGACCCCCCGCGTCCAGGCCCCGTTCGCGCCCCCTTTCTCGCGTGCGAAACTCCTGTCTAACCCCATCCAGAGCTTCGGCGGATCCTGCCCCCGCTTGTGTGCATCTCTAGGTGCGGAAGAGGGAGGGAAGGTCGGAGGAATCTCGTCCGTCCAGCCCTAGCAACCTCTTTTTCTTGTTTCCCAATGAAAGCGAAGGTTTCTTCCATCATCTTCTCCAACATCGACGACTTCGAGGCAACAAAGAGGCTGTTGGAAGCTTCCGAAAAGCAAAGGAAGCCTTCAAAACCTCCCAAACAGCAGTTTGGAAGTTTGGGAACCCCTTGGACAGCAAGGGAAACCTTTGGAGCGTCTTGGACAGCAGCTCGGAGCTCGGATTGGAGCTTGGACAATAGCCAGAGCTCGGATTGGTGCTTGGATAGCATCCGGAACTTGGACAACAACTTGGATAGCAATTAGGAGCGCTAGGACAACCCGGGAGAGGTAAAACACTAAAACTTAGGAAAATCCCTAAGGCCCCCTAGCCGTGGTTGTATGGTTGCTGTCCCCAAGCCTTAGGTCCTTAGTAAACTTAATTTTTGCATCTCCAAAATCCCATGCTCACTGTCCTCCTCACAAAACAGTGGAAGTTTGGTTACTTTCACTTGTTTACTCACTTGTGAGAGTCAATGGGACATGCCAACACGCGTAGGGTTGTCGAATTGGTGTTCGGCAACCTCCCAATGCATGCTCATGCAAAAATTTTGTGTCCAATCCATCACCTATAATCATGCCCTAGGGTAGACGCTATCATTTGATCTCAAAGTCAATGATGATACATAGGTTTTGAATTGTCATAAGTTGCATGCACTTCTCATTTAAATACATTGTCGTGACAAAGTTGACACCCAAATTTAGTAGAGTTTGTATACATTGGAATTGATAATATCTAGAGTTTTGTTTAATGCATGTATTGAGTTGAATTGATTTGGGTTTTCTAGTCGTTGTGAGACATAGACTTTCAAGGGTCTATGTAACAAATCTCACAACATAAAGAATCAATTAAGCTTATATCATGCACTCATTTTGTGCCCAATCCATCACCTATAATCATGCCCTAGGATAGACGCTATCATTTAATCTCAAAGTCAATGATGATGCATAGATTTTGAATTGTCATAAGTTGCATGCACTTCTCATTTAAATACATTGTCATCACAAAGTTGACACCCAAATTTAGGAGAGTTTGTATATATTGGAATTGATAATCTCTAGAGTTTTGTTTAATGCATTTTTATGAGTTTAATTGATTTGGGCTTTCTAGTCGTTGTGAGACATAGACTTTCAATGGTCTATGTAACAAATCTCACAACATAAAGAATCCATTAAGCTTATATCTTATACCATACAAAACTTAGAGTGCGGAGTAGCAATCTTGAAACTCACCATGCACCCTTCTTTCAAGTGCGAGTCATGGCAAAAGTGACTTACGAGTTGCAAGAAGTGTGCATATGGTGAAGTTTGTCGGCTCTAGTGAGGTTTTGTGAGTGTTTGAATATGAATTTAGTCAACTATTGGAAATATCAAATCATTGTGAGGTTTCATATAAACTTTACAAAGTCTATGTTGTAGATCCCACAAAATTTATTGTTGATTAAGTTCATGTATAACATTGTGCAAAACAAACACTTGATTGCTTTCAATTATCAAAGTTCTTGCATTTGGAAGACCATCACATGCATGCACTCCTAGGTTCTTCTTAGATCATACCAATTTGATCTTAAATCTCCTAGAAGTCATAGGGATAGATCTCTCCTATCCAAAATTTCTAAATCATGTCAAAATTGGTTTAGAAATCTCTCCAAAGCATTAGGAAGTTTATCTTCTCTTCTTCGAATGAGTCCAAAACATTCGTAGGAGAGTATGAAGTTCAATTCCTCGCACCCATGCCCCCATGCATGATGGGAGCATCCTAAAGGTGCCAATTATTGCATTACATGGATCATTTGAGCTTGAAGCCAAAATTTCAAACTCTTTTACTTTATTTGGTGGAGCATCTAACCAATAAACACTTCCCTCATGTGTGGTACTTGGAGCCCCTTCAAGGCTCTAAATGCTCCTCCTGCACATGAATCATTGTAGCTTGGAACTAAATTCTAAGCTATTCATCCTTTCGTTGGAACATAAAACCAACAAACCATCTTATTCCTTCGTTTGTTGAGTCACAAAATCAACAAATGAATTCACATCTCTCTCATGTATGATAATTTGGAGCCTTCAAAGGCTCCAACCAATATCATTACATGGTGCTAAATCTTAGAAACAAATTCTAAATCACCAACCTCTTGTTTGTTGAGACAAAATCAACAAACAATTCTCTTCCCCTTTCATGCTGACCTTTGAAGCCTCTTCAAAACTTCAAATACTTAATCGCATGTCTCCTAGCCTATCTTAGGAGCTATCACCCAACTTCATCATGCATTGTGTTATGGAATTCTCTAAATCCTAAAATACATCATGTCTTAAGTTCTTGAACTTAGAAGCAAATTCTAAGTTTCTCCCATCCCATTTGTTGGAACACAAAAAACCAACAAATACCCTTCTCATGCACATTGTTTTGAGATATTCAAAAGTTTCAAATATTTCGTTGCATAAATCATTTGAACTTGGAACCAACTTCCAAGTCCCTTCTATCATATTCATTGGAACATAAAAAAACAATGAATAGTCCTTCCAAACATAGGACCCAACCCATACTTTCCTCCATTCACTTAGCCTAAATTAAGTGAATGACCTCCCCTCTTTGAATACCAAATGTTCAGAGAATGTTCATGAGTTTGCAACCCCAAAGTTTGATGTAGGCAAGGGGGGGTCAAAACAAAATGAATATGTTGTCCTTGGGTTGTTTTCAGTTTGGTGAAGTTGTTGTTCTCGGATGGGCCTTGGTTTCTTGGTTTTGAGCTCAAAATGCTGGAATTCTACTTAGTGTTAGCTCATTAATGTTTGAGCTAAAGTTTAGCTCAATGATTGGGGGATTTATTGCACTTCCTAACTCATTATTTCAAAAAGGTATGCAATTATGTCTTGGATTCATTTTGGAGTGGACTTTACCTCTTCTCCTCCCTTTGTCTCTTCGGTTTCCTCTTGGCCTTTACTATTCCCGTGGCCCCTGGCTGGTTTCCCGTGCTTTGCCCCTTTGTTTCCTGTGCTGGCTGGTTTCCGGTTCTTTGCCCCTTTGTTTCTTGTGATGGTTGGTTTCCCGTGAACTGCTGGGTGGGGATTTTCATGAAATGGTTCCCTGTTTTCTGTGCAATTTTTGCTGCAGTAGATTTGCTGTCTTTTGGCCTTCTATTTGTTGTCTTTTGGCCTTTTATTTGCTGTCTTTTGGCCTTCTATTTGGTGTCTTTTAGTCTTCCATATTCCCTAATATAGTGGCTGTTTAGCTTCTTTCTTTTCTTATAAATAGGAGATGTTTTGTATGTTTAAGAGGATGGTTATGTGGCTGATTTTTGGAAGAAAACCTATGGGTTTTGATTGATAGCTTGCAAGCTATGTATCCCCTTCTCCTTCTTTTAGGATAACTTGTGAGTTATGCCTCATTCGTCTCAGCTTCTAATCTCTTTCTTTTATCTGCAAGTGCCCTTCCACCTGTATCCTTCTTCTCAACATTTGGCAAGCAGTTTTAGGAAAGTCGTTGTCTTTATTGTGTCATTTGTAAATGACTAAGTTTGTAAGTCTTTTATATTATTAAAGCGAAGTTGTTTTCAATTTAAGTGTCATTTTATGTTGTAATTTTGGTACTTCATGTAATCTTCTAAATTATAGGAAAAGTCTCTTTTGTAGCAAAAAAATTTGGTATGTGGCATCAAAGTTGCACACCTCTTCCCTCATTTGCCTAACCTATATTTGGTAAATGATTATGCATCATTGGACACATGATCCATTGATCCCTCTTGTATGCAACCCGTAGGTTGTGTATCCCTTCATCCCTTTCTATAACTCAAATTTTGTTGGAAGATATTCTCATTCTTGTAACATAAATTATGAGAGTGTGCATCCTTCTTTGAATGTCAAATGTTCAAGGAACTTTCAAGAGTTCGCAACTTCCAACTTGCATCTTCATCTCCTCTATTCCTCCAACTCAAATTGGACGAATGAACCTCTTCTTTGGACACCAAATGTTCAAAAGAACTCCAATTTGCAATCCCTATGTTGCACTTTGGACCACTTCTTTTCCTACAAGCTTAAATCGTAGGAAACCTCCAAATTCCTCTTCATTATCCTAGCTTTAAATTAGGCAGATGAATATTTCTCTTTGAACATCAAATGTTCAAGGAGCATTCATGGATTTGCAACCCACTAGTTGCATGTTCTTTCCCTCATTTCTACAACTCAAAAGCATCATTCTCCTAAACCCGAAATAGGAGAATACACTCCCCTCTTTGGACAACAAATGTTCAAAGAACTTTCATTGGTTTGCAATCTCTGAATTGTATCTCTTCATTCTTTCCTACAAGCCAAAATTGTAGAGAAATTATCCTCTTCCTACAACTCAAAAGTTGTATGAAACTCTTATTCATTCAACCCATATTGCGTGAATTAAACCTATGACAAATCACCTATTTGTTGAATAAAAAAAACAAACAAGTAGTTAAATCCAAATTATTTATTTGCCGAACCAAATTCAATAAATAATCTCATATCAAGCAAAGAAATCAAAATCCTAGCTTTGTTTTTTTCTCCTAACCCAAACTAGGTGAATGAGTTCCTCTCTTTGGACACCCGAATGTCCAAATGATGTAGACAAACAAGAGAAAACTGACACAATGAGTAGAACTTAAAACAAACTTTATTAAATAAAAGCAGACGACCCAAAACTTGACAAACACAACAAGAGATACTAGGAGATTTTAAAGAAATAAAGAAATT
The DNA here is from genome assembly GCA_022539455.1 of Dendrobium nobile. Classification (NCBI taxonomy): domain Eukaryota; kingdom Viridiplantae; phylum Streptophyta; class Magnoliopsida; order Asparagales; family Orchidaceae; genus Dendrobium; species Dendrobium nobile. Next base: position 4,825,045 of record CM039733.1, on the reverse strand, counting down.
CAAAAGACGCTATCCTCAGACAACCGTCAGAGCGGGTTCCTCACATGCATCGAATTTGTAGGTTAAATAAGTAAAGTGCATAGAACTAGCAAACCGATGGTCCACCACTGCAAGATTGTCCAATCTCTTCAATAGATGCTTCAAATCAACTCTGATACGACACCCTAAAGTTGCTTTACTTTGAGAAGAAGGATACAGATGGAGTGGCACTTGCGGAGAGACGAACGAGGTTAGAAGCCCGAGAAGAATGGTGGAAAGAGCCCGCGGGATTTCCAAATAAACCCGCAGGTTAATAGCAAATATGCTCACAAATATCAACTCCCTTTTCTTCACAACATCTTCTCATATATATAGGCAAGAGAGAGGAATGCCAAGAGTCACATGACTTTAATTTCCATAAGAACCAAAGCATTATAAGCATAGAAATCTTCCCCCCATGCTCACGGATAATCACCCAAACCAGGAACCAAAGAGGCAGTCACGGGAGACGAGGGAACCGCACGGACCAAAGAGCCAAGGCCACGAGAAAGGAGCCCAGGCACGGAAAACAGAAGCCAGCCGTGAAATCCCAAGAGGCCAACACGAAAAACAGCACCCTTCTTTATTTTAATGCATAGAATTCAGCCACCATTAAAAAGCAAGCCACGGTTTCCCAAGAGACAAGAAGAAAGGGGAAGGGGAAGGGACAAGGCCACTCCAAAAGTAAGCTTCATAATGAGGTACCTTTTTGGATATTAATGAGCTACTAAACTTCAGCTCAAGCAACTTAGAGAACCAGCTCAATATCGAATGCTCCAAAACAGCCAACCGAGAACCACCAGCAGCCACGGACCAATCAAGCCAGCAAACCAAAGGTCTACCAAGCCATATGCACTACCTACCATGTTCATTGGATGATTTCCCATCATTGGATTGCTAAAAAAAAGAAAAGAAAACAAAATATACTATTGTTCAAAATAAAATAAAAAAGTACAGAATTTCTTGATAGCAGCACCAAAGAATCTTTGATGTGTACGTCAAACATACACATCATTCTCTTACGTTTGCTTAATCTAAATTTAGCAAACTAAATACTCATCATTGAACATAAAAGTTCAATGATAATCCCTCTTGATTTGTAACCCCAAAGTTACAAATCTTTCTCACCTATCGAGCTAAACTCAATAAGTGACTCACCTTTGTTTGCCTAATTCAAATTAAGCAAATGAAACCCAACTCCTTGAATACAAAAATTCAAGGAGACATCCTTTTGATTTTTAGCCTCAAAGCTACTAATCTCTCCTCACTTCTATATGTTCCAAAGGTCTTAGAAGATGTAATATCCTAGCCCAAAAGCTATAGGTTCCCACTCCTCCAACTTCAAAGTTGTAGGATATTTCCCCTCTCTTTAGCTCCAAAAACTAAATGGAGTTTTCCAACATTTAGCCCAAAAGCCAAATGTTGGATTCCTACTTTCTCTTCTTAGCTCTAAAAGCTAAGGAAAATTTCTCAACAAGTAGCCCAAAAGCTATTGTTGGACACCTTTCTTAGACCCAAAATTTAAATAATCATTTTCATTTAACCAAATTAAGTGATCTCTCCTATGACGTTTAAAATGCTAAATACATAGATGTCCTTTAGGAGTTATCCTATCTGTTGAAATTTATCCTACTCTATTAGATGAATTTCATAAAGTCCTAAGTGCAACCCTTCAGGCATATCTATCTTACCCTATTAGATAAACACTTCTCTTATCAAAACACTAAGAGAACTTCAAAACACCTAAAAATCACTTAGGTTCCTTTTGATACCAATCATCTCCCGTAAAAGGTGAGATGCCTACATCATTGCATCTTAGGATTCATAAGTAACGGACTTGCTCAAAAGCAAGCAGTTGTTACTTTATGGGTTCTTCATAACCCTCCTAAATATGAAACATTTAAAAAATCAAATAAAATCTTTAAGTCACAAATAACTTAAAGTGAAACCACCTTTGGATAAAGATCAAACATCTTCATTCCAAAATAAAACCAAACACCCTTAGTGTGACATGCCACACAGACCTCACACACTTAGGTACACAGCCCCCTAAGCATGCTAGGATTAGGATTTTTCTTTTTCTACGCATGTGTTTGATATTATGGAGTGATTACCTATTAGATTGTCTGCGTTGTGGGCACTTGCCTTTAAGTGGATAGTGTAGAAATATACATGTTATTCTTACAGATGGCTATACCTAAAGGGGGGGGGGCGCTATAAATCATAAATAATAAATTATTTGCATGATAGATGTTGGTTAAAACCCCCAAAGGATATGGTCAATAGGGTAGAAGTAGATGCTTAGCACTCTAAATGCTAGTTAAATTTTGGATGTGTGCTTTATTATATAAACTGCTTCTAATCCATTACATGTTTGAATCTTTTACACTTTCTAAATGTATTTGATAGAGGTAGGAATTGTATCAAACTCGTGGGAGTTTTGAAGCAAATGAAAGAAGTGGACTAGAAGGATGTACCCTCCAAAGGTGAAGCCATATGTCCATTCAGAGGTCAATAGCTTGAAGAACCCCCCCCCCATAAGTAGAGTCTGTAAATTTAACTGGTTGTATAATGGCAGGCAACTCAGCTGTTAAATATGGTTGTAATAACTTGGACTCTGTTTAAATTCCTTGCATTTGATATATATATACAAGCATGTTTTGATTGTTTACCTGATTGTGCTATAAAAATGCATGTTTTTCTTAGGTTTATTTCCTTGTTTTTACTTGGGTGTGGCCTGGACTTGTGATGCCATAGGCTCTTAGGACAAAAATAAGTTTTCTATCTCTTAACATGTAAATAATCTAAAAAATGAAATTAGGCTCTATGATTTCCTAATAAAAGAATTGCATGGCTTCCTTTCAAGGAGCCAAGTTTTTCCAAATTCAAAATAATCATGCATAGCCAAAGAAGTGTCTCATGTAGAAAAGCCCTCACTTAAGGATTAGATAACAAAAATCTAATTTCTTTGTGAGTATGCACTCTGCATACTCCACATAACTAGGCATCTTGACCTCAAAGCCAAGTTGTAAGCCCTATTTCTTAAATAAAAAAAGTCTTCTCACTCTTTATATGCATTGAGATAAGAATACATGGTTTTAAAAGCGATTAGGAGGGTCTAGCTGGTAGTCATTTCCATGCAGAATAATAAATCCAAAGGTCGGGCAGGCTACGCCTCATGTGAGGTGTAGCATATAAGTCCATTTTATATTTCGTTAGACTTAGGTTCGAGGCACTACCACTCGGTAGTCCTCACCTCAGTTTTAGGATCTGAGGCAAATGATTGATTTCAATCACCATATAAGTCTTCACCTTTCGGGCAGTTTCTCCAACATATGTTGTTGGAATGTAAGCCCCAAACTTCTAATAAAAATATCAACTTAAACAAAAATTAGATTTAAAAAATGCAAAGCCCAATATAAAATAGTCCGAGCACCTCTGAGATTTCTCAGAATCAAGTGCTCCTACTTTTGGCTCTCATTTCAAAATCTGTTTCCAAGTTGATCTTTTCACTTCTTGAAATTCCTAAATGACAAAATCCTTTAAACATGACTTTCACGGATTTCAAAAGTAAAATTTAACAAATATTTAAATGACTTCCAAAAGAGGAAATCACTAGTTTAATTAAAAGTCTTCTCAAGCCAAAGCTTGGGATGTAATTAACCATAGGGGCTTGCTCCTATGGGACATCCGTACCCCAGTAATAAATAAACCTCATTCGACCAAACATCGAATGGGGGAATCTCTGTTAAAATTGTAAATTTTATCATTGAATCCATAAGGAAATGAACCCTTTGGGGTAATATATCATCATGTTTATGCCATGCTCAATTATAAAGTATGCAATTCGTTCAAGGACTACAAAATTCTCTAACAGTGGGATCAAGGGCCAAGGGACGGTTGGGATGTTAACACTCCTCTCAAGCTGGGAAATACAAATCTGACATTCCCAGCTTGGTAATTAGTCACCATAGAGTCCTCCATTTGGTCAAAACTTTGGAAGAAATTAGCTGCAAGCATTGTGGTGGCAAAAGGTAGCAATGAAGGCTAAATTGGTTATAGATAGGATAACAACCACGACGGAAGGCCGGCAACGAAGGCACGACATTAGGAAAAAAATTTGTTTTTAAGGTTGCGGCAAGCTTCAAGGACCGCAACAGAAAAACATGTATCAAGCGGCTCAGCACATGCCGCGCAAATCTTCTCCCATTCGATCGAGCCAGCCTTCAACCCAATGCAAATCAATCATCTAACTCCACCCGAACACTTCCGTTTGATCGACTCTATATAGGCGCACGCAAGGCCTTTGATCCCTCTGGTCTGATTGCAGGAAAGAGTGTAGATCTTGCACTTTTGCTTGTCCCGGCCCTAAGTCCCTCACGAGAGAGAACTCTCAACTCTTTTCATAAACACACAAGAGGTTTTGTGCTCGACTTCTCTCGCTTCTTCTCGGTTGACATTGGACTTTGCATACAACAGGAGCCCTCCCGCTCGATTTCTCATCGGACTTGGACGTACGAAGGAAAAGGACCAATATTCCTTAGAATTTCGACAATAAAGGTTGGTGGAAGGACTAGTATTTCTCAGAATTTTGGCAATGAATGTCGGTGGTGGAAACCTATATTCCTCAAAATTCTAGTAATGAAGGCTGGTGGTGGTAACATGTATTCCTCGGTTCCTGCTCGCTCCTTCTCTTGATCCTCTTCGTTTGCACCCTAGGTAGGCACGCATGACAGCCGCATGTAGAAGACCGCAAAGGGGAAGCCCTCTCACTTGTTTGGCTGCCCTGAACACACGCAAGCAAGAACAAAATGCAAGAACCAACTCTCCCTCTCTCACGCTCTCGTTTTTTGAAGAACTGAATGCCTTTCTCTAATACCATATTAAATTCAAAGAATTGGAGAGGGAAATTTATAGATCTATACAAAATATCTTAATAAATAAACAAATAAATATGGAATCATGCATAATTGTCCTAATATAATCCTTTCTAAATCAGCCACTCAAATATGGAAGGAGACCGGCATGATCCAGCCATCCAGGTGAGCCTCCCACATATCTCCATCCTGGGCGTGGGATGGTTGGGATTTTAACAAAAATAAATTAAAAAAAGAAAAAAATGTGGGTGAATTTTCTTACTAGAAAAAACTTTAGAGGTAAATATCACATCATGTGAAGACTAATTCATGGAAAATTCAAATGAACTCCTTACCCGGTATTCATCCATAATGTCTATCAACAAATTAGCCAAACCAGTGACAGAAGTGGAATTCTGTAATCCCTCAGAATCAGATGAGAACGAAATAATATTATCCAGATCATCAAAAACGATAATGGAAGGGGAATGAACTAGAGCTTCAGAAACATAATCTGTAATTGCTTGCCGAATTGTTTGACTTTTCTCAAGAGCAAGTTTTGAGCAGCCAATAAATACTCTGCAATTGAAAATTTATCAGCTATTTCGTTGATCATTAAGAAAATAAATTGAAACATACAAAAGAAATTAATAAAACGCAAAGATCAAAATGAGCATAATTCAAAGCATACACATGGGCTAAGATTTCTGCATGCTCTTCAAAATGTTTAGCAATAGCCATGATTAATGTAGATTTTCCAGAGCCCTGACAAACAGGAAAAAAATAGTAAGGATAGACCTTAGTAACCGTCTAAACCTCTATTAAACAGCAGCTAGAATTTTTACGACTGTGCGTATGAATACATTATTTTGCATAATATTTATAACAAAACAGAAAAACTGCTTATGAATGATAAGAATGAAGAGTTCATAAAAATAGCATTCAAAAAGAGTAATAAAAGGAGCTTTCAAAGGCTTCAGCTTACATCCACGAAAGTGCTGATATGGCCCCAGGATCAGACAAATGACAAAAAATGATTGCAACGAGCTCTCCTTGTGCCATTACTAATATTGTCTCCTAATATTCATCAATTATCTTTTAGTCGTATCCCAACTATTAGTGTTTTCGTTATGCATCCTCTTTTTTTAATTCATTCTCATTGATTGCTAAATGAGAAGTTTTACTCTATTGTGCTAGTTTTTTTTTTTCACAATTTTAAGTCATGTTGTCCTTGGTATTATCTTTTTTTCTTCTTAATTTTTACATTAACTCGTTCATTCGCCTCAATTTTATAACAATTTCAATATACAAGATATTGTCCTATGGCAAGTAATAAGCTGCCTCTCAACATTAAACACAAAACTTTAGCTATAGAAATTAGGTCATCTATATCCTTTTGTATAAAAAAACCTAAGAAATTTAAGCTATTACGCCTTTGTATTACTTCATCTTCCAAGAATGATAATTGAATTATTAATTTCCCGGGAACTAAAATTGCATAGCATGAACTCAATTTGTATTCTACCAATCGTAATGATATTCACCTTTACAGTAAATCTCCAAGAAAAACTGCTGTCCAGAGCAGGAAAACAGTGAAAACAGCGGGAAAACTCTAGGAAAACTGAGAGAAATTCGTAGGAAAACTTGTATTTTACTAGTAGATGCAAGGAAAATAGCAAAGATACAAGGAACCTCTATTCGAGAGGAGGATCGCACTCTCCCAATCTCTAGAATTCGTTCTAGAGCCCAAGCCTCCAAGAAAACCCTAATGGCAAAACAATCAAAAAACATGAAACATCCCTAATTCCCTCATACACTTTAATACTCAAACCTTCCTAATACAATTTCCCTCCCAAAACCTCCTCTCCCCACTCCATTTGAATTTCCCTTTATTAAATTAATGGGGCCCGCTCCTTTTGAGCGGAACAAGCAGAGGAGGCCCGCTCCTTTTGAGCGGGACAGGCAGAACTTCCGCCTCCTATAAACCAGCGGCCCTTCAGCCGGCTGGTTTTGGACCGGTTCCAAGTGAACCGGTCTAACACGTAACCATAAAGAATACTAAAGGGTTGTATATCAAATTTTGTAATACATATAAAAATCATGGATAGGGACAAAAAAATCATGGATAGGGACAAAAAAATCATGGACAGGGACTATACTTGAAGAAGACTTCAATTAAAGACATTGAAGTATTTACTGATATTGTTGGGACAAATCAACAACCATACTGAAGATCAGTTCTAAGGTATTATACTTATGGGTGGGAGAAGTACATTACTTGCAGAGCATGAAACAGTCGGCAGTAGGGAAAAGTTGATTATGAGTTATTTCCAATATCATATGTGAAGGAATGTGACCAAGTAAGCTACTTGAGAAACGAGGAATGACAACTGAAAAATCTATGAAGATGTCATGTGATAATAATGTTGCCATAACTATCGAAAAGAAAACAGTAGAGATCAATCATCATTTCATCAAAGAGAAGTTAGAAGGGCTCATAAAACTTTTATAAATGTCCACAAATATTAAAATGAAAGATAATCTTACAAAGTTATTGTCAACCGCCAGCTTCAAAAATTTGAAGTCCAAACTAGGATGATTAACATCTATCTAACCCAGCTTGAGAGAAAGTGTGGATATCTATTTATCTCCCTTCCATGTATGGAAGAATATGAAAATTCACCTGGGTAGGATTTTATTTTAGAATATTGGGAGATTTTGGAGAATGGTTCAAATCTCTTTCCCTTCATTTGTTTCACATTTCTCTTATGCCATTCAAGTAGTTTTAATTATAATTAGTTGTTGATTTTGACTATTAAGCCACAAAGCTGCCTCTTGCCTCATGCATAGGTGAGTACCAGAAAAACGGAGAAATAAATCTTCAACTATCTCCAAATTCAACAATGATACATGAAAACTAATTGAATCAAAAAGTTTTTCAATAAAATAAGTGATGTAGAACGGGTAGGAGGCTTTGCTAAGGAGAGGATCTCCTCTCCAAAAATCTGACAGCAAGTTCAATTTCACCAAAAAAATCTGAGAGGAATTCTCAGATTTTCTCTTGAGAGATGTAGAGAAAATCTAGGGAGAAGTCCATCCTTGATGGTGAAGAGAAAGGCTGATAAGAAAATTCCAATCCACCAGTCTTCACTGGAGAAATTGGCTGGAACAATTAGGAGAAGAGGGGGTGGCCGAGCATGAGAGGAAATAGGGAAATTAATTTCCAACTTCCTCTTGAGAGGGGAGAAGAAACAATCTGGAGCAATTAAGAGGAGGTATTGGAAAGTTTGGCCAGCTAGGGAAAGGAGTGACGGGAAGGATTTTCAAATTCTATTACGTTGAGATAATCCAAGAAGAATTCGGCTGTGGAGAGTTGGGGAGAGGCTTGGCCGGGAATTACAGCAATTGAAATTGTTTCCAATGGAGGGACTTAGAGTTTATAGGAAACAATTAATTGGAAATTGCTGGTTGGAATTTTCGGTCAATCACAGTTCTCAGATTTTGAAATATTCTCAAAAGGAATAATGTTAATTACTGCCAAGGTGGAGGTGAGGTGGGCCGGCGGCATGCAAGGGGGAAATAGGAGTTTTAATGCTTTTAATTGTGATTACTTAATTGGGGTGTGGAGTTTAGGAAAGAAATAATTAAATCTTATTTGAATTTGAAATTCAAATAAAATTCATTTAATAACTTTCCAAAAATAGAATGATAAATTAGGAAAGAATTCAAATTTCAAATTAGTGGACTTTGAAATTTTGAAAACCGCCTAAAATTAAATCACCAAAATTAAGTTTGAATTACATCATGAATGAGATTCAATACTTTCCTAAAATAGCTTTCTAATTTAGGAAACTATTTGAAATTCAAAAATTCGAATTTCAAAGAATGAAAATAATTTCCTAAATTATTTGAACTCTTTAGGTAAGCATTAAGGTGACATTGACTCCTCATTTATGGAGACAAACAAGAGTGGCCGGCGGTGGAGGAGCTAATGGGGGGAAATTGTAGGGCTTGGATTGGAGGAGATGTTGGGTGGAGTTTTAGTGGAGGATTGGTATGCGAGAAGATGAATAAGGGGGTGGAAGGAAGAGGAAGAAAGAAATTCACAAAAGAAAAAACCACGAACCCGGCCGTCTCCAAGGTTGGTGGGTGATCTGGTTCTCCCTCTCCAAGGGATCTCAAATCACGAGCCCGGACCCATCCTGCGGCTGGTGACAACTTCGATTCCTTCCCATAGGAATCCCACTAACGCTCTCTCACAAGAAGAACAAATGTGGAACACAAATTTTTTTTTTTTTCATATCAAATTCCTCCTATTACAATAGCTAAAGGCCCTATATATAGGCCACAACATGAGAAAATAAAAAATTACAAAATTGCCCATTGGGCCAAAACACTCACATAAACTATCCTAGGGGTAAAATAGGAAATACATAAAACAAGAGCTAAAAATTCAGAAAATAATACATAAATGAAAATTTAAACAATGGCCGTCGATTTACGACGCCGCCTGTGATAGATGCGCCAAATCTTCATTTTGATGTCCGCATCAATAAGCTTAATAAATTTATCTCAATAAACATGAGTCATTTCTACCATTGAGGTTCCATTTGATATAATTTATTGCAATTAATGCACATCTAAATTCTTCATGCATTATTGCATGTCTGTAATTTTATTCCATTTGACCTATAATCTAAATTAATCATTCTCTAAAGGACATGGTGAACACATATTTACAAAGCTAAGTGCACTGGATCGAAACACGACTCAAACTTGTTTGATCAAATGATTAACTTTATATTGATTAAATAGATATAAGAAAACAAAAAATAAGAAATAGGCCAAGAACAAATCAAGCATTTCTAACTATTATAAAATGAAATGTGTTTCCTAACTATTATTCATAGGGGCTCACATCCTAAAGTTCGATCAGCAAAGGTACCCATTTTAAAAAGTTTGTTTAAGTTTGATTCCTCTATAGTTACCATAATTTTAAGCATCTTCTTCATTCCACAAAAATGTTTCTTGTCCATTAATTCAACATCATCTTAATCATTTGAATCCTTTTACAAAAATTATTAACCAATCTAGTTTAATAACGCTCATAACTCTCTAAATCTAAATAAATACCACTTATAATGCTAAAACATCACTAATACGCAAATTCTGAACTGTTAACTTCACACTTGTTGAACCCTCAATAATGTACTTCATGATTCTAGAAGCTATGGGAATCCAAATAAATCCCTAGTTCATGTAAATTGTCCATCAGCTAAAGCTCCTATTAACCTTTAACAGCTCAAGCGACCTCTTCAAAGCCTAGTTGTTTAATGAACCAAATGTATGCCAAACATACAATTAGGTGTCAAACGTCAGGCTTTCGAAAAAATTAAGGATGATTCAGCAATTGTTATTAAAAAGAGGACAAAATACAATCCGCCAAGTATAAATATTATTAACTACAGAGTAGAATACCATAGGAGGATTTAGGTATAAGATGGTTTAAATAAACTATTGAAATCAGAATAAAATGGATAAAGAAATTCATATAAAATAGATTAAAAAAACTCACAGGAGGTCCATAAATCAGCACATGTCCTGGGAGGGGTACATTAAATGTGTTCAATAATTTTAGAGAAGACGGAGACAAGAGCAATAACAACCCTGTGAGCAATACATTAAATATTTAAGATTATGAACTTTTAACCTAGAATATATACTAAGGCAGACATGATTGTAACTGAAAGGGATACCTACTATTAATAGCATCAGTGGCAGCTTTCTCCATCCAACTCAAAGAAGACAAGGTCAAATTCAACTTTCTGCCAAATCCACCTTCCACATCAGCATCAAGATGAAGAGGATCTCCAAACTCAAGCTTTTCAGATATTAACCCCAGATCGTTTATGCTATGGACATCTTTGTTTCCAGCATTTAAGGTGAGTTCATAACTCTGCTTCAGCTCGTCATGACAAGATTCATCAAATGTTGCAACTAAAAGGTACAGGAGCTCAAATGTACACTGTTCACTCTGCTTCTCCAAGTGTCCCTCGGAAAACATATTCATTGATTTGGGCTTTAAGTCATAATTTGTGATTTCAAAATGAAGTATGGTTTCCTTCGGCAAAGTAATTGACGTGAGCTCCATTTGGCTACCATGCAATGCAAGCTCTTTTATTTGTCCAATAAACCATGCTTGAATAAGAAACTTCTGATCCCATTTTGTATCCAGTCTTGAGACACCTTTTTTATCTCCATTCAGACAAACTTTTCCAAATAGAGATTCAAGAAAATTTTCATTTTGCCCCAAGTCTGCCACATTCATATTCATCAAGGAAGATGACCCAGTATCTGTGCTATTTCTCTTAAACTTTTGGTGACTCTCAAATACATTTAAGTCGTCCTTATCAATGCTGTTATTCTTCCCAAAAAGTTGAAACCGGCAAGGAGAAAGGGTCAAAAAAGGGACATCCTTCATTGGATTATAATTATATTTCTTTATGCAGACCCCTGTCAAAAAGAACTTAACCAAAGTCTCTTAGAACATGGTAAGCTGAAATATAAATAGCCACCAAAGTGATCGTTTTCCAGCTAAATTTATAGGAAATGGCATAGAAAAATTGAAGCATAACATCAAAAAATGATGCCAAAAAATGCCTTTTAAACCAATAGCAGGAGAAATCATGATAACAGAAGTGCCTCAAAGGTAGCAGCTCATTTAAGTAGTTGTCTTCACTCAAGTAAGTTGTCTTCAGTCAAGAAATTAGTACTCAACTGTTAGAATAATTTGGTGCCCAGCAGATAACATGTACCACAACCCATCTAAAAAGGTTTTCCTTTTAAGCACTCTAAAAGTAGCAGTTTGCACGTGACAGGAGTACAGTAGAAGCAGCTATGATGGTAAAATCAGCTCAACAATCACAAAAAATGGGACTTAGGGTCCATAAAAACAACTTAAACACTTATAAAATATCCTTATCAAGCACAACATAAAACAATGTAGATTGAACATATTACATGAGGCTCCTGTCAATGTGTCTAGAGATGTGCATTTCCATGACTCAAACTACTAAACTATAGGCAGTGGCAGAACCATTTGGTTGTTAGGGGGGCAATTGCCCCCCCTCAAAAAAAAAAATTTTTAGAAGAGTAAAAAAAAATAAAATTTATAGGAGAGTAAAAAAATTTTTTTGCCCCTCCTAAAAAATTATTTTTGCCCCCCCTAAAAAACTCTTTTGTCCTAACTTGCCCTAAAATATTTATATATTTCTTCACATTTTGTTCTAATATTCTCTTTCATAGTCTATAGGTAACAATAAAAGCAAACAAAGCATCCTATTAGGCCCAATGGAATAAGCTCTTATCAATTTCACATATAAAGCTATCGTAGTGTTAACATGTGATGTTGATTAAAATAAAGATGCATGTTAATTGGAATAACTAACAAACGAAAATGAATTGTTCTCTCTCTTACATGAATGTATGGCAGCTCTTAGGAAAAGACGGATAGCCTTTGGAAGTATCACATGCCCTTTGACAACTGTATCAGAATATAAAATTCGAAGAATTGTGTGTCGAGCTCTTCTTGTACTATTTGATGAATCCCTGATATTCCCTTCACTATTGGCAAAATTACTTCCTCTCTGTATAGCATCTTTCAAATCTTTCATTGCCTTAAGATGTGGTAATCTAGGCTCGATAACAACTAACTGAAGATTATCAAATGAAAGCTTTCTAGCTGTTTCTGGGTGTAAGTGAACAACAGAAGTGAGTACCACGCCAAACTCAACACCTCCGAACACTAATTTATGCACATGATTTCCCTCTGAAGCTTGAATGCGTAATACTGCCTTTGTCCCCTTTTTTTCTTCTATTGAACAGTGGCTTTGTACCTCGGTACAAGCACCAACTCTATTCTTCCGACTTTTTGGTCTAACAGCAACCTCAGTACCTGGCATGAGTTGAACTAGGAAGCACTTAAAGTTAGAGGATGTTATTAAAGTAAACAGATTACATATGCTTCTAAGCATGTTAAAATAAAAGGTAGATTAATAAGAAAAGGTAAAGAAAGACAATGTTAATGTGTTTAAGATAGAATAATTAGAAAAAATATGATTGTGTGAATAATAAAAATAATAAAGAAAGAAAATGGTTGTGTGAAGAATTCAATAATCTTATTCATTCAAAATAGATAAAAGCCAATATTTAGAGGTCTAGAAAGAGAACGGGAAACTAGCTATAATCAGATTTCCTTTTCTAAAGACAATCTTCATTTCCTTCCATAGCATGAACCCGTGGGATCCTAATTTTATTCCTATGTGAGATCTTAATTTTCTTCCTTGACATAATTCTATGAGTTCCATCACTCAACCTCAAGCTAGTGAAAAAATATTTTTCATTCCTAGCTTGAATACAACTTGGTTGAAGCACTACAATGTTTAATCCCTTGGAAAGCACATTGTTATGCCGGTCCAGCATGGACCGGCTCAACCTGGACCGGCCCAGCCGGTCCGGGTTTTCTCCAGGCGGAGACGGGCCAGAGAACTGGCGGAAGAAGGAAAAGGGGCGGGGGTGGGGTCCACTCGGAATTCAAACATGGTTTAAGTGTTTTTGGAGGGAGAAGGAAGGGTAGAGAAGTCCTTTTACTTTTATTTTGAATTAGATTGTATTAATTGAGAGTTATGAGGGGGATTAGGATCATCTTGTTTTTTGAAAAGAAGTTTTGTGTTCTAGGTTTTCTTGCTTGGGCTCTTGGCGTTGCCGGAGATTGTAGGAGAGTTGTTCTTCCTCTCGAATTGAAGAACATTGTATCTTACTTTTGTTTTGATCGTCTACTAGTGGAATACCATTGTTACTATTGTTTTTCCAACGTTGTCTTCCTACTTTCTCAGTTTTTTCTACTATTGGTGGCTGTTTTCTATTGAAAACAGCGGAATATTTGTGTCTTGGCGAAGATCCGATAGGAATCACTTGGAATATTCAAGTGGTACCTATCAAATTGGTATCAGAGCGAAGATCCGGACGGTGGGGGGCTGTTTTCCACTGTTTCGCAGCAGATTTTTGCTGATCGGGAGAGATCCGGTGACCATTTCGTGGTTCCCATGGCATCTAAACGTGTAGAAGTCTTGGAGACCGAAGTGGGTCAATTTAAGGCGGATAGACAGTGTAGCTTTCTTTGATGAATCGCTCAAACTCTATGCTTCGTTTGATGCATTCCACTAGATTGTGAACTATGTCAATTGCAAGTTTATTGTCGCAATAAATTCTCAATTGTGTTGGTCCACTGAATCTTTAAATCCGCTTGTATGAATTTCAACCACAATAGTTCACAAACGCCCCAAATCATTGCGCAAAACTCTTCATCAGCATTGGCCTTGTCACCAAACTTTGTTTCTTACTTTTGTATATTATAAGGTTCTCACCAAGAAAAGTGCAATATCCATATATTGATATTTTATCCACAATAGACCTAGCATAAGTAATATTTTGTATGCCTCAATTACCAACTATGTGTATCTTTGTACAAAATTCCCTTGTCTGGAGTTCCTTTCAAGAACTGAAATAATTGACTTAGATCACTGTGCAAAAACTAGCTGATCACATTAACAGCAAAAGCTATATATGTGTGGGAGAGATGAATAAATATTTCCATCATGCATTGATACATCTCATTGTCCACCGCAGCATTCTCCCCAACTTATCTAAGTTTGTGATTAAGATATATTGTTTTACATTATAATTTGCAGGATAATTTTCTTCTAATAGGTCGATGGCATATTTCTATTAATAGATAAATATTTGTTGCTTAAAATGTGCGACATTAATTCCAATGCAACCTTCTAATGAGATTAACCTCAAATTCTTTGGTAAAACATTGTCGCAAAACTTATTTTATATCATCAACCAACCCTAGAAGGGCAATGACTCCGACTGAGTTTGGAAAAATTATTCTGTGCGGACGTCGAACGCAGTCTGAATGCCGCGGTACCGAGCCGCAATACAGTAAAAGGGTGAAACGTGGCGCATTCTCATTGGTCTCTAGACGGCGTTCACGGTCCGCAGAGAATAATTTTTCTTGAATTTGAATGCTTGGTGAAAAATATAAGATCTCCACAATTTATTTGTATTCCATGGATGGTGTCACCTTTCTAAACCCTCAATTTTTTTCCCTTAAAGATTGCTTCAACCAATACAAGGCCTTTTTAGGTTGCAAGATTGATTAGTTCCATAATTTCTTCCAATTCATCAAACTCTTCTTGAAGTAATGCATTTTTGGCACCAAATTGTAGGAATTCCAAGCCATAATTAGCACACAAAGAATATAGAACTCTCAAATTATTCATTTTGGAAACCAGGAGTAAATGCTTATTAATAATATGTTATATAAATGAGTATACTCTTTAGATAATAATAAAAATTTCTTTGTACCTCTATAAGGATCCATTTGATTGGCATTTCAAAATGTAAATCTATTTGAGTAAAAGCTCAAAATAATCTCCCGACTATTAATAAATGTACAATTTAGTCCCAGAGTTTCTCATTGCCTCATTTTAGTCCCTCAACTATTAAAATTTGAGCTAATTTAATCACAGGGCTTAAAATAAGAGTTAAAATTAACTCCAAAGTTAAATATGAAGATATTTTAGGTATTACAAATGAATATAAGATTACATTACTTACATTGTTATAATTTATCATTTAATAAATTATAGTATAAAGTTTATCTAGTAGATAATAAGGGTGAATCAATAGTGAAAAAAAATTATAATTTTTTAAAAGCAAAACATAACATTGCTCTTCTTTACCATATTTAAATAATTTTTAATCTATTACATAATCTTTAAATTTATTAAATATGGTAAAGAAGAGTATGATAGATTTTGCTTTAAAAAAATATAATTTTTTCACTACTTTTTTACCCTTATTATGCAGTAAATTAAATATATAATATATTTTATTAAATAATAAACTAGAGCAATGTAATCTCATATTCTCTTATAATATCTAAAATATCATTCATATTTAAGTTTGGAGTTAACTTTAACTCTTATTTTAGGCTTTGAAACTAAATTGACTCAATTTTTAAAAATCGAGTGATGCGAGCAAAAATTTGGGAATGACCCCAAATTTTTGCGAGCAAAAGCTAAACTTCCTAGGATACAAAAATTACACAAATATACCCAAAAAGACACAAATACGACAAAATATAACTTTTTATAAGATAAAAGACTATTACAAACTTTGACACTTACAAACACAAACATAAACAATTACCTTACAACTCTTGACAACCATAAAACACCTAAAATTGCAATTCCATTGTTTGAGAAGAAGGATACATGTGGGATGGTCACTTGCAGCGAGAAGAAGGAGGTTAGAAGCAGAGACGAAAGAGGAGAAGCTCGCAAGCTTTCCTAGATGAAGAGAGGAATGGAACAAGCTCGCAAGCTTTTCCACGACGAAACCCGCAGATTTTGGCTTCCAAAAATCATCATCACAACATTCTCAACCAACCTAAAACAGCCCAAAACAATCATATATATAGGAGGGAAGAAGCAGCTCAAAAGCCCTCAAAACAGCCCTCATAAATTGGAGAAGAGGAAGGCCAAAAGACACCACAGCAACCCCCAAAAACTGCACAGAAAACACACCAAAACAGCCCCCAAAAACTGCACAAAAAATAGGAAATGAAAGGCCAAGGGACATTCCAAACAGCAGCTGAAAAGACATCCCAAAAATCAGCCAAATTCATCCCCATCCAAGACATAAGGGACGGAACTAGCAGAAACCGAGGAGACAAGGGAAAAGGGGGCGGAACTAGCAGGTTCTTTTCACGGGAACAGCAACAGCCAGGAGAAAACCGAGAAGACAAAGGGGAAAGGAAGAGACATAAGGATATGGAGTTTTAATATCAAATCCCTTACATGGAGAAGGAAACACAAGCTTAAGACTCTTAAATGATGGATGCCCAATAATAGAAGAAAAAGATAAGAGAGAAAAGTAAAGAAAAGAGAGGGTGAGCGAAAGCTAAGAAAAGCGAGAGAGAGAGAGAGAGAGAGAGAGAGGGATAACAGGTGGATGCAAAGGATACCTACAACTTGGAGAGGATTGATGTGTGCAACATTCGAAGTAGGGGGGCGGTACTGGTCAAGAGACATGGTCTAATGGGCGACTAGTTCCGAGAGTTATGATGGTAGGTTGGTGAAATCAAGATATAAATGGGGGAAAGCTTTATGTTGAGTTGACAATTTGACATGGATTCAAAAACAAAAATAGATGTTTATATTTAGGGCTCCAAATGCAAGGATATAGCATCTATTTAAAATATTAAGGGAATATTTGGGGTAGCATTCTCATTGCTTTGTTTTTCAAAATGCTGCTACACTTATGTTTTAATAATTGCTTTCTTGTGGTTTTTTATAAATTTCTATGGCGGGAAGCTGATTTTTACCACCACAACTACTAGTGTGGTATAGCTGCAAGAAAGTTGCTATCAGAGCTATGTGACTTGGAAGCAAAAATAGCAAATTAGATAAGAAGAAATTGTAGGAACACATGTATGGGGGCTGATTTTTTATTATATCTTCAACAAATAATGAATGATATAATTGACCTACTATTCGAGATGTAAATTGGCTCTCCTAAAAACCCTAGGCGCCGCTAGAAACAACTCCAAAGAAAAACTACAGCAAACACAATCACATAATGAAAATACAATCACCCAAATAAGCTTAATATAAACATTCCTACTTACCTCACAAATTTGACTTCAAATCAACCATTTTTCCCTAAATAAACCTTTCATAATTCTCTCCCAATCAAATCAGTCATCTTTCCCTGGATAAAACTTTTCTAATTCTCTCCCAATCAAATTAGCCATCTTTTCTTAAATAAACATTTTATAATTCTCTCCCAATAAAATCGATCTTCTTTCCCTAAATAAACATTTCCTAATTAGTTATTCCTTAATTCCTCCTCCTTACATAATGAATAATAGATTCCCTGGGCCCCACAAGGGCGTATCAATACACCGCCCCCCAAGGCGCACATTGTCCTCAAAGTGGAAGAACGGGATCTATCTCCTAATCATCTCGTATGGCTCCCATATGGCTTCGTCCGTCTTTCTCGATAGTGCATCCACAACCTTGTTCTCTAGTCCCAGATGATATTAGATCTCAAAATTATATCCAAGCAACTTGGATAACCATCTATAATGCTCCTCTGTCACCATCATCTGCTCCAGCCGAAACTTCAGGCTCCTCTATCTGTCCTGACAATAAAGTGTCGCCCAAACATGGATGACTAAAACAATTGCCATCAACTCTCACTCATCTGCAAACTTGAGGCTTGCCCTGGTCGTGAGCACCTAACTGAAATAGGCAATGGGTCGATGATCTTGCATGAGTATTGCCCGTAGTCTGTATCCTGATACATCTGTCTCCACCACAAATGGTCTACTGAAGTCAGAAAGTGCTAATATTGGCACGCTGGTCATAGCTTTCTTCAGCTGCTTGAAGGCCTGTGTTATTGTTTACCCACAATTGAAATTATACTTCTTCAGCTACTCCATCAGTGGTCATGTTATCGTGTCATACCCTCGCACAAACTTTCGGTAGTACCTAGTGAGACATAAGAACCCTCTTAACTCCTTCAGGTTCTTTGGTAAAGGCCAATCCAACATAGCCTCAATTTTGGATTGGTCTGTTGCTACCCCTACTCTGCTCACCACATGTCCTAGCAGCTCCACCTGTGATTGTGCAAAGAAATATTAAATTAACATACAATTGATGCTCCCTCAAAGTCTCCAGTACAATCCTCAGGTGACCCACATGCTCTAGCTCCGTAAGATTGTAGATCAGAATGTCATCAAAAAATACTATGATGAGTTTTCTAAGGTAGGGTTGAAAAATCTGGTTCATGAGGACCTAAAAAGTGGCTAGAGCATTGGTAATACCGAAAGGCATCACCAAAAACTTATAGTAACCCTCATGAGTCCTGAAGGTTCTTTTGCACATCCCCCAACTTCATTTTGATATGATGATACCCCGACTTCAAGTCATCCTTCGAGAAGATGACCGCCCCAAACAGCTCATCTAAAAGCTCATCAATCACAGGGATAGGAAATTTATCCGCACATTTCCATGTTTAGAGCCCTATAATATAGGCAAAAACTCCAATTGTTTCCCTTCTTTCTCACCAGTGGAACTGGGCTGAAAAAGGGGCTCACAACTAAGCCTAATAATCCAAGCCTCATCTCTCTAATAAGCCTCCTTATCCTTCGAAATTTGCGAGTACCGGTACGGTCGTACTTGATAGGAGAAGCTTCTTCTTCCAAGGTAATGCGTGCTCGTGCTCCCTAGGTGGCGATAATCTGCTAGGCAACTGAAAAATCATTAAAAACTACTGCATAAGCTGACGTGCACACTTAAGGAATCTCGAACCTCCTCGAGGCTCTACAGCTCCACCAAGTAACTCAACCCTACTCGTATCACCTTGATCATGGTTTTGAGTGAAACCATGATTCTACACAAGCTCGCATCTCCTCGCAACACCACCCTCTTCCCCTCCACCTGGATCTCCATAGTCAAAGATTTCCAGTCCACCTTCGTCTCCCCAATCGTCTGTAACCACTCCAGACATATATATGCTATCTTAAGCTTCTCATCCTCATTCGACCCATTCAACGCGAAATACCACTCCAACTGGTACACCCACTAATGCAAGCAAAAATTTGAGAAAAATCTCATATTTTAGCAAGCAAAAACTAAACCTTCTTAGGAAATAGAAGATACACAAAATGTCCTTCCTAGGATAAAGAAAATACATCAAATTCTCAAAAAGACGACAAACTACAATTTAAAAGACAAACAACAAACTTTTCAAATAAAACATGATACTTACAACAAAGGACGCTTACAAACCTTTAAATAAAAGCTCCTAAAGTTGCATTTCTTGAATAAGAAGAAAGGTACTGATGGGGTGGATACTTGCGGGAAGAAGAATGAGATTAGAAGCCGAGACGAAGAGCGGAGAAGCTCGCAAGCCTTCCCAAGAAGTAGAAGAAGAAAAAGTGGAACAAGCTCTCAAGCTTTTTCCAAAAACCCTCAGGTTTTCATGTCCAAAAATCACATTATATCATCCCTTTTTTTTAATACAAAAGACTTAATATTTATAGGAGAAAAAGGGGAGCTAAACAGCCAACTTCCACCTCCAACCAAACCAATCAGGTAAGGGAAGAGGAAGAACAGCAATCAACACAAAACAAATCCCAAAAACAGCACAAGAATCGGGTAGGAGAGGCCACGGGAACACAGCCAGGGAGGGACCTGAAGAGCCAACATAGAAACCGGGCAGGAGAAGCCACGGGAAAGCAGCCATGGGGAAAACCGAAAAGGCAACTAGCACCCAACATAAATTCACGGGAACAGCACAAAGAAGAAACCGAAGAGACACAAGAAGGGGAAGAAACAAGCTCCAACTCCACATACATTTACAAATGTATGAGCTAGGAAGTGCAATTACTCCTCATATTAATGAGTTAATACATCAGCTCAAGTAATTAATGAGCTAGAACCAAATAGTTCTCAAGACTTTAGCTCAAAACCAAAGCAGCCAAGGCCCAATCCGAGAGCAGCCAAGGCCCAACCAGAGAGGTAACAAACAGCCCAAAGACCAAAGAACCCAAGAAGCTTAGACCCCCCCCTCCCTTGCCTACATCACCCACCCATAGGCACCTCCTCTTCAAATATCGACATCATCAACTTCCTTACCCTAGCATCTCCACTCCAACTTCCTCTCTCTCTAACGGTTCCCCCCGTGTATCGAGGGTGGGAATCCCTCCTCCTTGCATGATCTAATCCCCATGACTTGGCTCGACCCCCTCCATCTCGAGTCGCCCATTCCCCTTGCTCGAAATGCCTCCCATAGTGGTCGGTCACTCTACCACCTCCACCCACAAATATCCTCATCGTTGTCCCCCCATTCGGAAACCAATCTACCCCTTATCGGAGCCTTATGAGGTGGCTCTTGATGAAAGAAACTCTTCTCATCAAACTCCTCTTGTCCGATCTCTTTTCCCTTAGATTCAGCCTAGGGAATCCAGGTCAAATCTTGGTTAGGGTTAGCAATCTGAACCGCAAGTAGAGTTTGAATTGCATCACCATAAGCTTCCTCATCATCTCCTTTAACCATTCAAATCGGCTCTCCATCTGATTCTCCATGGCTGAAAACCTTCCTTCGATAATTGAAAACTTCTACTACATCCCGAATTTTATTTGTTCTACTCCTTCGAACGCATCTACCTTCTTTGTTGTCATCTCTCCAAAACCTTGCTCTGATACCAATTTGATGTGACTTGGAAGCAAAAACAACAAATTAGATAAAAAAGAAATTGCAGGAACACAAGTATGGGGCTGATTTTTTATTCTCTTCAACAAATAATGAAATATACAATTGATTTATTATTCGAGAGGTAGATCAGCTCTCTCAAAAGCCCTAGATGCCGCTAGAAACACTTCCAAAGAAAAACTACAGCAAACGCAATCACATAATGAAAATAAAATCACCCAATTAACCTTAATATAAACCTTCCAACTTCACTCCCAAATCTGAATTCAAATCAATCATCTTTCCCTAAATAAACCTTTCAAAATTCCTCCAAATCAAATCAACCATCCTTCCCTAAATAAACATTTCTTAATTCCCTCCCAATCAAATCAGCCTTCTCTCCCTAAATAAACATTTCATAATCCCCTACCAATCAAATCAGCCCTCTTTCCCAAAATAAACATTTCCTAATAAGTTATTTCTTAATTCCTCCTCCTTACCTAATGAATAATAGATCACTTAGGCCCCAAAAAGGCTTATCACAGGGCTCATCAAAAATATATATATTTATAATACCCACGGCAACTTTTAAAATAAAATATTCTTCCCACAACAGCTTTACAACAACCACCCCAAATAACGTCAAAGTCTAGTTGACTTCTCATGTAGGCAACAATTATATGGATCAGGGTGAGACTGATAGGTCACTTCAAAGCTACATATGAAATTAATTGCAAAGTAACATCCCTCAATAAAGCCCTTCCAAGATGTAAAAGTTGTATTTTGATTTTAGCATAATTACCAAGACTCTTCCCATTAATTTATTTTCTCCCTTATTATCAAATTCCATTTGAGCATGATAATCTTCAAAGTCTTTCATCTTTAATTTAAAATTTTTTATTAACAAAATTGAATATTTTTTACACTAATCCAAGCTAAATATAATGAACATAAGAAACATGCATTATCATGGCATTTTGTTTTTTGTGTTTTTTTTTTCTGAATATGACATTTTGCTTTTAGGGTAATTACCAAGACATTTCTCATTAATTTATTTTCTCCCTTGTTATCAAATGCCACTTAAGCATAATAAAACTTATTTTCTTCCTAAAAACAAAAGTTAGCATTTTTTAGGATAATTGCCAAAACTCTTCCCATTAATCTACTTTTTCCCTTATTATCAAATGCCACTTAAAGATGATATCATCAAAATCTATTGTCTTCAATTTAATTTTTTTTATTAGTAAAATTAAATAATTTTGGCATAATACCTGGCTGAACATAATAAACATCATAATCTACATGTCGTCTCTCTAATTAGACAAAGCATCATTATTAACCACTGCTTCTGAAGAAACCTTATGAGGGTTATTAAACAATTGGGCTTAATCAATTAGTCAAGGTGAAATATCATTAAAGCAGGTTAACCTGCCACTTTCAAATTACATGATTGAATCGCAGCCAAATTTTTAGCTAATATATACCAACATCAATAAAGGCATACCATAAGTGGCTGCAATTCTTATGCCTCTATTCACATTTACCATATTGCTGCTCATCATTAGAGCTTAGCAGGTTAAGCATGATAAATTGACAAAGAATTTGATTTTTCTACAACAACAACAACAATAACATCAAGTTTTTGTCCCACTAGGTGAGGTCGGCTACATAAATCTTTTTTCTCCATTGTGTCCTATTAAGAGTCAAATTCTCATTTAAATCTAATAAAAAATAAGAATATTTTTAATATTTTCTAACTAAATCTTTTTAGCTCTACATCTATCTTTCTTAACATAAGCCAAATCAATGCATTTACTCTCCTAACCGGGTCATCGGAAGGCCGCCGTTTTATGTGACCAAATTATCTAAGGCAACTCTCACTAATCTTATCTAATTTTTCTAATGAAGATAAAATTAAAATCACACACATTTGTAGTTTTTCTGGATTAAAAAAAAATTAAGCAGAAAAAACTGGAACAGCAGGAGTTCATAAAAATATAAAACCCACGGTCAACATTTTAAAACCATTTATATCGTGCAGCAAGGCAGTGGAGTAAAATGGATTCCCTTACCTACCGGTTTGTTAGGAAAAATTGAGACGACAATAAACTCAACAACCATGTGCCCATGCAACCACAAAGGGAACTTCATCCCTTCAAATACAATCCCTACCTGCATTAAGGTAATATAAACCATAATATGTCACATATCATATAGACAAAAAAAACAAAATATACAAGTATAGATGTACAGTAGCATGCAGAATTGAAGAAAAGAAAAAAGGAACATAGGAACAGAGGGTATTATTGGTTTTTTAAGAAATAGATTTTTGAACAGAGGACTATTGACAATGTTATGACATCAAAATATATTTAAAACCAGGCATTAAAGTAGTTTTTAAGATCAGAAAGAAGACCTCCATCCTCAAATCAGCCAAGCCACTTCTAAAGGCTGAAGCATTTTACGACCCTTCCTAGATATCAGCTGTGGCCTTTGTTGAAGGCCAAGAGGCTAAGTAATATGAAGCTACACCCTTTCCTCCATCTTTTATTTGGTGGAATCCTTTCTGCAATTCCTTGCTCTTCAACCAACTCCTTGATCAGTGACTTCAAAGACTTCAGAAACTGCTGGAGGATCGTTAAATTTCGCCTATCACTTGGTTGGCTACAATGTCAGTTGGATTATTCTGTAGTCTTTTTTTCGCTTGTTACCCTTCTCCAGCAATATATTCAGTTTCCTTCTCTAAAGATTGTGTTCCTATTTATTTTTTTGTTGGGTACATCAGATATATATGTTTGTTTTTGTCAATCAAAATTCTTGAGGCGTAGCTTCTTTAGCCATTTATATGGTTGACCTTCGTCGCTTCCCCTATTATCAGGATTGCCCCATTTTCCGATAACAGGCAAGGGGTATAAATAGGAGTCAAAGGCAAAACACAATCAATTTTGTTTTGAATAAAATATTTGTTTAATTAATATTATCTTGTTCAAGTGAAAGGTTTCAAGTTATTCGGGACAGATTATCTCCTAGCACAAACTTCAGGCTTACTTCTACATTTTGGTGATTTTTTTCTCTTTCTACTATTTATTTTGCCAATTTTAGTTATGTGATAAATTTGACTCAAATTCAATAAAATTTGATTTTCAACATATGTGAGAATTTCAACTCATTGTGTAATGTGTAACTTTCTTGGTTCGAAATTTATTCGTTATTTCTAGTACAAAAGTGATGTGAATCAATCATGCGATGAAATGAGAATTGCACATGAGAAGTTTATAAAATTATTGATTTCGCTTTGCTAATTAAAACTTCTTGCTTACTCAAGTTTGGTTTAAGAATAGAACATTGAAGATTAAAATAATGACAATACGTTACAAGTAGAGAATTGAAGAACCTCACAAAATAGCACCAAAATTTTAAATAATGTCAATAGCTAGAAATAAACAAAAGCTCCAAAGTTAAAATCTAGATCCTTCACCTTAAGATCCGTCACTCAAATTTAAAGTGGAGGCTAGCGGAAGAGAACCGTGAGCAGACTTAGCGACGCCACTAGTAGGCAAGTGATCTTGAGAGGACTTGTCGCTGGGAAGGAGGCCGGGTTCGGAGGAGCGGGCGGACGGCTTTCGATGATCCACGTGTAGACGGAGAAATGATCGTCGATGGAGTCCACGAGGGTTGGTAAGATCCGGTCCAAGTACGCTTCGGGGGTGTCGTCAAAGTCAAATCCAACGTCGAAGAAGGGCGAATGGAGGATGTCGACTCGTCCGTTGTGGTCGTATTCAAATCCGAAATTCCATTCGGGTTCATCCATGCATGGCGGTAGTGAACGACGAAACCCAAAGAGGGGAGACAAGGAGGCAAGCCGTGAGCCAAGGAGGGAGGCCGGTCACGGGTTGGAGAGAGGCTAGGGCGGGTGGAGCTTTGGGGGAAAGGGGAAAATAAAAATCTGAGATTTTAATTAAGAATTCCGAAATTGGCGGATTCTTAATTTCAATTTCAGAATTTGAATTTGGGAATTAAGGTGAAGGGGAAGGTTAATGGTGTATTAAGAAAATTAAAGAGAAATAAAAAGGGGTGTATGGCCGGCCATGTATGGAGGAGAGAGATGGCAGATTTTGTTAATGGGAGGGGACCACAATCATTAACTAAAATCTGAATTTAAGTTTCAAATTTTAATCAAATCATGTAACTCCCAATTTAGTGCCAATTGAGAGGGAATTTTGAATTTTAGCAATAATAACTCCCTTAATTAGCTCCTAAATTTAAGAGTCTTAATTAGGCAAGTTATTCATGATGGAATTTCAAAATAACCAGGGAATTCAACAGGAAGGGCCGGCGGCTGAGGGTGGGCCGGCGGCTGAGGGTGGGCCGGCGGTGGCTAGCCGGAGGAGGGGTTGGCGGGCGGAGCTGGGCAGGCCGGCGGGCAGGATTTGGCAGGCCGGCGGGAGGCCCCTGTAGGGTGCGGCTGGGCTGTGAAGCCGGCGGCCTGAGGGGATCCAAGGGGGATTGGCGGTCACAGGGAGAGGGGAGGGAAGGATGAAAATTTCTGCAGATTTCCGTTGTTTGGATTCCACTCGCTTCGCTTTCTTCAACACTCGATCTCCACGCAATAATCTTGGGACGAAATCTAGAACTCACGGAGAGATCTAGTTTTCCCGTTGAACTCACTAAGAGATCTAGGGGAATGCACTCACAAAGAGAACAAAGAGGAATAATTTTTCATTTCATCAAAAAACTAAAAGATTACAATGCATAATGCCTCATATAAGGAGGCTCAAACTAAAAGAAAAGAAAAGACATAAACGCCCTCGGGGCTACATATGTCAAACAATGCCCTTAGGAGCAAACTAGGAAAACTAAGAAAAGAACACATGACATAAGCTGTAAATAACTCAAAAGTAGAGGCTCTGGATCGTAGCCGTCGATCTGCGCCGTCGGCGATGGTAAACGTGTCGAAATCTGATGTCCCCATCAAAAAGGCATTGCCCTTTCATTTGAAGTTATTTCCTTTTATCATTCTAACTCCATCGAAAGTAACAACTTGTTGTTAAGGACTTGATTTTGGTTCACACTTTTCAAGGTTTAAAACTACGCAATCCTGTACTGATGCAATTTCTTGTCATAAAGCTAAATCCTGTACTGAGGCAATTTCTTGTCATAAAGCTAATAAGAGTAAGTCTAAAGGCCTTTTGAGGTGTATGACTCAAAATAAAATCATTAAATAAATTAAAACTAGGAAAAATAAAGCTTTTAAGAGTAATAGTGTTCAATCATAACCTAACATCTTAAAAATTCCATGCTCAATGATAAACAAAAAGTTTAAGAGGAATAAGTAAATATAAACAAGAAGTCTAAAAATAACTAAACATGGCCAAAAATAAAGTAGTTATAATTTAGTACTACGAAATCCAATGTCACTCCCACTCCTATCGCTTAAAGGGTCATTATTAGAAATTTAGAATCATCATCATGCTTGATAGCTTTCTCACCTCCATCAACCTCACTTGTATTAAAAACTACCCAATATTCTTCATAATTTTCCATTTTAGCAACCCTCAAAGTAGCTAATCAATAAAAATGCCTAAAGCTACTTTGCACGCACCTCTTTTTGATGCAAGCCTCAAGGCATATAACTTATTGTACAATTTTCAACATGGACGCTTTCTACCGGAAGTGTGAAATTTATTAGAATGTCAACCAAAAGTGTATAAGTCATTATGAATACTCTTTAATCATTTGAGTTGTTTTTCTTCAAAGAGATTGTTCGTCTATACAATAAATATTGTTTTTTTTTATTAAGCATTTTTGTGTGGTTTACAAATTCTTTGAAAAAATAATTAGGGAACTTAATAAACGTAAAACTTTAAATTCTCATCATATTTTTCTCAATCCTAAAGTTATAATATATTCATCAGAAAATAAACTTAAGCATCCTTTCACATGCATCACATCATATTATATCATCCATTAATTATATGCATAATTTGTAGAACATTTGTAAAAAAAACTGATTGTTAATCATGATAATTATAAGTTTATTAAATTTATTAATTCGAGATATAAGGAAATAAAATTAGGTGATAATATAAGGATTCATCAAAACTCTAAAAGTTTCATAAATGAATCCCTAAGAAATTAACTACTTGAAAAAATGGAACCATATAAATTCATATAAAGAACAAGGATAAATGCTTATAATTTAGAAGTGCCAAAAAATTCTAGCATTAATCTATTTTTGATGTTTTATTTAACTTTATAGCAGGAGCCAATAGTCAATGCCTTGAGTTATTCTCACTTTTCACCTCCTCCTGCAAGATTTACATCCAAACGTTATTTGTATGTTACCCAATCAATCATACCCACCTTATTCGTGAAGATATTTTTGAGAAGAAATCCATTTCACCAGTAATGGTAAACATTAGATGTACTTTGTGTGATGGAAAAAGAGATTGATATATAAGACACATGAATATTTCTATAGGGAACCCAAGAGATACGCCTAGATCTATTGAAAGAAAAACAATTAAACAATCTATCAAAATCAAATGTTTCCAAGTCGGGTAGAATTAATTAGAGAAACTCCAATTCCTCTAGCTTTTGTTTGGTGGAATACAACAACAATATCAAATCTTTATTCCACTACGTGGGGTCAGCTATACGAATCTTTTTTCTCCATTGTGTCTTGTTAAGAGTCAAATTCTCATTTAAATCTAATAAAAAATGTCATTTCTAATATTTTCTAACCAAGTCTTTTTAGCTCTACCTTTACCTTTCTTAACATTGGACAAATCTAATACATCTACCCTCCTAACTAGATCATCGATAGGCCGATGTTTTATGTGACCAAACGTCCAAACCATCTAACGCGACTCTCTCAAATATTATGTATCACTGGAGCTGCTCTTATATTTTCACGTATATGCTTGTTTCACATTCTTTCTCTAAGAGTAAAGACACTCATCCACCTGAGCATCCTCATCTCTACAAAACTTAACTTAATTTTATGCTTAATGGTCAACATTCTACGCCATAAAGCATTACAGGTCTCACCGCCAACTTATAGAATTTCCCTTAAGTTTAAGGTGTACTTTTCCGTAACACAACAGGCTCAATGCATTCCTCCACTTCAACCATCCAACTTGAACTCTACTAATAATATCCTCATCCATTTCACCATTACTCTGGACAATAGACCCGAGATATTGATGCAGGACTACTTAGATGCAATGTTTATGAGTTTCAGTTAGGCTTTGCACAACTCTTAGAGTGGAATAAATTCAGAATAAAATTACTAGCAATTATCCACGGCAAGTAAAACAATGAAGGAGTTAATTTTGCATAGGTTAAATCACATGCGCCAAATTTTGAACGTTCAAGATAATTAAGAAAATAAAAACAACACAGAATAGTAGCTTTCAAATTAATCCCTAATCTAACAATGAGACGTAGGATGCATAGAAGATTACACTCAATCCCTACAAATGACTAAGCTTGGCAAGAGCAATTTGAAAGAGCTTCCGTGATTCCAATCATCCACTTGAGAATTTAGAGTTAGAAGAAATTGAATACAAATGGAGAAGAGAAAGACCTTTGCTTAAGGAGACGTGGAAATCCGTCACTTGATGCCTTCAACGTCTTCGTCCATGACTTCCTTTGATGTAAATAAGATGCGTCTCTTGAATAGTCACAAAGAGAAAGAAGTTTCTCTTGATAGGAGAGAGGATGCAAGCTCCAACCCTCTTCTCTTAAAATCTGAAAACAATCTCAGATTTCCACCAAAACCTGAGAGAAATTCTCAGACTTTAGTGGGCTAGGATGAAAAGAAAATTCAGGAGGAGTCTCGCCTTAGTTGGGAATAAAAATCTGATAATAGCTTTCATTCACAGAATCTATATTAAAACTCATCAAGAGCAAATAGGAAAGTGGATGGACGATGCAAGGAGAGGGAGTTCACGAGTGGAGAGGGATGGGTTGTTATTTCCTTAAAACTCATCTATACTATTAGGAAATAAATTAGAGCTCAGGTATGAAGGGAAATTCGGTCCAGGTGGGAGTTATAGGATTTGAAATTGTTTCCAAATTGATGGGCTTGGATTTAGGAAATAATAAATTGAAAATTTCTGGGTTATTGGAGAGGGGCCGGCGGCAATATCATAGGTGATGGGGATTTGGTGCCATGTGTACAAGCTTGCCTAAAATAGATTTAGACTTAGGAAAGAATTAATTTAAACCCTCATGGATTTGAATTTTGAAATAAGATTTAAATCAATCACTTTCCTAAAATAGAATTAACATATTATGAAATATTTTGAAATTCAAATGTTGGAAATTTCAAATTCAAGTATATTTCATAACATATCTAATCCATAATAGGAAACAAATCAAGGGGAGTAAGAGGGGAGGCGGCCGGCGGGTTGGAAAGAGGTGGCCGACGGTTTTGTGGGGGGAAAAGAGCTCGGGTCAAGGGAGGCCGTGGGCTTGGGGAAGGAGGAGGGGTCGGGTGAGGTGGGAGGGGAAGGGGCGTTCAACGCGAGGAAGAAGAAAAGGTAATGAGTGAAAACCACGAACCCGGCCGTCTCCAAGGTTGGTGGGTGATGCGTCAATCTCCCTCTCCAAGGGATCTCTCCAAAGTTCTCTCCAAGAACTCTCAAACACTCTCAACACACAAGGACAAGAGATTTCTCATAATAATCATTCATTCATTCATTAACCTCAAAATAATACAAAGGGGGCTTTAAATAGCCTCATACAAAAGACTCCAAATAAAATGACACAAATGCCCTTAAGCTTACACATGACAACTCCCATAAAAAGGGGTACAACGGAAAATAATAAAACACACATAAGCAAATAATAAAATGCATGAAAATAAAATACATCGACTCAAAAATATAAAGACTCGATCGTGGCCGTAGATCGGCGGCCACGTCGCTGGTAAGCTTTCCATGATGATCTGATGTCCCCATCAGATATATTTACTCATATTAATGACTTAATAGCCCAAAGTCACAATCCTTCCACTAGATCTATTACTACTAATATTACACTCCATGTATTCAATTTTAGATCTATTCAAACAAAAATATTTATATTCTAAGATTGACCTCTATAATTTAAGTTTATCTTCAACTCCCTCTGATGTGAAACGTACATGCAAGAATGATTAACTTTAAGGACATTTGCATGCTTAATATTCCTAGAACACATAATTGTATCTTAATGGTGAATTTAAACAATGTAATAAAACACAAAGAGCGGTAAGACAAGCTTAGGCTGAATCACGTGCGTGAAAGTTAAGATCAGAAAACAATCAAGTTAATCTAACGTTGCATACATGAATGGTTTCAACAATAAATCCCTATGCTAACAATAAGATTAGTAATATGAAATGATCATCACACATTTCTACCAGACACTAAGCTTTAGCGGAGAATAATTGGCATGATCGTCATAAATCACATTAAAACTATAATTGATGATTAAACTAAGGAGATAAGAGAATTGGAGGGGAGTTTACCCGAAAATCAGAAAATAAGCAGTTCTCGTGGTTGTAGGAAGACTTGGGAGGAAGTAGGAGGCATTCAAGAACCTTCCTGAAGGTGTATTCAGCGGTCTAGAATGTCCGGACAGTGTTTGAAGACCTTCAAGCGAGCTGGACAGCAAGAAAACATGTTCCAAATCTCCTAAACAGTAGGTTTCAGGTGCTTGAAATGCGAAACAGCATACAGGGGACATCTGGACAGCAATGGGTTGAATTCTGGGGCTGGCCAGCTAGTGTGGAACTGCATAAATCTGCTGGACAGCAGTTTACCAACATGAAGAATTCTGGACAACAATCCCGTTCAGGAAATACATCAGGTTTCGTGATCAGTTGGAGGGAACGAAGAGGTGTAAGGGATTAGGAGTTCCCTTGCAACTCTCTCCTCCTCAGGAATTAATTTTGAGAGCTAGGGAGAGAGGTATACGATTAGAGAGAGGGGGAGGGAAATTAATCACAAAATCTAGGATTAATTTCAAATTTTAAGTGGATTTGGCGGGATTTAATTTGAATTTTGAATTCAAATTAAAGTGGGAATTAATGGACCCTTGTTTGGAGCCATGATTTAAGCTCCTAATTAAGGGGATGAGTAATGGGCGGCCATAGAGAGAGAGAGAGAGAGGAAGGGATTTGGGGAGAGGATTTGTAACTTCCAAACCAATTTATGTCATTTAGGAAAGAGAATGACAACTCAAATCTAATTTGAAATTCAAATAGACTTGGAGTTATGCACTTTCCTAATTTAGATTTGCAAACAAGGAAAGTTTTTGAAATTTGAATTTCAAATTTCAAATTGAAGAAAGGGACTAATAAATCCATTTTGATTTATTTTGAAATTGAATTCATGATTGATACTTTCCTAATTTGGGATTTCCTATGTGGAAAGAATTTGAAATTCGAATTTAAATTTTAAAAGAATTCAAATTTTCCCTCTCATGCTTGAGCTAAATTAGGAAGTCATTATGGTGTTGAAATCATCATAATGAGGAGGAAATTATGAGGGGGGCAGCGGCAAAGGGGAAAGGGGGCGGCTAGGTGGTGGGTTGTGGCTAGGTAGGTGGGTGAGATTTAGGCGGTGGAGCTAGAAGATGAATTGGATGGAGGAGGTTGAGCCACTGGTGGTGGGTAGGTTGGAATGGGTGGTGGATGGAGTGGGGGAGAAAAGAGATGAAAGAAAAATACGAATAAGATAAAAGTAAACTAACGAACTCACAAAGAGATCGTAAAACCGCGGACCTTGGAATCCACCAAAGGTTGACGGGTATTGCGATCACCCTCCTCGGGTCTCTCCTCTCATGAACTCACAAAGAGATCAATCTCCTCTCATGAACTCACTAAGAGATCAGACAAGTAGAATAAAAATTTTCATTAACAATTCATCATCTCAAAATACAAAACAACTAGCCTATAAATAGGCCTCATGAAAAGAAAAGAAATAAAAGACTAAAATGCCCTTCGGGCTACAATATTACATGACCACCCGTAAGGGTATAAAGGGAAAAACAACAATATAAAATAAACTAGTACATAAAATATATAAATAAATAACTCAAGATCGTAGCCGTTAATCTCTGATGTCCTCATCACCCTCTTTAGTCTTATCAACAAAAAGAATATCAGCAAAAAGCATACACCAAAGTACCTCCACTTGCAAATGTCTAGTAAAA
Organism: Dendrobium nobile; assembly: GCA_022539455.1. Taxonomy (NCBI): domain Eukaryota; kingdom Viridiplantae; phylum Streptophyta; class Magnoliopsida; order Asparagales; family Orchidaceae; genus Dendrobium; species Dendrobium nobile. The sequence continues at coordinate 4,792,637 of CM039733.1, read as the reverse complement.
ACATTCATGACTAAAGCAAAAAAAATATGAGCTTAAAGTTGATCCTTGATGCAATCCAACTAAAATAGGAAAATACATGGTCAAACCACCTTGTGTTTGAACACAAGTAATAGCTCCTGCATACATATCCTTAATAACTTGAATATAAACATTATTAACCTCTTTCTATTCTAAAACTATTTTTATTATTAGGAGATTTTTCTTTTGATACTCCAAGCACATCCTTTACAATTTTTTAATATCATTAGTTATTTTTTTCCACATAACATCAGTGTCCTCATGTACAGTTAAAATCTTAAAATCCTAAATCTTATTCTCAAAAATATTTTTACTTCAATTTTTTAAATGCTCCATCTAATCCTAGGGCAATATTCTTCTTCATGTTTCATATTTCGTCCATTTATCTTAAATTCTAAAACTAATAAGTGATGTTGTGAACATAAACTTTCACTCGAAATTACTTTACAATTTTAGCAATCTAAACGATCCATGTTTCTTATACGACAATAATCAATTTAAATTTTACTATATTCATTCTTATAAGTGATGAGATGCTCTTTTTTTCTTAAATAAGGTCTTAGCAATTATAAAATCATAAGTTAGATAAAAATCTAATATGATCCTACCATTTTTATTAGTCGCTCCAAACTCATAGCTACCATTAATATTTTTAAAATATTCTAACTCTCATCCAACATGTCCATTTAAATCTCCTTCAAGGCTTCAATAAAAACTTTTTCTTTGATAGGTATCTTTTATATTAAGTTTTTTAAATTATTTCAAAATTTTAATTTTGAACACATTCAAACTTATTTAAAGAGCATAATCACTTATAATATTAATAATATTAGCATCAACCACAATCTTTAAATCTTTAAAGCTATAATTTTATCTTGAATTATATTAATTTATATAACATTATTCTTCAAACTCTTATCTATAATTACACCAACATCATTTCTAGTATGACTTCTACATGAATATCATAGTTTAAATACTAATCAATCTCCTTAGTCTTTTCTCTAATTGATTTAATTTCTTGAATGCATAGAATATTTATCTCCCTTTAAATCATAATATCTATTAATTTCATTAATTTGCCTATAAGTGAACCTATATTCTAAGTTTATATCCTAATTCTAATTTCATAGACTAGTTTCTTTTCCCACATCCGTCCATGATGTGAGAACCCTTGCTTATTTAACATTATACATGGGCATCGGTGTTGCAGCCCTTGCACACTTCTCACTGTATTCAGGACATACAGTGTGCCGCTTTCAGGCAATGCCCTAGTATTAACACAATGTATTAATACTTACCACAATTCTCTACTCTACACAATGACGATTTGATCATAGGCTTGGAGCCTACTATTGTTATATCTATGACCCAGTTGGCTTCTTTAGCAGTGGATTTTTTTCCTATCTTGTGATCCTGAACTGCTAACCTTATCTAGTAAATAGTAATTTTCCTTCTTGGGGCTTGGGTTCCTACAATAGTTCTACCTGACATTACCTCAGTTTCTACAAAATTTGATATTGTCCACCTCAATCTTTTTTTTTTTTTTTTTGCGTTTAGGCTTCTTACAATCACTTCTTTTAACTGGAAATGAGTAAGTTCATAAATAGGAAGCACCTTTTACGATCAAAAGCATATCAGACTACTCAACATTAGAAAGCTACTTGCAATACCTGCTTCAAAATAGCCTCCTCCGCAGCCTGTGAGTTGAGCTCCAAGATTTCCCAGTCATCCTCGCTATTAGGTTCTATGTTAACCAGTGAAGCTTTGGACAGATTACCATTTGCTTTCACTTGCACTTTAGTTCCATTTGGCAAAGAAATACATTCAGCAACTTGCTGGCCAACCTGCGAAGCCATAACTCAAAATGATTCGCAACAAACGTGAAATATTCAAAACCCATATTTCTAACTGTCTAGACTTTCGATTGTGCTGAAGAGCTTTTGTGATAAACACTAGCAACAATTTAATGAGTACCTCAATTGAGGAGGACTTTGAGGCAGAGCCCGACCATGCGACGCTCCAGGAGGCACCGGAATACGATCGAAGCTCTATGGCAAGAACAGGGGGAAGGAACCCACCGCTCGTGGACTGTAGGGTATGTATTAGAGAAAGAGGGAGCGAAACGAAGCAGCTCTCGATGCCTCCAACCACCTTGACCTCAAGCTCCATCTGCACTTACACTTCTGCTTCCTATCTTTCCGTGGCGTTCGACCTCAAGCGAACAAATTGGGGAATAGAACCGTCGTCACCTTTCATTCTGCGAATCAGCGGAGGGTTAGACAAGAGAATTCGGGAAAGCACGACACCCCGGCCACTCGCAAAGAGTAAATTTGTGGGAAGGGAAATTTACCTACATACTATTTTATATCATTTTATTTATTTACGTATCTAATATCTAAAATTTTAATATTATATATATCATCATATATTATTTTAATATTAAATATGTCATTCATATTTTCTTCCTATCACTCGTATATTTCATTTCTAACATTTATATTTAATATGAAAATAAATTATAGGTGTATATAATATTAAAATTTTAGATGTTAAATATGTAAATTGAATAGTATAGGGTGATATGTATGTAAATCTCCCTTGCAGAAATGAAAAGCATTCCGAGGATTTGGAAATTTGTTATTTGATTGAAGGGGCAAAAAAAAAAAGAATGCTGATTAAAATTTTATTGATTTATTTTTCTTCTCAGGGTGTGTGGTCCGAATAAAATGAGTATAAAAATTTTTAATGTAGTAATTTAGAAATTATTGTTGTTTGATTTAAAGTTAAAAAAAAAATATAGAATAAAATGTTGAAGTATTTGAAATTTACTTTCTAGTTTAATTTAAGTATATTTGAACATCGTCAAATTTGATCAAGTTCTAAATATCAAGGCTTTTAAAACCAGATCGGACCGGCCGGTTCAACCAGTTGAACAGCGAACCAGCCGGCCAGTCGGATACAGTTCAAGTTATAACCGGCGGTTCACCACAGTAAATATCCAGACAGTTTGCTACAGTAAATATTGGACAACTAAGATTAAGCGATCTGCGACATGCGGAGGTTATACGAAGTCAGAAAAAAAAACTTATCTCATTTGTTTGTATCGCGGCTCGCTGCCCTCACATATTAGCGTGATCTTCGGCAGTTTGGCGTATTTCTTCCCGTCTTTGATGTCTTTTATAGTTCAAGAAGCAAAACCGCCTACTCGTTTTGTAAGCCAGTCATTCTGGTTTGTTTCAAAATGATTTTTTTTAATCAGATACATAAATGTAGTCTTTAATTTTTATAATTTTCTTGTATGTATATTTTTTAAAATTACATTTTCCTGATGTTGCATGTGGATTGTATTTAGGATTTTTGGATTTTTGCATTATCTTATGGAGTTTTGGATTTTTGCATTATCCTATGAGACAAGTCATTTGTGGATTGTATTTTGGATGTTTGGATTTTTGAATTTTTGCATTATTTTATGAAACAAGTTATCTTATGAGACTATTCATCAATTATGATGTAGGAGGATGATTTTTGCATATTATGACGCAATGAAGTTATTATTTTTGAGAAATAATGTGAACAATGACATAATTATAAATGCCTGTTGAAAAAAAAATACATCAAGTGATATAAAAATTTTAATGCTCCACTCCCAGTAGTTTAGCAAATGAATTACAATAGGTTTTGACATAAAAACATTGCAAATTAAAAAAAAAATTATATATTGACCATATCATAGAAAAAAGGGGATCGACATCATCAAGGGGAGAGGGTATGTGATCCCCTAAGTTTTTAAGTTTCTTCAATCACATTTGAGGCAACTAGAAGTGGAAGAATAAACACAGTTTTTATATTCATCATAGGAGGAAGTGGAACAATTAAGTGAATGACGAGAAGAAGGGAGTTTAGGATTGAGAATTTTGCATGAGGGTTAATGACCGATCTATCTTGGTTTGGGTTATTACACCCACTGGATAATTATACATTCCCTAACAACCAAAAGAGTTTTTCTTAATTCTCTCATGCTAGTTGGATATTAAATTGATGATGGATTGATTCATAATATTTCATTTACCATTATTTTATAAGATTGTATGCCATAAATGACTAAATTTTATTATTCCATTGATTAAGTCAAAGAGAATATGAGAGTTATGTAAGTAGGAGCCTTAGTAAAGTTAGGCAAGGAGATCGGTCACCAATGGATATAGATTAAGTATTTGGAAAGTATATAGCTTTAGCACTTTATGTTTACCTCAAATGATGTATATTTAACCCATCTTTAGTAGCACTTTCTTGTGTGGTTAATGTGTTCCTCTTTTTTCTAGTCACAATCTATAGCAACCATAGTAAGTTCTTCAACAAACTTTATGTTGAGGTTTGAATTGTATGAGTAAATGCTTAATATGAAATAATGCTATGAATAAATGCATAATTGGTTGTCCTTATTCTCTTGCAATTAGCATTGATTTTAGCTAATATTTGTAAATGGTTATGAATAACTTTTAATATCATTAGTTTATTATTGAGTTCTTGAACTTTGTCTCACTGCCTTATATAACTTGTATACAAATTTTGCTTATATCATAATGTATATGGAAAAACTGATTTTTCACTCAAGTTACTTGAATTTTCTTTCCACTTATATAATAATGTTATCTAAGTTTGGAACTGTAATCTAATTAAATGTGCTTTCCTTTAACATTTAAAATCATCTCAATTATATTACAAGTTTCGAACATGCTTTCTTTGGGGAATTCATCTCTAGTAGTTAAAGGTTGGAGACTTTAGGCAGTGATGGAAGTTCAAGTGATATAAAATTTCAGCTCTACAAATTGTTGCTACGACGAATTGAGGTATGCATTATGTGTCGTTTCAGTTTTGTAACTTTTTAAATTGCATAGTTTTCTACCTCGCATAGTTTTCTACATTATAGTTTTCAACCTAGTAGTTTTCTACCTTACATTCAGTTATACACTTCTTTTAATTTTTTCTACCTTGTAGTTGCATACTATCCTTTTAATTAACTTTTGATGTTGTTTGGGGATTTAGGGGTTTTAATTTATATGTATATGATTTTATTTAGTTAATCAAATTAGAATGAAAACAACTAGTAATCAGACTTCAGCAATGTTAGTTGTTGAAGAACAAAACACATATATCATTTAATCAGCCAGATACAGCTAGTAAGTTGATAATAAATTTTGAGTATATCATTTAAATGATAGCAAAAAATAATGTTTTATTTTATATTTCTTATTTGTTGGTGAAGGTGACTTAGATAATGAAGGAGATGGAGGCGACATAATCTGGCTCAATCAATTGGATGAAGGGGTGTCAATTTCGGGTTACGGGTCGGGTTCAGGTCGAACTCGGAACTGACCTGGATTCAAACGGGTCGACCCTAACCCGACCCGGTTAGGCAAACAGGTCGAAAATCTGAACCCGAACCCGATCCGGCGGGTTGTCGGGTTGACCCGACACGAAACTGATCTGCAGCGCGCGAGCGAGCGCAGCACGGAGCGGCAGCAGCTCGCGCATCACGCGAGCGCGGGCGGAGCGGGCGCTATGCTGACGCAACCACGCGAGCACGGATGCGGGCTGGCTCGGACTCGGGCTGGCTCAGACTGCATGTTTCCGGTCAAACGGGTTGACCCGGCAACCCGTCGGGTTAACCAGAACCCGACCCGTTTTTCAAACGGGTCAATTTCTGGAACCCGAACCCGACCCATTTTGAAATCGGGTCGGGTCCAACCCAGATTTTTCAGGTCGGGTCCGGGTCGGGTTTTCGTGTCGTGTCAAATATTGACACCCCTAATTGGATGTATTCGGGTTTGAATATTTTGGTGAAGTGAGACCTAGAGACTCAACGTATTTGGTTATATTTGATAATGTTAATTTAGGATATCTCTGATTTTTTTTCTTATGAAATTATTGAAACTATTGAATTGAGAAAGTAAAATATAGTTAACTTCATCTCCATATCATGAATATATTTTCTTTTTATTATCAGTTGGTATGAAGTATTCTTGCATCTTTCTATGATTGGTTGTGTCTTCAAGTGAAATATACTATTATGATTGGTTGTAGGTTTATATGCTTAGAATAGAAGTCTATATGCAACATCATTATAACTATCATACCCATCGGTGATAGATAAGGGTAATAATGCATATCAATATGATAGGGTCCATCCTTATGTTATGTATATCAGTATGCTTATAAGATTATGTATATATTTCTATGTATTTCATATTATATCAATGCAATCGACTGTGCTTGTCTGACTTCATCGATGCTCGTTGAGAAAGCTAATGAACTCGCTTATGATGTTGAATATAAATAGACTTCAACCTTGATGAAGACTAAAAAGAAAATTTTCATGAAATATTCTTTTGTCGCCAGGCATACCTGTTAACTTCTACATGGTTGCACACTTGCACTTTGAAAGTTATGCAAGCTCCCTCGGCTATGCTATTCCCTTGGACCAACTAAGACTTGCAACATGATTTTGTGGCTTCTCTTGTGTTGACCATCATCAATGATGCACGCCACCATGACTTGCAAGACAGATATACATCATCAACTTTGACTTTCGAGATCAATGCCAAGATTTGCTAGACTTTTTAGTTTGTAGTTTGCTTATTTCGAATAAAAATAAACAAACAAATAATAAATGATATTTTGAATGCACCTCCGATGTCACATGGCTATTTTAATCTCCACAATGAAACATGTTATTTATTTTTTATATATATATACTATATTAGATCTACAATTTTCTCGATTAAGGGGAAAAAATCATCACTTTTAATAAATGATAAACACAAGTTGATTCATTTCAATTGGTCAAACGCCGTGTAAAGGCTGTTTTCCTCCCATGATCGTCCGGGACGAAGTGGATCATCGTGGGAAGATCGGTACAAATTGTGAAGAATCTGCATATTCGTCTGTACGAACCTGGAACCGTCGGGACGAACTGAACCCGAGAGTTTCGTCCCGGGACGAAGAAAATTGGCATTTAATTTCGTCTGGACGATCTGGTCCAGAGGAGATCGTACCGGGACGATCGCGGACATCGTCCGGGACGATCCTGCTTAATAAATATCCGATTAATGTCGTTTTGAAGAGAGAGAAAGTCCATGAGAGAGAAAACTGAAGGGAAAAGAAGAAAAGTGAATTTTTGGGCGATTTCCGTCCGTTTTTGTCCGTCGCCGTAGTTGGAGAAGTTGACCGACTTGAGGTAAGGCACATTCCGCCTTTCTCAATTTTCAGAAACGAGAATTTTGACGTCTTTTCTGTTCCGAATTTTGTTTCCGTTAGCGAATTTCTGATATTATTTTCTTCTGACAAAGGTTTTACCGCATAACTTTTGGTATGTCTCTGAGATGATAATTGTGCACGTTTTGAGTATTTTCTAGAAGATTTTTACCGGATATTTTGAATTCTGTGGCGTTTTAATTGAATTGCAAATTATCAGGATGTTGAAAAATATTACTTCAGTACAATGAAAGTCTTATAATGTTGTTGTGAATATTCTGTGGTAATTTGGTAAATTTTTGAATCTGTAAATTTTGTATAAATTCCGTATACTACCGTTATGCCGCTGACGAAATCCGATTTTCTGATTTGAATGTTTTGATGTGTGCATGTTATCAGAAGGGAGTTATAAGGGGTCGGAATCCTATGTGATTCCGTTGTCTGGGGCCGGGAAATCTGAAATGAGCTCTGAAATCTGAAAATAAGTTCTGTTCCGAAAATTATGTATATCTGATCTGTTATGGTGGGTTGGGTCGTGGCACGCCGTGATTTTTTATTCCTCTCTAGGGTTTCCATATATATCTTTGGTATCTCTAGCAACTCCCCTTTTATTTATACGTGTGCTGGATCTTCACACAAAGACGAGTAATTAATCTCTATATGACAACCAATATTCTAGAACTTAACAATTTTCTTATTTTATTATGTATGCTATATCTTTACATAAATTTAAGACATTAAATTCTCTTTTTATTATTATAAATATTCTAAAAAGTAATTTATATATACTAGTTTAATTCATGCACATGATGCAACTGATTAATTTTTAAAATTGAATAACATTAAAAAATAAAACCTAAAAAAATAATATAAAATACACTTGAAGCTTTTTTTTTTAAGCTACACTTGTTCTTAAAATAATAAAAAAAAGATTATGAAGCACAAATGTGGTATAATAAAGTATAAATATAATAAAACTAAAAAATAAAATACATTACAAATAAGGCGTTTAAAATAAAAGAAAGTTTTTAAAGCAAAAATTAGTAATTAATGGTTAATCAAGCTATAAAATTCATAATTATCAGCACAAAAAAATGTGGGGTTATTTTGTTGAATGGTATTTCAGTTTTAAAAGAGAATATATATTTATAAATATTATAACAATGGAGAAGAATTTAAAAATATATCTGAAACTTCTAATTGAGATGCTTCAACTTCTTAAGGCTTGTTGTGGACTAGAATATACGCGGCGATAGAGTTTTAATTGTTCGTCTTAGCGTTATACGGATATCTAGTTCACACACAGAGAACACAAGATTTTTTATGTGGAAAACCCTTAAAAGGGGAAAAACCACGGGGTCTAGCCCAGTTGAAAAGATTTCACTAGAACTTGAGTTGGTTACAATGGGCTGATTCGTCTCTAAGGACGATCAGATTACAGGTAACAACTGTACAATTGAAGTCCGAGTGTCGAGTAATGGTCTGGCAGGACTTCAGGCCTTAGATGATGATAAGGCAAAAACTTCGGGCCTTAGATGAAGGTCTAGCAAATGTGAGAATCTTCAATGATGGCCTGGCAAAGATGAGAGCTTCAAGTGAAAGACTGACAGAGCGTAGAGCGTCAGGTGATGATCCGGTGGAGTGACGGCGTTAGTTGATGATCCGGAGGAGCACAAGGCATCAGGTAGTAGTCCGATGAAGTGACGGCGTTAGGTGATGGTCCGGTGGAACACAGGGCGTCAGGTGATGGTTCGGCTGAGTGACGGCGTTAGGAGGTGGTCCGGTGGAGCACGGGGCGTCAGGTGGTGGCCCGGCGGAGTGACGGCGTTAAGCGGTGGTCCGGTGGAGCACGGGGCGTTAGGTGGTGGTCCGTCGGAGTGACGGCGTTAAGCGGTGGTCCGGTGGAGCACAGGGCGTCAGATGGTGGTCCGGCGGAGTGACGGCGTTAAGCGGTGGTCCGGTGGAGCACAGGGCATCAGGTGGTGGTCCGGCGGAGTGACGGCGTTAGGTGGTGGTCCGGCGGTGGTCCGGCGAAACTCCGGCGGTGGTCGAAGAGGCTAAGAAGTAAGAGCGATCTCCGATCTCTCTCTTTTTTCCTTAAGCTCCGGGGTTCCTCTTTCAAGAGAAGAGGGGGCTCTATTTATAGATTTTGGGAATGACATAGCCCGTAAATAGGTGGAGGATCAAGGGTTAGTTGGGAGTGGTTGAATGAACGGTCGATCTTGAATCCTACGATCGTGCACCGTTCATTAGACATTTGAAGGTCTTAAAGATGTCGGAATTCAGCGATCTTGGGCTCGTTGGATTCATCTCGTCGAGCCGTTCGATTCGAGTATAAGCTTGTAAAAATCGGAGACCGTTTGGTAACTTAAACAATGTTATGAAGCTTCCAACAGCGCTTCGGGTCCTTGATTTGGGCTCATTGGGACTCGGATTGAGTCGAATTTGGAGTCGTTGGATTTGTATTTCCGAGACGCTCAGTTTGACTGTAAGCTCGCTGAAATCGGAGTTCGGGTGCTCCCAAAATTAATTTTTGAAGTTTCCAACTATCTTTTGCCTCGAGATTCGTGCCCGATCAAACTAATTTTTTGATGATGTATCAAGGCTATACTTATTCTCCATACTCCTATAGTCTTATTGTGTTGGGGTTAAGGGATAGGTAAATCATTATAATTAGCATTAATATAGTAAACTGGTTTTTCACTTTTTCTTTATCCGGATATATATATATATATAAATCTTCGTATAAAATTAAAATATAAAATTTTCTCACTATACCGTTGTAAATTTTTTAATCCGCAATTAAATTAAAATATATTAAAGATATCTGAAAAATAATAGGCAAAATTTTCGGAAGCAGCATGATGCAAATGAATTTTCGTGGAAGAAGCAGATTTACGAAAAAAATTAAATTTGAGCTAATACGCCAAATCAACTAGCGCAGTGTAAATGCGCTAATATGTTCGGCGAAGTCTCAAGAATGCGCCGAACCATTAAGCGCATTCTTGAATGCGCTTAAGGGTTCGGCGCATTCTTGAGAATGCGCCAACCTGCCCAGCACATTCTTCAAAGATTTCTGTTTGGTTGGCTGGCTGAATAGATTTTAGCGGAGACCAGATCCGCGAAATCCGCGAACCGTTGCGGAAATTTAAACGCAAATAATTGCGGTTGGTTAGATGCTTGGGGAGTGGGTGAGGAAGTTGCCATGCAGATTTCAATTATAAATGGGAGCTGAAGAGCTGAGCGGAAATCACAAGCTTCTTCAGTTGTTTGCTGTGTTTCTTGTTGTTGCTGTGTTCATCCGGATAGAGATCGCTGAGGTATGTTTAATTTTTTTTTCTTTTTAATTTAATTCATAGTTTGTTTGGTTGTGATGTAAAAGTTTTGTACATATATTTTAAGAAATTATGTATTATGAAGTAGTTTTTAGCTCCGCACTTTTTGTGGGATATATTTCTTTGTGGCAGATTTGTTAGTTATTATTTTAGGAGTGACTAGTATTAATTTTTATCAGTAAATTTGTAGTTTATTTAAAATAGATTTGGTTTATTGTATTTATTTTTAGCATTTTTTGTTGTTTGGTCTGGTTTGTGGAAAGAAATTTATCAATGTTTTGTGAGTAGTTGTATGTATTTTTTTCCAAAGATCTCCAATTATGTAACATATTTTATCAAAGAATTTGTAGTACACAGGCTTTTTCACTAATTTTTAATTTTAATAGTAGCCTAAAAAAATAGATGTCGTAAACCTCGGTGATTATGAGCTTAACAAATTGAAAATCCTCTAAGGTTTATCTCATGATTATGAGATGAAATGAGATATTTATAATTAAATGAAGTTCAAATGATGATCCTTATTATTATTGATTAATAATAATAAAATGTACGTAACGCTTGACTTAGGAATTTGCTAAATTCTCTCCTAAAATAAGAAGAAAATTTTATAAAAAAAAAAATATTCCTGGATCTATTAGTTTTTCTCTAATTATTATTCATTAATTTATATATTTAACTTAGGTATTCTTTAAACTTATGTTTCCGATCTCAGTTTAAACTTGACATGTAATTTGTAAATTTATGTTTCTTTAATTACATTTTGAATTATAAATTCACTATATTTTATTTATAAATTTTTAATTGTATTTTAATTATCAATAAATTTTCTAATTTAAAGAGTTTACATACACTATTATAATTAAGGTTTAATATTTAACTTAACAAATGAATTCAAAATTTTATGAAATTTATTCTATGAGTTATTCCTGTCCCAAAGATCAATCCGAAAAAATGTTTTAGTGCCATGTAAGCATAAGTTGAGTTACTGATTTATTAAAATTAAAGTGTGAGGTTATTTGAAATAATCTTTTTTTTTTTTGTTACTTCTCTAATTCATCAAAAGTTGACTATAAGTGAGTTTATACATTAAGAATTTTTGTAGAATATATTATCAATTTTCAAAATTGGCCCTTATTATTAGGATTTTATACGTAAAGTAACTTGAGGTTTATTAATTAGACCACCAAATGGTTTCAAATCTTCAAGAAACTTTGAATATAGGTTAAAAATGCCCTAAGTTGAAAATCCTAAAAGTTCTCAAGCATTTTGAGTTATATTCTATTTGTTAATGATTTGATAAATATATTAATGAATTAAATTAATGAATTGGGAATATTAAAATCATCCTTAAGGAGATTTAATGTTTACATATAGGGTGGAAATGGTAGGTAAAAAAAAAATTGAGAAAATTTTTGTGCTATTAGCTGAATACACCATTGCGATTGAATTGAAGAATAAATTAATTTGACCTCATCGGTAGGAATAGAGTTAGTATATTGATACACGTTAAATAACATTTACTCTCGTTACATTATGACTATTTTTGTAAGTAAACAAATTTTTTCGAAAAATGACATTCCTGGGATTAACCCTCAAATTTGTGTAATTTAGGACAGAATGCCACGCTTAATGTTATTTTATGGTGGGGAGCTTCGTATCGGGGATGATTTCACAGCGAGATATATCGGTGGACAGAATCGGCCAATAATCGTTGATTACGATATTTCTCTCACAATGCTAAAAGACAGAATTATGGGTGCGCTTAGGATTAATTCTGCAACAAATACTGTCAACCTGACATGTCGACTTCGGAATCATGGTGGATACTGCACAACACATGTAGTGGATGATGAGGTTTGTGAGTTTATGTTATTAGAAGTAAGAATTAATACAGTCGTTGTTTACGTTGAGGCAGAACAAATCAATCAATGTGACATTGCTGGTCCGTCAACGGAGATTCATATGTGAGTATTAACAACTTCATTACATATTGCTGTTGTGATTAAATTCGATATCTAAATATTAAGCATAACTTATTCTGTTTGAATTAGTCCAAATACGTGGACTGCCCGTGGATCTAATACGATTGAAATGCCACCAAACTTTTATGACCCGATTGAGTTTGTCAGAGCGAACAAACTTGGTGCAGGAACAACAACCTTCACGTACCAATGTGAGCGATCGTCCACATTGGTTCAGACCACGTCGTAATATATCTGAAGAAAACGTAGTCTCTTCCCCATTCATGCCTCAAATAGAGCAAAACGATAATGTTTTGTCACAAGGAGATGACACCGATAACAATGACGTAGATTCATACGAAACTTGGATAGTGGTAGCACTGATTCAGGGGATAGTTCTAGTCATCCTGAAATTGAAACACATGAAGAAATGTACAATTGTACGAACGATAAAATTTTTGATGTTGAGTTCATTGCTGATCATGCAAGACGCAATGTTGCTGGATTACAATCCATGGATGCAAATAATAATTTCAAGGAAACCATTCAAACAACCGAACAATGGGATGGTGATGATCAATGTGATCCTCCTATCATCAATATCGTTAGCTCAACAGAAGCAAACATTCCATCAGAAGTGTATGAAGGTCAAATCTTTCATAACAAAGAAGACTTACAGGCTGCAATTAATGGTTGGTCGATTTCACAAAATGTTCAATACGTAGGTTCAACTTCCAATAAAAGTCATCTCACAATATTATGTGCACAACATAATAATGTTCATAGGCCTTGCTATTGACGACTACATGCATCACGAAGTAAAAGATTATGTGGTCTTTGGAAAGTGTCATCCGCGGGTCCGCCACATACTTGCACTCAACCTGTTATACTTGGTGGCCATCACAATTGCACCTCAAAATTTATATGCAGGTATATCATGCCTATTATAAAACAACAACTCGACATGAAACCAAAAGAGATAATAGCAAGAATGGAGTCAAAATTCCAAATGAAGATCTCGTACATGAAAGCGTGGGATGCACGGAGGAAAGCCATCGAAGAAATATTTGGTTCGTATGAGGATTCTTATCGTTCATTCCTACGTTTCATGGAAGTGATACGCTTGTCCCAACCAGGCACAATATATAATGTTGAATTAGTTGGAGGTTCACGATTCAAGGCATTATTTTGGGCGTTTGGCCCATCAATATATGGGTGGCAGCACTGTCGCCCTGTCCTTAGCCTCGACGGAATTTTTTTGCTAGGAAAATTTTGTGGGACCCTTCTTGTTGCTGTTGGAATTGACGCGAACGGTGGACTTTTCCCCTTGGCTTTTGCAATAGTTTAATCAGAGAGCAATGATTCATGGGTTTGGTTTCTTCGTAAACTACATGATCTGGTTGAAGTTGTTAAAGAGCGTCAAAATTTATGCATAATCTCAGATAAGCATCCAGGGCTTGTGAGAGGGTGCCGAGAAATATTTCCGCAGGCCGTTCATAGACACTGCCTTCGTCACTTGCGTGAAAACTTCAAAAAAAATTTACGTCGCCAAGGTATTGTTGATGTTGAAGGCCTTTGCAATAATATGTACTTGGCTGGTAGTACATAAGACAGTGCGAGCTTTACACGTATGATGGACCATATTAAAAATGCAAAGCAAGAAGCATATGATTGGTTGATACAACGTGATGTTAGTAAGTGGTTATTATTATTTGACAATGGATGTCGATATAGCATCATGACAACGAACGCATCAGAATGTTTTAACGGAGTTCTTAAACGTGCGCGTGGGCTGCCAATTCAAAGTCTAGTAATGTCTATATACTATAATCTCGGGTCTTTATTCATGCGGCGTTCTACAGAAGTTGAGAAGTGAATGATGGCTGCTGAATCTGACCTTGTTCCTAGAATAATGGGTATGTTACAAAGAACTGAACGAGAAGCACGACGTTGCCCTGAACCAATAACCATTAATAGAAGAGAATTTGAAGTTGTGGATTCGGCTTGCAAAACACATAAAGTATAAGTCCTTACACCTGAAAAGTGTGCTTGCACATGTAACAAACCACAACTACATCATTTGCCATGCGTTCATGTGATTGCGGTTGCAGGATATAGGCGTTGGAATCACAATGTTTTCGTGTCTCAATACTACACACTAAACTCATATAAGGCAATATACTCCAGGCTATTCCACGTTGTCCCGCCTAACGATGTTTGGCCAAATTTTAATGAAGGAGCTGGAATCATACCTTTGCTTGCACCAGCTTTTCGGAGACGTGCAGGTAGACCAAGGACAACTAGATTTCGTAATACGATGGATGAGGCACAATCAAGCTCAAATAAACGGTGTGGACATTGTAAGAGACATGGTCATAATAGGGCAACTTGTCCGTATAATCCGGCATCGTCGAGGTAATGAATATAATCCTTTTTTTATTACATTATTTTGGGCTCCTTCTAAAGTATACACTGAAAAGAACTCATTTACTTTTATTCTTGAGGTAAAGATACGATCGATAGCTCAAGGCATATGGATTTTGATCGGCGATAAAGGGAAAATGTTCATTGCTCCAGCTAGTGATGAGTTAAGCTTGTGAGGCACTTTCGGAAGTCAGTGTTACAATATGTGTTAATGTTTGAAATTTCGCCGTCGTAATGTATGTTTATTTTAAATATCCTACTCGTGGGTTGTGGTGTTTAATTCAGAACTAGTTATATTTGCCCGTAGTTTTGACGAACTGTTATGTAACTTTTAATATAACATCTTGAATTAACTAATGCGCATCACATGTTCAGTCATTGTTATTATTGAATTTAGAATATCCACAAATCTCTTCAATTTGTGAAATATAGCTATGGCTGAAAGATCTCGGCGGCGGCGTGGTGGGCGTCGTACCACCCAACATGAGAACACGGACGAACCAATTCGAGAAATGAGCATAGCATCGCTGGGGGCATCTCATAGGGCGCATGATCCTGATCAGGTATAAATATAATTCAAGTGTATTTATGTATGTTATGAAGTGCATACATCTCTATCCTTCTTTTAATTGGTTATTCTTATATCCTTGCCACAGGCATCTCCTTTGGTTGCTTCGACCCATTTACGTACAGCACGTGAGTGGCCGGTTGAGTGCCCCCACATGATTTATGTTCTACGAAACCTCGGACTACATAACATTCGACATCTACAGTTTATACGTTTGGATCACAATCTCATAACAGCACTTATCGAGAGATGGTGTCCTGTTACGAACACTTTTCATTTCACGGTTGGAGAGATGATAATAACGCTGCAAGATGTGCAGGTTATACTAGGACTGCGAATTGATGGACCTGCCGTCGTAGGACCAAATGTTGTTGGATTAGGTCGTCGTTGGGAGTCATGGCCAGAATGTTGTGATGAACTACTTGGTACACATCCAGGCAGGAGATAATGTGTACCATGCTCCAGGCGATGAAGAGGACACGACCACTTTCAGGATGGGTAGTTCACAGTTCGAGTCAATGCTACCCTTACGTTGGCTTTGATGGACTTTCTACAGAGATTCATATGAACAGTTAGCTCCTGGTCCATTTCTTCAACATGTTCGGGCTTACATCCTATTCATGAATGGGTGTTTTTTGATCCCAGACACATCGCGGTCACATGTCTCCTTGTAGTGGTTGCCCTTGCTTATGGATGTGGACTCATTCGATCAAATGTCTATTGGATCTGCTATTCTTGCACATCTATATAGAGAGCTATGTAATGCGACAAGGCCCACACGTACTTATATTGCCGGATGTGTTGCATTACTACAAGTATGGTCCTGGGAGAGATTGTACATTGGCCGACCCACACTGCGTGTACCACAAATTCATGATTTTGGTGGAAGACCTCTTAGTTGCAGGTATTTTTATTTATTTGTAGCAAGAGTTTGAACCTACATTACCGAGGGTGTTGCATTACTTATGCTACAACCTATTTAATGTAGGTGGGCTGAAGATCGGATACGTGAGCTCCCTCCCGGCAACACGTTGACATATTGTGATGATTTTGACGGTTTACGACTAACTCAGGTAAACGAAAATTTTGGATTATGGCCCTTATTAATTTTTCCTTTATATGGAATCAATAGAAATCCTTGTCTTCTATAAATGTAGGTGAGCATGACTCCATACACGGAAGATATTCTAGCAACTTTGCATGCCGAATGTTTGGAGGGAATGGACATATGGCGTGCTAGAGTGCCCCTAATTAGCTGAAAGCGTACCGAGTGGCATCTTCCTGATCGTGTTATACGTCAATTCGGGGAATACAATTCACTGATGTACCACCGATGGAATTAAATTTTAGAAGGATTGATGGAAGAGGTAGAGCGGATCTGGATTGGACAGTTCAGTATAGAAATTATCTAGAGATATGGGAAGATAGGAGAGTATATGTAGTGGCAGTAACCCGCCCAGAAGGAACATGTAATCAGGAGTTAGGTACTTACCTACGGTGGTATAGATCATGGGCTTCGATCTATTTGTTACAACCTCAAATAGAGCCGCCTGAAACTTTCTTTCCTCGCTCGCCAGGCGAACGATTAGTGGTACGTCGCAATAATATATATTTTTACAAAGTTCATATAAAGCATATCTTGACAAAAAGTTTATATCGCCCAGGCTGACTACAACATACGTTCGAGTGCTATTCTTGAGCCATTGGCGGGGGGTCAAGGACAAAATGCAAGTTCATTACAGTTAGCAGTTGACCAAGTTTCGGAGCTTTCCGCTAGAGTGCAGCGTTTAATTTATATCGACTATACTACCTTTGACAGCACACCACCTGAGATGACTCAAACAAGGGCAGAAGGAATAGGTTCTCATGGCTCTCAAGGACCAAGACGATCAACTTCTGATGCTCCATCTAGATCCAGGAGAAGTCGACGACAGCAGAATACTGAACGAGAACCACCAAGACATTCAATGCACATTCCATCGAGCACTTATGACATGTCTGGGGCAAGACCCTCCACACAACTTTGGAGCCCATTGGCAGTACAAGAGAGCAGTGCACATGAAATCTTTATGGTACACCATCTCAAAATCCCGCAACACAAACATTTATACCCATAGCAATACCAGAGTGGATGTCAAGGGTTGGGTTACCATCCTCCCCCTCGCAGCAAGATATATTATTAATGGGAGGATAAACTTCAGAACAGTATATTGATGTGAGGCAACATCGACCTGAAGTTCCACCACAAGATGAGAAATTTATTGAGGAAGAGCAACAGCTACAACGACGCAGGAGAAGAGCTCCAGATAGATATACTCCTGGTAATAGGGCTCTTCCTCGGCATCGATAGATGGTCTGGGCAAAAATTTTCTGTTACTTATGCTTATTATTTTATGTATGTGAATGTTCGATGATATGTAAGACAACTTAAAACCTGCTATTTATGCTCTCTTATTTATATTCAGCATGCAAAATATAGTATTTTCTATGTTCTTTCATACTTGAGTTGAATATTATTCTAAGTCATTTCACTACATATTTCGCTCCTTGGTTCATAGGAATCCACATGTGAAGGAAGAAGAAGTTTATTATTACAAAATATACTCGAAGGTCAATGAAAATATGAGAGGCGCAACAACACACCAACTAATAGAAGAAGGAAGTACCCATATACATGAAAGTTTGGCTTATAGCATAGATGAGATACTGGAAGCAAAAGCAACTACAAATGAAATTTATATATGTCTTCTACATACTTGGGGGGAAGACGAGGATGTTGTACTGTGGCAAGAAAATGATGATATTATGAAATTAAGGCAATATAGGTCTGACTATAAACTTCGAGCGAGTGGTTGGAAGTTGCTACAAGATAGATTTTGCGATATGAATGGCCACCTAGTATCATTAAATTTTCTAAAGGATCATATTTGAGAATTGGGTTGCGATAAACACGGTACAATTGAGCCAGGGATAGGAATATCAATGCTTGATATGGATCACTGTATTCTATATCAACATTGGTCGCATAAAGAAGATAAATGGCTCTTAGATAACTACAAAATGCTAATGCAATGTTCTCAGGGTGGAAAGGATAAAAAATTTTTAGATGGCGAAGATTGGAACCACCTGCAACATGGATTTATGTACCATTTCAATGTTGCCCAACACAAACACAACTTCAATGTCGTGTACGACATTTGCTTAGGAAATGACTATGAGGTGTTCTAAAATGTAAGAAAATATTAATATTTGATGTATAACATTATGGTGCTAAGTATCTAAAATTCTTATTGTCTTTACTTTTGGTATTATTGGCCTTTACATATTTACTTGTATTATTTGCATAAATAATAACTCATTTCACAATTACTTAAATTTCAGCACATAATGTCATCATCTTCATCAATGACCTCAGCAATAAAGCGCTCACCATCTAGGGATTTCATTCATATAATTCCAAGAAAGAAGTTGATATATGATGGAACAATTCGATTGACAGAATCAATGTCGTACCCTATGGATGAATTCTTGGAGGATAAAGCAAGATCAAATGAATTTTTTCGATGTTGTTTACATGAATGGTCTTAGTATGAAGACGATAGTTTATGGGATACATATCACGAAGTTATCAAAAGTAGTCATCCCATGTATGTGGATGGAGAAACAATTACTGATATGGGCTGAAAATTTGTACAAAGGTTTACAGATCATAATAGTCATTTTGCTCCTATAAATATTCTTAGTACAAGAATTAATGAAATCACACAGAAAAAAAGATGGTTCCGTTGTGATCAATGCTGAGAATCCAATAACCGATGTGCAACATTGTATCCTTTATAAAAGGTGGCATAGTAATCAAGATGCATTTCTATCAGAAAAATATAAAAAGCTGAATATTATAGATGGTAAAAAGAAGAAGGAGTTTCTTAACATAAAAGATTGGCAATACATCCAACACCAGTTCACATCAAAATTCTTATGCTGTCCAACTCTATCCCAACTCCAAGCGCGTATGCGCATCGTTCTGAGCCAAATGTAATAATAATTTGTTTACCATTTCTCAATTATTATGATATGTCATACATTTTATTACTGAACTAATCTTGTATTTTCTTCAATTTGTGTTAATGCCTTTTGTCACTTTCATTTTCCAATTTTTTAAAATTATTAGCTAGTTCTATTTTAGATTTAAATATAAAATATCCTCGAATCTTAGTTAAATTTTTAATTTTTTTTTAAAATACTGCTCTAATCTTTAAATGTCGCATTTACAATGCTTGTTTCGAAAATTTGGCCATTTAATAATGCCTTGAAATTATCTAATCTAATTTTTTTTTCAATCAGGGAAAAACAAATACATAAAAGTTCTAAATTTTTAATATTTTTTTAAGAAATAATTAATTATTTAAATGATGAGATAACAAATTTTATTTTTCAACAATTATCTCAACAAGTTCATTTCACATAATTTTCTTCATACTTAATTATAAATGAAGCTTGTTACGAAATTTTGGCCTTAACATGATCACCGGAAAAAGAGAAAAATCAACACTTCAATTTCTCTTATTATCACCAATTTCGGTTCAGAATAACTGATTTACATGTGGAGCTGAAAATTATAAAAATCTACGCGCGTACAATGAAACGTCCAGGTCAAGGCATGCGGACTGAAAACGAGGAAAAGCAGCGGGTTTAACGAGAAAACAAGAATACGCCTACTGATTACGCGCATTTTGAACAAAAAACTAATTACAATTTCTGATTCATTGAATGCGCCGGATTAAATGGCGCATTCAAAGAATGCGCCGACCACAACAGCGCATTCTTTAAATGCGCTTAACACTACAGCGCATTTGCTGTTTCTTAAATTTTTTTAAAAAACTGCTCGTTCCTTTAAATGTCGTATAAAAGATGCTTGTTCCGAAAATTTTATCAAAATAATATGCCGAAGGATATTAATAAAGAATCCAGTGTGACGACGAAACATTAAAGGAATATGAAAACAATTTTCTACCTAAAGACTCCGGCCCGACCCATCACCGGCCCCAACTTCATAGTTTACGTACGTGTCGATTTTATACTCGCTTGTTTCCATTCTCTTTGTTCGGACTTCGGAGTAGCGGCCCGGCCCGATCCGACTTAAGTCCTAAGGAACGGTACAACGCTGCTCGAAGCCTCGCAGCGTCGCAGGAGAGAGAAAAAGGGGCCGAGCTTCCTCCCCCAGGGATCCATCCCCTTCGCTGTCCCGAACACCAAAAAGGAAAAGAACCCGGTAAGATCTCTCCCCCTAGGGTTCCAAGTTTCCAACATTTTAGCTTTCAAATAATCAAACAACCAAATCAAATCGCCGGGTTTCTTCCCGCTCCCTCTCTGGGAGTGATAACGAAACCTCCATGATTCCGATCCATGTAACCCTAACCTTCGTTCTACTGCAATTACGCAGTCATGGTCCTCATCTCCGAGATCTCCAAGGAAGGAGTTACACAACTGAAGCAAAGAGATGGAGTGGAGGACGGAGGTGGAGGGAGCGACGGCGGGATAGTTCTCGACTCGCAGAATGCTGTCGCCGAAGTGGCGGAGCTCTTGGTAGAAGGCGGCTCAGTACCGGTTGAGAATTCGCTTAAGGAAGCTGACATGCCTGCAGGGAAACCACCCTACAATGAGTATGCCCTTCGCGTGGCTTACATCATGCGCAGCTACTTACACACGCGGCCAGGCTCGGGTAGCGCCGATGTTGCCGTATCTGAGGAGGTATCAGCCGGCGGTGATCGGTGCCGAGCATTGATGGAAGTGGTGAAGAAGGAGACTGGGAGGTGGTTTGTGTCTACGGTTGTTTTGGAGCATGCGCACTCGCTTACCCCACCACCTGATCCTGCTGGTACTGTTGCTGGCGGCAGGCTGGTTCCAGCGGTTGGCATGGAATTCGATTCCATTTCGATGGCAAAAGCATTCTACTACACCTACAGTGAGAAGATGGGGTTCAAGGCCAGGACAGGCTCTGGTCGGCGTTCAAGAGGTAATCCAAGTCTGGTGATGCAGAGGTTTCTGTGCTCCAAGGGAAACTGCCCTCTCTCTGGAAATTCTGCTGGCCAAAGCATGGTAAAGAGGAAGAGAGGACCGTACAGAAAGATAACTTCCAATACGGGGAATGACGGCAATCTGGACAGCGCGGCTGAGGTATTTCTAGGCGAGACTTGTGCGGAAGAAGCAGGGCTTGCAGGTGATGAAATGCGTATTGAGGGTCAGAGTGGTCAGCCTGAGAAAATAGAAACCTTGCAAGAGAAGGATGGGATGACAAAGCCGTCAGTTTCAGACTCTGATTTGGGAAGTAATGTTGCTGCTGTGGGTATGGATGGACAGAAGCCACCCTTGGGTGGTATTCCAGCTCAGTCTCGGCTTTTAAGAGAGCTTGGTATAAGAGTTTCCAGGTACACACATGAGGAGAGAAGAGATATTATTCTCAGGTACTTGAGGAAGAGGAATAACAGACAAGTCGTGGATAGATCCGTGAAGGTAATGAATGACATGTTCTTTTTCATGCAATTTGTGATTTTGGATTTTTTTCTTTCTTTCTTGCACATTGAGCTAATTAAATTGCAAACTCAAACGCATCACATATGTAAACCTTGAATTCAAATTCAAAAATCTGTTGGCTTCCAGTCTAAAGCTAAAATTGGCTGTTGAAATTTGCAACTCTATTTTTTAGTGTACTCGTGATAGCAGTTTGAGGAATGACAATATGACATATCATGATAATCTTGACATTCTGGCTAGAGTTTGGTCCGGGCGGCGTGCCCCATCTCTGCATAACAAAAAATTATTAGGTGCGGGTCCGGATTCATCCGGAGACCAATGAAAATGTGTCACGTCGCCCCAAAAATTGTACCCTCGGTACCGAGCGCGGAACTGGACGGTTCTCCCGTCTGGTGTCCGCACAGAATAATCGCTCCTGCATAATACGCTGTAACTGGGGCCGCACACATGTGTGCAGCCCCATTTACTGTTTTATCTGTCTGTTTAGATCACTGTCTCAAACTGACCTTGATTATAGCTTCTCTTGTGTTGTCAATTGCTTCCCTCACAAATTACTTTCTACATTCAACAGGTTCCTTCCCGGCAAGCATTAGCTGAAAGGCGCCAAAGGGGTTTTGGAGGAAAATTTCTTAGTAAGGAAGAAACACAATCTCAGGTAATGTGCGCTAACTGGACGATATGACAATGGGCTGACATTCTGAAATTGATTAATAAATGCTGCTATTTGGTTTTTTCATCAAATCAGGAATACAAATGCAACTGGCTAACAGTCTGTTATAAACTCTTAATTTCTTAGATTAAATAATGGTCATTCTTGTTAGGTTTGAGCTATGCATATTATTCTATTAGTTTCTAGGATAGCAGGTGTTGTTTTGGTAGCTTGGATTTATGCTTGTAAGAAAGGGTGGTAGCGAGTAATAGTAAAGCTGCCTCTATTGTGTTATGAATATCTCAAGTTCAAGTCATTGGAAATACACTCTATAAATGTAGGGTTAAGATTGTGTGCATCATTCCATTCTTTAATCCTTCCATTCTTTAATCCTTCCATTAACGGGAGCTTCATGCCCTAGGTAAACCCTTTGGTTTTATGTTAGGAAACTTCACCATGGAGGCAATTTTTGTGCTATGATAATTACGAAAATGTATAGAGTGCAATGAGTGATTTTATGTATTTTTGTTAATCTTGGGAAGAAATTGCAAATTAATTTGGTATACAAGAAGGAAGAAATGCGTCACGTTCCGACCCAAAGGCTTCAATTAACAAAAGCGGGAATAGACAGTCTGATGGTTATTTAAAATTTTGCTCACTTAAATTTCTAACTATTTCCAATTTATTGAAATAGCTTCTAAAACTCCAAATGTATTTTAACGAAAAATATTAAAACCGTTGTAAAGAAATGCTTTTATCTCGGAGCATCATCTATGATACACATTTTCTCCTCATCCACTCATTTTAATTTATTTTAATAATACTTGTGTTTTTTTTTTCTGAGTTGCTTTTGTTGTTTTCTGAATCTATGAATACTCTCAAGTAATCATTAGTTTATGCTATCTCTATGATGCTCTTTTTTTCAGAATCTACGAATACTTTCAAGTAATCATCAGTTCATGCTATCTCTATGATGCTGTTTTCTGGTGAATTTCCTTGATGATTTTCATGGGAAATTCGCAGGACTCTTCTTGCATATAGCCTCTTTAGTTGAATAGTTTGTTCTTGTAATATGGTTTTTAGATTGTAGCTTATATGGTTCTTCCCAACGTTTGATCCATGTTTTTTTTAGGCCCTTAATAAGCCACAGGAAACAATTGACGAAGACCCAGAGGTTCCTCCTGAAGTGGTTGCAAAGGCTGGAGGTGTGCCTATGGTGGGTATGGGCTTCGAATCTGAAGATAAGGCATACGAGTACTATGTCACCTATGCTGCAAATATAGGATTTAGTGTACGAAAAGGTTTGTCGGATAAATCTGCTAAAAATGTTACTAGATCAAGGGTTTATGTTTGTTCAAGAGGGGGATTTCGACCAAAAAATGCAGCTAGTGAGGCGAAAAAGTCACGGCCAGAAACAAGAACTGGTTGTTGTGCAAGGATGGCCATCAAAGCTACTTCTTTTGGTAGGTACCGTGTGACTGAATTTGTAGCAGACCACAGTCATCAGCTTGCGTTACCATTAAATATTCAGATGTTGAAATCACAGAAGCTTTTATCCAATGCTCAACATAAAAATCAGCAAAACGCTGATCTTATTCCTGCTCATTATAAGAACTATGTACGGGGGAAGCGAATAAGGAGCATGAAGGTGGGAGATGCAGGAACTATATTGGAATACTTGCAAAAGATGAAAGGATGTAATCCATCCTTCTACTATGCCATTCAGGTTGATGAAGATGATAAAATGACCAATGTATTCTGGGCAGATGCCAGATCAATTATGGATTACTACTACTTTGGTGATGTTGTATGTTTTCATACGCCTTATAGAACAAATGTATGTGATAGGCCTCTTGCTTTATTCATAGGTGTAAATCATCACAAGCAAACTGTTATATTTGGTTCAGCATTTGTATATGACGAGACAGTCGAAACTTTTAAGTGGTTATTTGAGACTTTCCAGACTGCAATGGCTGGTAAGCAACCAAAGACCATCTTCCTGGATCAATGCAGAGAGATTGATGATGCAATAGCTGCTATTTGGCCAGGCACCAGTCAGCGACTCTGCCCTTGGCAACTATACCAGCATGCTTTTAAACATCTAGGTGAATTCTTCCAAACCTCAGAAAGCTTTGTGCATGATTTCTGCAGATGCATCTTTGATTTTGAGGAGGAAGAGGAGTTTATGGCTGCATGGTCGATAATGCTTGAGAAATACAATCTTAAAGAAAATGAATGGCTGAAAAAAATATATGAGAAGAAAGAAAAATGGGCTCCAGCTTATAGCAGAGATACATTTTGTGCTGATCTGCAAACTACTTTACGTAGTGAATGCTTTAATGACATTCTAAAAGAATGGTTGAACCAGGAAGCGGATCTATCTTATTTCTTTAGGCAATATGAAAAACTTCTGGAGGAGAAACGCTATGCAGAACTGCAAGCTGATTATCATGCGAATCAAGGCATACCAAGGATACCTCATTTGCGGATGCTTTGGCAAGCTGCCAATATGTATACGCCTGCAATGTTTGAGATCTTTAGAAGTGAATTTGAATTGTTCATGAATTGTGTTGTTTGCAGCTGTGGTGAGATTGGCACATTCTCTGAGTATGAGGTTACTCTTAAGGGGAAAACGAGAGCTCACTTTGTAAGATTTGACTCGTTGGATGGCACAGTCATATGTAGCTGCAAAAAGTTTTTTTTTGTTGGGATTCAGTGCTGTCATGTACTTAAAGTACTTGATTTCAGGGATATCAAAGAGCTCCCACAACAGTTTATTTTAAAGAGGTGGAGGAAGGATGCGAAATCTGGAAGCTTAAGGGACAATCAAGGGCTTGTACTTGAAGAGGACCCAAATTCAACCATGACAAAGCGTTACAACTCTTTGTGTCGAATATTATATAGAATTGCAGAACGAGCAGCAGAAAATATGGATACATTTACAGTAATGGCAGGTCAGTCAGATCAGCTCATTGAACAAGTGGAACGAATTTTGCAGACAAAACTGCTCGAGAAACCTCCTCTTAACAATGCCTTGAAGGTTCAGGTGCAAAATCCTGCTGAAATCCAAATTTCTCTTGATGACAACAGTGAAGCCCTAAAAGTTAACTGCAAAAAGAGGAAAGAGGCAGTTGTACGACGCAGACAGCAAGCTGGATTGCAGGTGAATAAGAGACATAAACTGAATAAAGGTGTGTACTACTCTCATGTCTTATCAACAGGTACATCATTGCTGTCAGTTTAACTTACGGATTAAGTTTTACAGGGCAAGCTGAAGAGTGCAACGTTGCAGCAAGAGACCTTGAACCGCCAATGTCAACAACAGATGTTATTCCTCAAATAAGTTCTTCCAATCAATTCATTGCCCAAAGTCACTTTATGCAGGTTACGTTTATTTTGCTTATGATTACCAAGTATAAACCTGCATGGTAGCTTTCGACTTATTTCTTACTGAGTTCATTGGTACAGGGGCCTTATGTTACTAGCCATCACTTTGGACTTGCCACCGCGCAAGGTTTTCATGCCATGACTCAGTTTGGTCAGGTAAGTGTGAATTCTCGAGCAAGTTTTAACGTCATTAAGTCTTCAACGTTTATTGAATCTGTTCATGCAGGACTCTGCTTCTGTTTTACAACAGCCATTTCACGGAAACTCTCATTTAAACCAGGTGATTATTAACTGTTACCTCGTAGCTCTCTTGCTACTTAACGTTGTTATCATTAGTGGTGTAAATTGGGTTGGGTCATCCACAGCCCATCGGGCTAGCCCATTATGGGTTAGAAAAATCATTTTAAAGTCTATCAAGGGCTGCAGCAAAAAGCCTAATCTAATTAACTTGATATAGGAGAATTTGTCGAGGTATTTAGGCTTCATTTGGGATGGCTTTCTTACTGCTTCTTAAATCAAAATTTTACTAAAAAATTAAATCAATTATTTTTCATGGGTTTGGAAGAAGCAACTGCGTTGACATGGTATTAGAGGAAATAGAGTATCGCTAGAGCTAGCGGCAACCATGCCATGCTCTAACATCAAACATTTTTATGACCATTCGTCTTATTTTTATTTTCTAAACCCATGAAAAATAATTATTTTGGAAGTTGGCAATAAATCTTACCGTTAATTCAGATATCATCCAAGCATTTTTTTTACCATTGATTTTAGTTTTTGGTGTAAAGTGATCTTAAACCATTGATTAACTTTGATCAAAATCCATCCGCTTGAAATTTTTGGTTTTGACTAGCTTTATTTTTTTCTGTTCAAAATTGATGAAATTAAGCTACAATTGCTGAAAATGTTGAAAATTTCGGCTAAAATTACAAAAATCAATTGGTTGTTTCTGCTGGTTTTGAGAGTTAGTTTCATATGTGGATTCTATCATTGTTTTTATTTTAAATTTTTTAAAACAAAATTTTAGAAGTTTAAAGCAAAATGAATTTTTTAGTTTGGGTTATGAAGTTTAATGGAATCTTAGTGATAGAATTCTAATAGAATATTGGCAACTACTCAAGACTATTGCTGAAATTTCGTAAAAAATATATGAATTTTGAGTGAAACTCTTGGTCTTCACCCGAAACTCAACTGAAGCTTTCCTGTTCTAGCCGAAACTCTTGAAACTAGTTGAAACCAAAAATATTAAAGGGTTTTTGGATTAGTTTCAACTTCATTTGATATAAGGAAAACTTGTGGAGGGTGTAAATTCGTAATATTTAAAGAAATAAAAGTTTTAAAAAAAGTTGTTGCTGTAGTGTATTTGTATGTTGAATTTCTCATTAGTTTCTTAAATAGGCTTAAGCCACGAAGTAATTTGTAAAACCCATTTATACATTTCGTAAAACCCATTTATACATTTCGTGAACCCATTGGATTGCAACTCAGTCTAACCTTGATAATTTTAAAGTCTTTGAATTGTATGGGTTTGAAAGCCTCCGTCCGCCTCTACTTATCATTAGCCTTATTCTGAGAGTGGCCTTCACTTTGCTAATCCTTTTGTAGTGTTCGTTGCTGTTCGAGAGCTTCACTGATTGGTCAACAACTAGTTTGAAGCTAAGGAGCCATTAGGATGGCTGCAACTATATTAGTAAAATTAGCTATGAAATAATTGTGGGAAAAATATTATTTTAAAAATTGTTGTTGTTTTATAGGTTCTTTAAAAAACATTACACATAATCGTTCTTACATATTTTACGCCCTAGCAGTTCTGTTTGTGACAAGCTCCTCATCACAATATTTTTTGAAAGCAATAAAATTTTATAGCCAAACAAAAATGTATTAATTAAAGCTACTAATAAATTTTCTCAAATGTCCTTATATGTATTTAGAAGTAATCTCACTTAGGCTCCATTTGTGACAGCTTTTTTATTGCTTCTTAAAACTACTTTTTTTACAAAATTTTTAATTTTTATATTAGAAAGTTACTTTAAAAAGCATTAAGAAAATCGTTTCAAACGAAACCTTAGTCCTTAATGGCAACATTGCAATTATATTTCTCGAATTTGTTGTACCTTGAATATCGTTTGATAACTTAGCAATGAAATGATTCAATATTTGAGATGTTCAATCCTGACTTCATGCAATGGTATACTGTATGAGATTGCTGTATCTGAATGATTTGGGGTTATATGAAAATTTACGTGTCTTCCCTAAAGCTCTTTGTCACCTTTCTTCTATCTATATTTAAAAAATGTTTTTTTTTTTTTTATATTTCTTTCCAGCCCACTGTGCCAGGTTACCCTACTCCAGAAATGCATGCTCTTCAATTCGTTGGTAGCAATCCTCAGCTTGACCACCAAGGGAGTGACCAAGGACATTGTAATATTCCTGTTTGGGATTTTCTATGAGGTGAGTTATATGATGAGTTAAATCTATAAATAATGGTAGAATTAAAATTTCTAATGAGAAAGGATAAAAGAGTTCAAATTAAATTTAAACGGAGACAACTATAATATATACAGTATATATAGAGTAAAATTTTAATAATGTGTGGTTTAATAGAATTTTTTCTTAAATTCAGAAGTCCAGGAGAAATTATTAGGTGCGGAGTCCGGACGTAGAGATATGTCTAGACATCCATTTAAAATTTGACACATGCAGTGCACTTTGGTTACATTTTTTTTTGTGCGCTTTATCTGCGCTTTAGTTACGCTTTGACTGCTCTTTTATTATATTTTTTTAATTCGCTTTACCTGCGTTTTTTGTGCGTTTGACTTAAAGTTCCGCATACACATTAAATATATAAAGTAAAAAATAAATCCAATTGAATATCCACGTGTCAACATTTTATTGGAGTCCGGACGTATCTCTATGTCCATAAGTTCAGACTCCGCACCTAATAATTTCTATCCCATCCTCTTTTTGATTCTGCCGCCATTATAGGCTATCTTTTGTTTATTTTATCTTTCATCTTTTCTGCAACATCCGGTCTTCTCATGCTATGCCTTCCAGTATTTCTTCATAAAAGAAGGAAAAAAATCTTGAGGAATTTGAAATAATTTCACTGTTCTCCAGTTTTTTAGACGGTTTGCTGCTTATCAACAGGTAGGAACACAAAATGCGAGACATAAATGGAAGGTCTTATGCTGTATATAAAGGGGAAAGTTTTAGAAAAGCGTTTTTTATTTTATTTGCTCCATTGCATGGGACCTCATGCAACTTAACTTCTTCACAGAAATAAGCTTCAGAAGCATCAGGCTGTCATCTATATTCTGTCTAGCTCCAACCTTCACAAGTTGGTAGTGATAAAATAGAGATTGTTGGATCTTCAGGAGTTTTTAGCTTGTAAATTTTGGTTTATTTTATTTAATTTTTTATTTTTATATTACCTATATGCTTCATTGAAGATCCTGTGTATATTCCAAGAATTTCTCTTTATTGTATTAGCAATAAATTAATTAAGATGCTTTAATGTCATAGTTCTGTAAAGATGAGGGGAGTTAAAATGTATTGAGGAATGGGGATCTTTCAATGAGTTGAGGAAGGCCAATGATGATGATATTATTTTAGGATTGTCATACAGTTTTCTACAAAGATATCTAATATTTTCTTATTGCAATTGCATCTCTTTTTCAGATTAAGAGAAGCGATTTCTTTTAATTTTTATCCATTTTGTGCTTCAAATTTGCTGTATTTATTATTATATGAGTTCAATATAAATTATAATTGATGATTTATGTATTATTGTTATTGCGGGCTAGAATATACGTGGCGATAGAGTTAGAAATTTTTGTCCCAATATTATATGGATATCTAGCACACAAATAGAAGAAAAATGAAAACGTGAAAAACCCCGTAGAAGGGAGAAATCATGGGCAGTGTCGTCCAGTTGAAATGATTCTACCAGTGTTTGATTAGGTTATAAGTGGCAGACTCGTCTTTGAAATTGAGGACAATTAGATTATAATAATTAATAGTCCAGTTGAAATCCAGTTATGAGGGGAGATCGAAGTTCTGGTAAAGTTTAGTGGTTGGGTGGAAATTCGACTTCAATTGATAGTCTGGCGGAAGTCCGACGTCAGTTAGCAGTCAGACAGAAGTCTGGCTTTAGTCGTCGGTTGGGCAGAAGTCCAATGTTGGTTGACTGCTGGGTGGAAGTTCGATTGTGGTCGAGGAGGAGTCTAGTGGCAAGACAACTGAAGTTTCTCTTCTTCATTCTCTTCCTTTTTTTTCTTACTTGGGTTCCCCTCTCATGAGAAATGAGTGGTCTATTTATAATTTTTTGATAGTGGGATGACCTATAAATATGAGGAAGATCAAGGGTAAATTTGGAGTGGTTTGAATGAACGACCGATGTTGAATCCCTTGATTGTGGTAGCGTATTGTGCATTTGGATGTCTTAATGATATCAGAATTCGACGATCTTGGGCTCGTTAGATTCGTCTCGTTGAGCTGTTCGATTCAACTATAAGCATGTCATGTTTGAAATCGTTTGGTAAATCCAAATTATGGTTTGAACCTTTCAAATGCATTTCGGGTCTTTGATTTTGGCATATTTGAGCTCGGATTGAGTTGAATTTGGTGTCGTTGGGTTTGTATTTTCGAAACCTTCAGTTCAACTTAATTTTTAAAGTTTCCTGCTTGATTTTGCCTCGTGATTCATGCCCGATTAATATAAATTTTTTATGATATATCAATTATTAATCTTATAATAAATTTAATTATTATTACATTCATCTGTCTTAACTTTTTCTCCATTTGTTGGCCATCGTCATTTCTTGATGCAGCGTGCTGACGCTTATTCTCCCAAACCAACCAAATCTGTTTGACATATGACGAAACACCAAGAAGATATGAAATTAATATTTTGGAATGAGTTACCAAAATGATGCTTATTCCACCAACTTAAAAATTCTCTAAGACTTTTCAACTTAATCTAAAGTTTAATCACGATCCGCTAAGCGTAGAAATGGAAAAATTATTAGGTGCGGAGTGTGCACCGTCCGCACAAGTATGGGTATCTAGCGATAACCAGCGGTACCTAGCAGTACCGAGTGCCGGTACTTAGCGCCGAATAATGCTTGTGCGGACGGTTCTCCCCATCCGCACTCCGCACCTAATAATCTCTCGTAGAAATGAGGGATGAGACAAACCGAGGGATGAGACTAACCGACCAATTATTATATAAATAATATTAAAAAAAGGGATGCACATCAAAAGTTTCAAATAAAAAAGGAGCCTCAATTGAAAAAATAGGTTTAATAGAAAGAAGTAAATGAGCATCATCACAAGAGATATGATTAAAGGTTTGATTGTGACAATTTTTTATATGCTTTGCTTTTTAGATAACAATCATGATTATGTTTGAGTAATGTTTTTTTTAATCTCTACTTCTCATATATCTTTGTGATGCTAAGTTGTTTTCTCCAACTTCAATATCAAAGTTAGTTTTCTCTACAATAACTTCATAATCAATTTTACAAAGTATTGTAACCATCATGAACAAATCCAAAGATGTCAACAACTGCATTAGAATAAAGTTCCAACCATTTATTTTAAAATAAATTTTTATCAAATATCTCCTAATGGGGATGATCAGAGCAAGCGCTACAAGAAAGTCAGCAATTTGCAACAAACTTCACAATGAAAAAAAAAATTTCTCTAAAATTGCGGCGGATTTGTGACAGAAATTTTCGTTGTTTATTTTGTGATGGATTTGAGGTGGATTTGTGGCGAAGTGTCTGCCAGAAATTTGTGATTGATTTCTCGCCGCAAATCCGTCATTAATACCTCTATCTAAATCGGCGTCTTTTCCATTTCTTTCATTCGCTCATTCTCGTTCTGTTATGTTGGACTGTGTCTGCGACACTCCTTTGACGACGTTCATCTGTGCCATCGTTCCCTTGTGCCATCGTCTCATTCGACGACGTTCCTTCAATTCCTTGTCGTTCTTCATCACACTTCCTCGCCTTCGAAGCCACCGTCTCCCCTCTCACCATGAGTTGCTTGCCTCCTTTGACGACGCTCCTTACTGTTGCCTCCTTCGACGATGTTCCTTCCAGTTGCATCCTTCGACGACGTCCCTTCTAGTCACATCCGCCCTTCTCCTTGGACACGTTCTCACTGTCATCTCCTTACAAGACGTTCTTCCTGTCGCATTTGATCGGCTCTCGTTGAGAAGGTAATCTTCCTTCCATTTTACGAGTCTATTGTTCATATTTTAGGTTTAATTAGGAGATGAATGGAGATTGTTCATAGTTTAGGGCTTTTTGTGGATAGAAAAGTTTCCTCGTACTTTAGGAAACATTTTATAAGATGGTGGTGAAACTTGCAATTCTTTATGATGTATAATGTTGGCCATTAAAAGAGAACCATAATATTAAGTTGAGTGTTTCAAATAAGAGGATGCTTAGATGTATGAGAGGCTTTACTCTTAGAGTCTATTGTTTATGGTGATGGAGTAATGGATGCGATATTATTAACAGAATTATTGTTGGATGGTTGAAATGGAGGAATGCATCTGGCTTATTGTATGATAGATAAGTTCCTCTCATACTTAAGAAAAAATTCTAAAAAAGGGGGTGAAACATGTAATGATTTATTATGATGTAGAATGTTGGGCATTAAAAGAGAAGCATAATATTAAGTTAAGTATTGTAGAGATGAGGATGCTTAGGTGGATGAGCTGCTTTACTCTTAGAAACATGATAAGGAATGAGCATAGACATGAAAAGGTTGGAGTAGCTCCAGTGGAATATAAGATTAGAGAGTCACTTTAATGGTTTGGTCACATAAAAAGGTGACCTTATGATGACTCGATTGGTAAACTATATGTATTAGTGTGTTGCATTAATTCACACACACTCTTTTATTGCCTATTATATAATGAGTGTGTGATGGAGGCACACAACTATCCATGTAAACTCCTAAAATCATTACTATTTTTAAAATTTTTAATTATTTAATTTCTTAAAATTGATACAAATCTCATCGTTTGGTTGTAGGAATTTATAGTGTAAGTGTGTTATGGATATTCAAAAGTATATAAATTGGATGTATAACATAATGTTGCATGCATGGATGCAAGACATTAACAGATGAATTTCTGAATGGAGTGAATTATTTCATTTAGGCAGGCTGTCAATTACCATCATTTATATCATATGGTATGTTTCATTGTCCATGTTCCAAAAAAAAAAAAAAAAGCCTAGCTCACAACATATGAGATTACTTTTGATCTATACCGCAAATGATTCATGCCATAATATTTATGATGAGGACATCGTCAGCATTATCGACGCCGGAGATAGACGGCCACGAGCATGGTTTATATTTTGTCATTTTATGTAGTAGCTCATTTTATTTTGATGTTTTTCCGCTTTTGCCCTTATGGGCATTTAGTCGCTTATGTAGCCCGGAAGGGCATTTGTGTCATTTCTTGTTTTTTTCATTTTGGCCTATTTATATGAGGCCTCATGCATTGTAATTTCAGTTTTTTGATGAATGAAAATTTGCCACTTCATGTTCTCTTTGTGAGTGCAAGCCTCCACGATCTCTTAGTGAGTTCGTAGGAGAAAACTAGATCTCTTTGTGAGTTCTAGGTTTTCTTATCCTTTTCTTTTCTTTTGTGTATCTTGATCAAGTCATCGTTGCGCGGATTTGGATTAAAAATTATTTCGTGGGAAATTGAATTTTCACTCGTCGAATTCCTAGAAATTTTCCCTTTCATCCTTCCCCTTACATTTGCCGTCGCCTAACATTGCCCTGCACAGAGCCGCCGACCACCTTGGCTGCATCCTCCCGCCGGCCAGCCTCCCTCTAGGTTTTTGGCCATGGGTACAGTCCCTCCCGTGCAGCCCTCTCCCCTCCCCTCCACCGATCCTCAACCCCAGCATAGCATGAGCCGTGAGCCCTCTTTTTTCTCAGCTCACAGAATTCTTTTCTGCACCCCTTTACTGCCAATTCTCCCTGTGATTGCCCAACCCGTGGGAATTGAGCATTCAATGCTTGCTTAATTGGCTCATTCAATCAGCCATATTAAGCAATTAACCACTAGCCTCTAATTTCAATTTGAATTTCAAAAGATGCTTATTACGTACACCCATGAAAGGAAACTTTCCTTTTAGTGAAATCTGATTTTACTACAGGTTTTATTTAAAATCTGTTACTTAATCAAGTGGGCCCCACCTCATCAAAACCGAAAACCCCTTCTCTCTCTCCCATATGGCCGGCCATTTCAACCCCATCGCTTCCCTCTCTAATTGCCACCTCATCACCTCTTAATTACCTCCCAAATGCCTCCCCACTCCAACGTAAATTCAGTTTTTATTCTCAGATTTGGAAATCTGAGAGTGGAAAGCAAAGTTATTCCCTCATATTTTCTCTCCACCGTGACTTCATGGGGCTTATTGTGACGCCCCAGATATCAATAGTGAAAGGATTCGTCTGTAATTCTTTTTTTTTTTCTTTTTTTTTTTCCTTTCTTCTTTTCGTTCAGTCTTTTTCTTTTCTTCTCGTTCGTATCAATACAGTCATCCAGAGATAATTGCATTACAGGAAAGAAATACAGCAACTACAATAATTCACATATCAACATATATACAATCAACAGAAGCGCCCAAAAGGTCATGTACAATAGCCAAATGGCTACAAAACAGAAGTCTACCCAAGCTACAAAACAAAGCTACAGCATCAACCGAAGAAACATCACGCGGGAGGCTCTGCACCTGAAATATTAACCACATATAATGAGCTTTACAAAGCCCAGCAGGTCACCAAAGCCTACAACTGAAATCAAAGCACGACACTGAAAATAATATGCTGATCAAACAAATCAAATCAATAGACTATGATCAATGAATCTATGCAGGTACGGAAATCAAATCAAATCAGATACGTCAATAGTCAATAATCAATACAGCGATAAAAGCATCGATAAATCAATACTCCAGCAATCAAATCAATAAGTGCTTTCAGTCAATGTCTATCCATCGTAGCAGTGTCTATCAATCAATACTATCATTTCAATCAATCGTGTCGTCTAACCGTGTCGTCTAGTCAATTCGTTGTATCTATATCATCTATCAAATCAGTCAATACTCTTGCCAATCGGTCAATCCAATTATTCTATATGATTTACTCGATGTCAATATGCAATATTCAATAACACTACGGCAAATTCAATAATGACGACGTACGATGCTACAGTAGGAAAATCATCTCAAAGTCAATAGAGCACTTTTCAGTCAAGTGTATCAATCGGCTCAAATCCCAATAAACAATTTAATCAATACGGTGAAAGATCAATTGAAATCAAATCATTACAATGAAATCATCAGGTCAATAGAAATCAAAACAATCAGCTTCAAAAAGGAAATCTATTCTACGATGCAATAATCCATTCAATCAATCCTTCAATAATCGGCACGATGAATCAATGTATCAATAACCTATCAGGATCTGTCGTATCAGTAGTATCCATATGTCAATATCATATTTATATCAATGTCAATATCGGTATCTATCAATCGGTACAATCTATATCAATATCAGTGTCAATATCTATGAATCGATATACATAATTCATATCAATGTCGATGCCAGTATCTATGAATCAATCAAGTCGATAATATCAATCAAAACAAAACAATACGATGAATCAATAAAAGCAATAAATCCGTCAAATCAAACAATCAATCAAATCCAGTCTATGCTATCAAGTCGATCAAATCAATCGGAAAGACAATACGATACATCTATAGCAACAAGTTGAATCAATGCAGAATCAATGGTATTAATGAATCTATAAATCTATGCCGTCCATATCCATGTATCAATGTCAATAATCAATAGTATCAATGCTCAATGATCAATCATCAATGAATCAATGAATCCGTACGAAACAGTAAATCATCATTCCATGGTCTTACTAGACAAGCACAAACGCTGGTCATGTTGCTGTTGTAGAATCCGTATTGCTGTTGTAGATATCTATACATTGGTTCTATGAAAAGAGTCGTCACTCTATTGCCCGTCGGCCGCCCGTCGGCATATAATCTCCTTATGACTCCCATCGTTATATCCATGATCCATGATCTATGATTTAAAGGAAAGCCCGTCGGCCCACCATCCTGTACAGGTATCATCTCCAACCAATGTTCAACCATGTTCCAACTTGTCTTTCAGTATCAATCGATTCCAATCAATGATCAATGCAATAATCGATGCAATAATCAATAATAAAGAAATCTAAAACGATCATATCAATAGTCATGCACATGTCAATTCAATCTATCAATTCCGGAAAATTCGGAAATCATACAAAAATCGGGCAGCGTAACGGCAGTCGGTCAGATTTACACAAAAAAAATCCTGCACAAAAAGCACAAATTCCAAATCTTTCCAAATTACAGACGAAGATCCACGGCATCAATACAAGATTATTATTCAACAGAATCCAAATCAAATCAAGTCCTGATAATTTTCTATTCGATTAAAATCACGTAAAATCAATTCCGACCGGTAAAATCGTTGCAGAAAACACTCAAATCGTGTATAATAATCATATCTATAACATATCAGAAGTTGTACGGTGAAAGTTGTGTCAATATCAAATCACGTCGAAAAGTTGACTACGAAAATACAAAACAAATCACAACTCGGTCAAAACTCAACATCTTTGAAAACAGAAATAGGGTTCGGAGTCCTTACCGCGAGATAAACAAATCTTCCAACTGCGTCGTCGGAAGAAAAGCGCTCCGCGGGCTCCAAAACCAAGCTTTTCCTTTGCTTTTCTTCTCTTTCTCTCTCCTGCCTTCTCCTTCTCTCTCTTCGAAATGAATAAAAATATCTCAATCGGATATTTATCAATACTGATCGTCCCGGACGATCTACAATTCGTCCCGGTACGATGTGTCCTCTGGACAAATTTCGTACAGACGAAATCCAAATTCGTCCCGGGCGACTTGCTCTCTGGACAGATTTCGTACAGACGGATCGTCCCGACCCTTCCAGGTTCGTACAGACGAAAATGACAGATTTCTTCACAAATTTCTTCAGTTCGTTCAGTACTAAGTCCATTTCGTACTGACTGACAGCACTCATAAAAATCAGTTGTTTCAAGGCACTGATCGTCCCGGACGATCTCAATATCGTCCCGGACGATCCTGGGAGGAAAATCACATCTACAGAGAAACAAATCAAAGGAACGAGCTCTCACACTTATTCTCCCCAAGCCATGCTGCTGAATCTTCTTCCCTGAATTGAGTGGAATTCCTCTCAGATTTCTGAGAGAGGAAGGGCTAAAACATTTCAGATTTCGGGCAACTGGGACGTATAATCGCTGTCCAAGAATTGCAAGCTCCGGCTACTTATCCAAGAACGATGATCTAAGGGTCCTTCTTCCTCGGAGTGATCTCGGTTCTAATGTGGAGACGCTTCTTCCGCTAAAGCCTAGATTAGTTGAGCATATGGGTTCCTAAGGTGAAAGTTCTCTTTATTATTTCGTGGATTCTTGTTTATGGACGTAGCGTACAATTATTCTTTGCATTTTCGTGAATTGTTTGGTTAATCGAATGTCGCTCTTCGTTGCCTAAGCGAGTTAAAAACTAAGAATTCTTAGGTTCTTTCTTTTATTACAAAGGATAATTTTAGTTTGGATTATTTTGTTCAACTTGCTCTTGTTAATTTCCTAAAGTAACTCCATCGCATATACGTTTCACATCATCTTGGTATCAGAGCATGGTAGGCATGCACGACATGTGTAGAAAAACATCCTAGGGTCTAGCCTTTTCATTGTAGCTTAAAACTTGCATGCGTATCATTGCATTGTTAGAATATTCACTATTTTCATCGCTGCAAGTGCATTTCCTGCAACCATACATTGACATTTAAGTCGTCCTAGCTAGAGTGTGTGTGCAGCCTTTGGACTTACATTGTTACTAATTGCTTAGGGCAACTAAGCCTTTGTTTGTAGCTGTTTTCCGCACCATTCAAGCAGCTGTTAGACATCGTTTAGAGAACTTTTCGTCACTGTTTAGGTGCTGTCTTCACCGTAAGACCTTACCAAAACACTTAGGTTACTTAACCCTTTGCTGAAATTGCTGTCCACTGCTTTCCTGCACTCATTTAGTGAGTTTTAGGTTAGCATTTCTTGTACTTAATTGTTGACCACACTCTAGACACCTAACCCAACACTTAACGCAATTATTCAAGCCTTGTAGTGTGCTGTCCAGAAAATTTCTGCAACATTTAGAGAGCTTTAGGTGACCCCCAACCTAGTGTTTAAGTGATGTCCACATCCCTAAACCCATCCTAAACACCTAGGCTTCTTCACCAACTGTTGTGGTTTGCTGTCCAAACTTTTTCTGCACCCTATAGTAAGTCTAAGTGAACCTAACTTAGTGTCTAAATGAAGTACCTTGCACCCCATCTTCATTAGGTTTCACTTGACGCTTCCCAATGAACCCGATTAGACTCCAAAAGAGTTTAGATGACATCGTTAACCTAGTGGGCAATATGACTAGAATTATGACGGAGGAACCTGTTAACTATCCCCACTCGAATGATGTGTCCCACTATGCTTTTCAACCTAGACCCAAAGTTAAGCCACAACGACTTCACTTTGAGCCATCTTACCGTCTACCCACCTTTGATGGTTCTTTGGACGTTTACTACTTTAGGGACTGGGCTAGACAACTAGATCACTATTTTGAATCATGTCATATCCCTGAGTCCCACCAGGTTAGCATCGCTAAGTCTCACCTAAAAGGTCGAGCTTTTCAATTTTGGATGAAATTAGAAGATCATAAAGAGTCTCGCGGTGAGTACCCTACTTGGAAAGATATGAGGCGAGAACTTAATTTAAAATACCGACCCTCTATCAGTGACCACCATCTAGAGCACCACCCTACCTCTTTTGTTGGAACAACCCGTGGACCTTACTGTGGCCAAGACACCCACCCATTAGTCACATCCGGGTTGCTGCCCCACCCAATAGGTCTTCACCTAACCTTGATGGCCGACCCTCTACTGGGTTTTCTGTTAGACCAATCTCTTATGACTCCCCACTGGGACCTACTTCTAGTCAGCACAGTCAACCTTTAGCCTCCCCAGTCGTTGACCCTACAATTATTATTTTAATCAAGGATTGCAATAAAAAGAAGAAATCTACTGAACCTGAATACATCCATTTTGTGGATACTATCGATAACGAGGACTTCTTTGAGGGTGAAAATGATGTGATTGAATTAGATCCCCTGTATGACCTAAACCCTGGTTTAGGAGATCTAGGACCTCTAAACCTATATACCTTAGCCCACCCAGATCCTAGTCTCATCGAGGACAACTCCTTGGATAAAGCCTACCTGGACGATAGTAATGTGATCTTGAAAGAAGCCAATATGGCCGTGAACACGTTGAATTTAAATTCGGAAGATCCTGATTTAGTTGTATCACCTACTGAGTCGACTTTGGGTAATTGGGATAATATCGAGTCGGAAGTGGTTCAACTGAACTTACTACCTGATTTAACTCACGATTTAATTGACCCTGAATCCAGTGATCCTAAGGACACAACCAAACCTGAATCTCTTTCGGAAGACTGTACTTTGAGTCTGAAAATTTTTAAGTCTGATTTGAACAACGAGCCCCCTCTTATTTCTTTAAAGTCTAACTTTGGAGCTGCTCATTTAGAGTTATATTTAGCAAAGCGTGTCATTCCCGATTTGACTTACCTCACTGATCCTTGCACCAACTTTAGTATTCGACAAAGCATGAGTCCCATACCGTCTGACGAATCTTTGAATTATCCCCTTGTGGATGTGAGTCATGACGCATCGTATTATCATATTCCTGATTCCTACCTTATGCCCTCGATATTCTCGTCTTTCCCTAGTAAGGATATTCTCTCTCCTAGTTGGATGACCTTGATAGAATACCCTACCGTCGCTAGGAGATTGCCTGTGACCCGAGCAGAGACGCCCTATGGAGGAAACCTTTTGGCTAAGGATATCTTCATTGCCCCCCCCCCCCCCCCCCCCCCACCAGTTCCATTAAACCGAACACTTTAGGCCCCACTTTTGTGACCCGTCCACCAGTTCAAATAAATTTTTTTATTGCATGTTGTAGTCTGTTGTCTTCCTATTTTGTCTATTGTTTTAAACTTTTGTAAGCTCATGAGTCTTGTCATTCATCATGCGCGCCCGATCTCTTGCATTTGCATCTGCATTTCATCTCAGGAGTTACTCAATGAAATTAAAAGAAAAATTGAACAAAATAACATCCATCTTAAAATTATTGCTGATAACAAAAGATGGTCCAAAGAATTCGAAGTTGGAGACTTTGTGATGATACGGGAAGCTGCACGCTCGAAACACCGAACATTTTAAGGAAATCTCAAAGGATAATAGTAATGCCTACGTACTGGACCTCTCTTGAGGCTTTAACATGAATCCTACATTTAATATAGACGACCTATTAGCCTTTGAAGGACCCGAATCTTAACCCCAAAATCCACTTTTAAATTAGCCTGTGTGACCCCACCTGGTGAGATCCCCCAGCCTAGCTCCACTCCCCAATTTACCCTACTCACCTATAGCGGAGAAGGTCGAAGCAATACTAGATGATGAGGTCATTTCCCCAAAGGAAAGTGGGCGCCGAAGATACCGAGTTCATTGGAAAGGGACACCGGAGATAGAGGATACTTGGATTGACAGGGACGAGCTACAGAGCCTAGACTCATATCTTATAGAGTTGTACGAGGACTCCATAGATATCTACTCGACGGGGTCGAGTTTTCTCCCACCTGGGGAGAATGATGAGGACATCGTCAGCATTATCGACGCCGGAGATAGACGGCCACGAGCATGGTTTATATTTTGTCATTTATGTAGTAGCTCATTTTATTTTGATGTTTTTCCGCTTTTGCCCTTATGGGCATTTAGTCGTTTATGTAGCCCGGAAGGGCATTTGTGTCATTTCTTGTTTTTTTTCATTTTGGCCTATTTATATGAGGCCTCATGCATTGTAATTTCAGTTTTTTTATGAATGAAAATTTGCCACTTCATGTTCTCTTTGTGAGTGCAAGCCTCCACGATCTCTTAGTGAGTTCGTAGGAGAAAACTAGATCTCTTTGTGAGTTCTAGGTTTTCTTATCCTTTTCTTTTCTTTTGTGTATCTTGATCAAGTCATCGTTGCGCGGATTTGGATTAAAAATTATTTCGTGGGAAATTGAATTTTCACTCGTCGAATTCCTAGAAATTTTCCCTTTCGTCCTTCCCCTTGCATTTGCCGTCGCCTAACATTGCCCTGCTCAGAGCCGCCGGCCACCTTGGCTGCATCCTCCCGCCGGCCAGCCTCCCTCTAGGTTTTTGGCCACGGGTACAGTCCCTCCCGTGCAGCCCTCTCCCCTCCCGTCCACCGGTCCTCAACCCCAGCATAGCCTGAGCCGTGAGCCCTCTTTTTTCTCAGCTCACAGAATTCTTTTCTGCACCCCTTTACTGCCAATTCTCTCTGTGATTGCCCAACCCGTGGGAATTGAGCATTCAATGCTTGCTTAATTGGCTCATTCAATCAGCCATATTAAGCAATTAACCACTAGCCTCTAATTTCAATTTGAATTTCAAAAGATGCTTATTACGTACACCCATGAAAGGAAACTTTCCTTTTAGTGAAATCTGATTTTACTACAGGTTTTATTTAAAATCTGTTACTTAATCAAGTGGGCCCCACCTCTTCAAAACTGAAAACCCCTTCTCTCTCTCC
The DNA here is from genome assembly GCA_022539455.1 of Dendrobium nobile. NCBI lineage: Eukaryota > Viridiplantae > Streptophyta > Magnoliopsida > Asparagales > Orchidaceae > Dendrobium > Dendrobium nobile. Next base: position 4,750,700 of record CM039733.1, on the reverse strand, counting down.
CATATGGCCGGCCATTTCAACCCCATCGCTTCCCTCTCTAATTGCCACCTCATCACCTCTTAATTACCTCCAAATGCCTCCCCACTCCAACGTAAATTCAGTTTTTATTCTCAGATTTGGAAATCTGAGAGTGGAAAGCAAAGTTATTCCCTCAGATTTTCTCTCCACCGTGACTTCATGGGGCTTATTCTCCCTAAGCCATGCTGCTGAATCTTCTTCCCTAAATTGAGTGGAATTCCTCTCAGATTTCTGAGAGAGGAAGGGCTAAAACATTTCAGATTTCGGGCAACTGGGACGTATAATCGCTGTCCAAGAATTGCAAGCTCCGGCTACTTATCCAAGAACGACGATCTAAGGGTCCTTCTTCCTCGGAGTGATCTCGGTTCTAATGTGGAGACGCTTCTTCCGCTAAAGCCTAGATTAGTTGAGCATATGGGTTCCTAAGATGAAAGTTCTCTTTATTATTTCGTGGATTCTTGTTTATGGACGTAGCGTACAATTATTCTTTGCATTTTCGTGAATTGTTTGGTTAATCGAATGTCGCTCTTCGTTGCCTAAGCGAGTTAAAAACTAAGAATTCTTAGGTTCTTTCTTTTATTACAAAGGATAATTTTAGTTTGGATTATTTTGTTCAACTTGCTCTTGTTAATTTCCTAAAGTAACTCCATCGCATATACGTTTCACATCAATTTATATTGGATTTCACATAGTGACTATGACCCTTATTTCGACTCTCAGTACGACCCATTTTAAGTTCCAACACATAATTGAGGAAGACATAGTTAGAACGTTTGTGGACTTGATTTATGATATAATTGGGCTACAATTTCAACAATATATAGAAAAATCTCCGAATTAGGAGGCACAAACTTCTATAATTTATTGTACGCTGCATAACAACTAATTTGGAATGGATGCACTACTCACTTAGGGTTATCGTAATTTCCGACGCAAATCAGCCACAAAATATTTGTGAAGAACTATTCCATTGCAAATACTTTTACGATGCGGGTTTTAACGGCAAAATCAATTCCGTCGCAAATCCTCCGCAAACCAGGATTTGCGATGGATTTCTCTAATTTTGTGATGGATTATTCCACCGCAAAAAGCTGAATTTCTTATAGTGAATGAAGACTCCCGAAAACCAACATTAGAGAGATCACAATCAAGATTAACATTTGAAAAATTCTCAATAACCTGAGTGAAAGGAGTTTCCCCTCCAAAATCTCTCAGAATTCAATAAATTAACATTAAAATCTCTCAACCATCCAAGGACCATTCAATATATTAGATAATTCAGTGAGTTGATTCCAAAGAAAAAGTCTACCAATTCTAAGACTAAAAGCATAAACAACCAAACAAGTACAATGAAAATGAATGATTAGAAATCCTAATATAAATAGCTTAATAAAAATATTCTCATTCCAAAACACTAAAATTTACTAGAAATATTATAACAAGAATTCCTAAAGTCAATATTTTTTAGTACTAAAAAGCTTATCACTATCCAAAAAGGTTTCAAGAATAACTAAAAAATAATTATTATAAATTCTACATAAATTTCTAATATGATTAATAGAATACAAATCACCAATTCTCCCTATATTCCAAATAAGGCATTCATCATTTAATAACAAAAACAAAAGATTTTGAATGAGCTGTACAAGCTAAAGATTGAATTGGACAATCTTTTCTTTTATACACTTTCTTACTATATAATCTTTTAGGAAGTAGTGGTCACTACAGAAAATTCGTTGAATACCAGTGGTATTTTCGATGGCCAATTGGCCCGCAGACTACCAGCGGTTTGATCGCCGCTATTAATTGACGGTAATAAACTAGCAGTCCTCGGCGGTTGTCGCGCTGGAATTTTCCAGCAGTTTACCTGCGATTTGGGTTCATTAATTTCTGGGTGTTTGAGTCACCGGAAAACCGCCGGAAAATTTTGCCTCCATTTTTCATATTCTACGTGGTTTATTCTGGAGGTTTATAAATAGCCAAAAAACCGCCATAAATTTTCTAAACCACCAGAAAATATATAGAAACCGTCGGAAATTACCGTCGTTAATGGGAGATTTTCCTATGGTGGATCAAATATAAATTATGATTACGATCTGAAAAAAATAGTAGTAAAAAAGTTATCCCAAACAAAACCTACGTCTCCTTCCAACTCCATTACTTGCTCTAAAGAAGAATGTTAATTTATTACAAAAAGATAAAGAGGAAAAGGAGCTTTCCACTATTAATTCCGTAAAGTTACAAATATAAACCAAATGAAATGAATAGAAACAAGCATGATCTAATGTATACAAGGATAAGATTTATAGAGGAAAAGGAAACCCTAAATAACTGAAAATCTGAAATAGCTTCATAAATTAATTTCCTCTCGTTGGAACTTCTGTATGTACACAAGCTAAGCATTTTTGTTTCCTAATATTATATTTGGATGAAAGAATATATAAGCTTCGTTTGGGGTAGTTTTATTACTCTATTCTAAAACATCTTTTTAGTAAAAAAAAATTAAATTCAAAAAATTTTTGTGCTAAAAAAATTATTTTAAAAAGCAATAAATTATTTTAAAAAGCAATAAAAAGCTGCTCCAAACAAAGCTGTAGACAATAAGAGGAAATATTTATTTATAAGCAATATATTGATGATATTGTGAGCTCTAAGTTGGCTTCATTCTCTTGAACCAGTCTTTTACTGCTTGTGATATTAAGCATTCTTTTGTTTAGAGACATTGGAGACGTCTCACATTCATCATGCTCATGGCTTGAGCTCCATTCTCCTACTTCTTTGCTTTCCGTTCGCACTTTGTTGTCAGATGAAGAGAGTGTCAGCTCACAATCTATCTCCCCCCATTGCTGCTGCAAAATATGAAAACTAAAATGAGTAGAAATATATCTCTTCGTACTCATTTACAAAGATTAAGATTTTGTTTGGGACGGCTTTCTTACTACTTTCTGAAGCAGTTTTTTAGTACAAAACTTTTTAGTTTAAGAAATTTTTATACTAAAAAATTGTTTTATAAAGCAATAAGAAAGTCGTCCCAAACAAAGCTTAAGATTAGAATGAGCGATATTGAAAGAATTTTGGGTTATATTTGAATCAAAATCGGGATCTCTTCAGATGTTAAATTGCTAAAAATTCTTACCATTTTTAGCTCATTATAAAGTTCGTAGTCGAGTTTGTTCCTACGGCTCATTCACTAGGGAAATAAAAATAGCGTAAGATATCTTTATGCAAAACGTATTAGGGTGGGCTTAATTCAAAGCAGCTCAATAACCTGGAGATTAATGTTTTGTATGATATCTTAATTTATACTAATCTCATTGTAAATCGAATGATTTTTTAATCCACCATAATGCAATTTTATATACTAACGCAATTTTTTTTCTCATTCATTTATCTTCTGATAATTGTTTGTTTCTTGGTAATAATCATCATTCTTGTGAACTAATTCTTTAATTAAAATATGATGAAACCGTTTCTAGTGCTTCTCTCTACCTAAAGAACGCTTACTCATGTCCCATGCATATATTTTTTCGTGAGATAAAGCAGGGGCGGAACTAAGTTCAATTTTGAGGGGGGCAAATACAACATAAAAATAATTAAATATTAAAAAAATAATATTATATGTCTATATGTTACGAATTTTTTTAAAAAAAATTAAACAAGAAAAATAAAGAAAATAAAATTGTAATTAAACTGTCATGAAAAGCATCAAAGAGAATATTAGAACTAAATGTGAAGAAATATATAGATATTTTAGGGCAAGTTAGAATAAAAGAATTTTTTAGGGGGGGAAAAAAAAATTGGAGGGGCAAAAAATTATTTTTACTCTCTTATAATTTTTTTTTTTTACTCTTATAAAAAATTTTATTTTTTGAGGGGGGGCAATTGCCCCCCCTAGGAACCAAGTGGTTCCGCCACTGAGATAAAGATCAAAATGATCCTCTAACTCTTTACAACATCTCCAACTGAACTCCATACCATCGTATGCTATTTGCCATTTGCTCCATTCGAATTCCAAATCGCACATCAAATTCCTGTAGGTGAACAGTGTGACGCCAATATTAGCATCAGAGTGTTCACCTACGCAAAAAAAATCGCTGCAGGCTTTGCCGAAGAAGAGCGTGAAAGAGAAGAAAAGCAAGCTAAAGTTGATTACCTTCGCAGGAAGCGCGCGGAAGAAAAAGAAATTGCATTTGATTGGAGAAGAATGGCAGCATTTTGGAGTGAAAAATGAATTTTTTGGTTGGAGATGCCCTTATGAAGGAGAAAAATAGTCTCCGACTATTTAAAAATCCTATTTTATTTCATTGATTTTTTTTTTTAAAATGGAGGTATAAATGATCTCATATAATGACTAATTTAGACCCTACATAAAGAGACAAATGATCAAATTGGTATTTCTATAAAGACGGGGACTATTTAGTTCTTAAAAAAAAGTTGAAATCTATCATTTATGACAAATTTCCTTCAAATCAATAATCTTATAATGAAGATAATCAAAATTTCCTTTTATATGGCAATCATGCAAGTTCAATAACAAAAATATTAAAAAAAATAATAATTAAAAAAAGAAAAAACCTGCTTAAATTGGCTGCCTTCTCTCGTTTGAGAGTTGAAAGCTCCACTATATGATACTTGATATGTATATGCTCCATCAAATGGTGACCTGATCATAAATTATTTAATTTAATAATGTAAAATTTAGCATCTCATTTAGATTAATGATTTTTTAACAGAAGAAATATTTTTTTCATAACATTTGAAATTAATTTGACTATTTACAAAGCTAACATGTAATTATCTCTATTTACAAAATGACCACCAAATTATTGAGACACACGAAAATATAAGAAATTGTTAGATGTCTAATTTATAAATAATTAATTTCGATTGGTATATGCGTAATTTTTTAATTGTTTCTTTTGAGTAGATGCAAATCTTTATTATATATCCGGGGAAGTTAATACGATCATATACTTATTATGATTAAAAAAAAGGTAAATATGTAATATAACTTCATCAAAATATTGCACTTACGATTTGGTGGTAATGTTGTTGTGAGGAATGAATTTGGTCGTCTCCCAATAAGCTTCTCTACGTCGTTGCTTTGGCTTATGTTGCTCTGAATCGTCAAAGCTCCATGCTTTATTTGTCGTGCTTCGGTACATCTGAGATGAAGCTTCTAAATGATCAGTTAATCCAAATGATTTCTATTGTGTAAAATTTTAATTCTTCATCCTAATCATATATTCTTGAATTTCTTTTAATTTAAAAAATTTCGTAGTTTTTTTTTCAGGTGAAAATTCTGATATATTTTGTATTCTTTTTATTTATCTGTCTGTATTGGATCTTCGTAAAAAACTAATACGCACTTAAAAAATATCATTATCATCATAAATTTTCTAACATGCAATATAACATATTTTAGGCTTTATTTGAGACAGCTTTTTTGGTGCTTTCCAAAACACTTTTTAGTAAAAAAATGACATTATTTAGGAATTTTTTTACTAAAAAAGTCAATTTAGGGCATCTCCAACGGAGAACTCCATTTTTCACGGCAAAATACAGCAAAACTTCAAAATGCCGTGGTGCTGCTCCAATCGAATTGCATTTTAAGTACTTCTACAAAGGTAATGATCATTCTCCCTTTCGCGCATTTTTCCAGTTGAGAGAGTAAAATAGCGTAGGTGAACAGTGCCACGCCAATATTGGCGTCGCACTGTTCACCCGCAAGTAAATGGCGGAAGATTTAGAGTTCGGCTGGAGCGACCGAACAACATCATACGCACGTTTGGCGTTCGGTTGGAGATGCTCTTAGAAAGCATAAAAAAAAACCGTCATAAACAAAACTTTAATCATTCAATCTTGACTTCCAAAAGCTAAGAAGAAGTCCAATTGAATTGAGCATTGAGCTTCAACAATTACCTGAAGATGACTTTTGATATGAGATATGTTTAGATCTTTCACACCCATCAATCCAAGAATGCGCTTTGGAGTTGCTTCTGCAGAGTTTTTAGGAAGAAGACGAGTCATATATAATGGCTTTCCAAATATTGGAATATTAAAAAAATCGGTCAACTCTAAGTTTTGGGTGGAATTGATGGTAGAAAATTTATAGTGTATTTGAAAATCCGTCATCTCTAATTTTTTTTTTAAATACATCAAAATTGAATTGGACGGTGAATTTTAAATAATTTTATTCTAATTATTTTTCATACAGCCGACCCCACGTAGTGGGACAAAGGCTTGGTGGCGGTGTTGTTGATGTTGTTGGTGAATTCTAAATAATTTAAAATTTTATTCTACATTTATTGTACTTCATATGAAATATTTTCTCATATAAATTTGTGTGAGAAATAAGGGATAAATTAAACTAGAAGATATCCATTTTTATATATTAATTTGTGGCTTTGTTTTTTAGTTGTTTCTTAAATTCATCTATCTTCATTATAATAACAATAATTTCACAATCAATAAACAATAAAGTAGAAAAATAACAAATCTTTAAAAAATTTCTCAATGATTTATATATTTTGAGAAGATATATATATATATTCCTCTCTGATTATATTAATTCTCTCATTTATTTTCTTTCTTATTACATTTATCTTATTCATATCTATACATAAATATTGTAGTTCATACTTTATCAAAATAATAGCACTAATTAAGTTCCTAATAGAATATATATTCAAAAAAAAAAAAAAAAACAGCATAAGACTATTGAAATATTCAATCAAATCTCTATTAAAATGTGTCATTCCTCAGCACCGCATAGTATATATTTTTCTTACAAGAATGATTTAGGTATTTTTTTGGGTGGTTTTTTTATTGCTTTTTAAAGTAGTTCGGAAGTTATTCTGTGCGGTAAGCTAACAGCGTCCAGAAGCGAATGAAAACGCGTCATGTCATTTTTTTACTGTGTACCACTGTTGTGTACCGCTCGGTACCGAATGACGTAGAGCGTTTTGAATCGCTGTGACCGCAAAGAATAATTTCTCCAGTTTTCTAATACAGAAGTTTCTAATTTAAAAAAATTTTATACTAAAAAGCTGCTTTAAAAACAATAAAAAAATAATCCCAAACAAACTCTTATTCATGCGTTTGCAACATTGAATTAAGTTTTCAACTTTTGATCATCATCACTTGAAGATCTTTATTTACGTATAAACAGCATACTTACTTGTCTGTCCACCGAGAGAATTCACAGCATCTACAAAGCAGAGGTGCAGTTGGCTGCTCCATCTAATCCTGGGATTTTCTGATCTGTTGTATTGCCTCATACTTCTCCTCTTCTCACAAATATTCGCCATTGCCATCTTCTTCTGCTAGCTTAACCTTCTGTCTCCGTCAATCTAACTCTTCTATATATATTGCAGAAAGCTGCACGTTATCAGATCGGTATTTGTCAGGAAAAAAAATGGTTACAAAGTTGGCTTCCTTTGTAACTTCTGAGCAGCTTTTAGCTGCTTTATTTACTGGAATTGTAAGCTTATTTGACCAGATTTGTATAGATATTGTCAAAAATATGAAACCGATATCGAAAAGTTTGAACAGAAATTCTTTCTGGAAAAGTATGGCTGTTCACACACTGTGTTATAAGGAGTCAATGAAGTGGCTTCTTCTTCTTTTCTACATGAGTAGTAAAGAAAGAATATGGATATATATGATTTTAAGCTCATAAGGAAGTCATTATCAATTCAAATCAGGAGAAGTAATTAATGTGTAAAGGTAGGAATAATTAATAATTAAGATAGCTTCATATGACCAATTCAAACCAATTAACTTTTCAAGAAGCTGTTGGTAATAATTAATCATGTGACATGCAACTCACCTTGATTTATTGGTCGGAATTAAGCTTTAGGGTTTTGGATTCGAAGTCTATGTATGTGATGTGTGTGTAAATTTATTTTAATTGACTTTAATATCCAATATAATAATAATAATAATAATAATCATCATCATCATGTGACATTCATTTACATCATTAATATTAAAAGTTGTTAAATAGTTTTTGCGGAAAAATATCATATTTAATCATATCTATTTATCTCATTGTTTGTGATATTGAAGAGAAAGAAGATTACTAAAGAAATTATGAGAGATTGGTACGCAACTAAGTGGATAAGATCAGAGAGAGTCGTCTTAGATGGTTTGGTCACATAAAACGGCGGCCTCTCGATGACCTGGTTAGGAAAGTTGAGGTATTAGATTTGACTTATGTTAAGAAAGGTAGATGTAAACCTAAAAAGACTTGGTTAGAAAATATTAGAAATGATATTTCTTTATTAGATTTAAATGAGAGTTTGACTTTTAAAATGACACAATAGAGAAAAATGATTCATGTAGCTGACCCCACGTAGTGGGGCAAAGACTCGTTGTTGGTACGTAACTCAATTTGGTCTATTGGTTAGGAGCTTTGACTACTAATCAAAAGGTATTGAGTTCCATTATTGCATATATAATTTCTGTATGAATTTGTCTTAATTGATCTAAATGTCCCCAAAAAAAATTATAAAAGATTGACATTTTTTCATTTGGTTTCTTGAATCTAAGAAATATAATAATTTAATTTTATATTATAATAAAAATATGAATACAATATAACTGTAACTAAATTGAAATTATTTGATTATTAATTTTTTAATAAATTAACATAAAAAAAGGTTGGGAATTGTTCAAGGAATGAACGTGGAGGAATTGTTTAAGCCACATTCTTCACATTTTTTTTTTTTTTAATTTATTCTGAATCGCCATAGACATTCCTCTCTTCTTTTCAAAAAATAGGCACCGACTTCAAGAGAAATTCATTGAACGCAGGCCGTCCATCACTCCGTAAGAAATTGGTTATAATTTTATTTTTTTTCATAAAAATTTTAATGCATAGTTTTATATTATCACTTAAGTTGTGTTAAAATTTATATCCATAACGTTCAGTTTTATTAAAAACTTTTCTTAAGAGATTCAATATATAGATTCTCAAATTAGGGACGCGCTTCTTAGATTTGAAGAGGAGATTAAGGCTTCTTTTGAGACTACTTTTTTACTGCTTCTTAAAGCAACTTTTATGTACAAAAATTTTAATTTTTATACTAGAAAGTTATTTTAAGAAGCAATATGAAAGTCGTTCCAAACGAAGCCTAAGACTTCATTTGGAATAGTTTTTTTATTGCTTTATAAAATAATTTTTTAGTATGAAAAAATTTCGTACTGAAAAGCTACTATGTAAAGCAGTACGAAAGGTGTCCCAAACGAATCCTAAGGATTTATTTTTGACGGTTTCTTAGTGCTTCTTAAAGCGACATTTTAATACAAAAAAGTTATTGACTTGGTTAATTTGCTTTCCAGACTAAGGATTGTTTTGCTTGGAGTTATGATCACATGCCCAAATTATCTCTCAATATAATGGTTCATAAGCTCTAAATTCAACCTAACATTATTTTCAGTGAAACAAGTTTCTTCTCGATGATTCAATACATACATTATTATTATTATTATTATTACTTAATTTTTTAAAATTTACAACCTTAGCATTCTATTATTAATAAAATGTTATATTCAAAAGTTATAAAGCTTAATAGAAAATATAAATAAACTCAATTATCGCAAGAAATTACAAAATTATATTGGCTTATTTTTAACATTTAATATTCCTCCACCTGTGCAAAAATGTTTAATAATTAAATCAAATAAAATTAAAGATGCATTAAACGTAGGAATGTAAGTGAGTCAAGCCGTCTCGTGAGCCGGCTTGGGCTCAACTAGATAAATAACTCGTGAGCCGAGCTTAATGAGCTAATAAACCAAGCTTGAGCTACCCCCGACTAGACTTATAAGCTCGTGAGTCGGCTCGTTTAAAACAATATTAATATAAAATATACTTAAAATATATTATAATTCAGGATTTTAAATACAAAATTGTTAAAAATATTTAAAATTTAGATTATAATTTTTTATATTAAGTAATTCATTATTATTTTTCTTATAATTTCTTTTTTTATATATATCATTTTATTATAATAATTTCTTAAATCATAATAACTTTCTCTCTTTCATAATAAACGAGCCGGCTCATGATCTAGTTGAATAAAGCTTGAGCTCGAACTCGATTAATGAATCAAGCTCAAGCTCGACCAGACTCATTTACACCTTTAATTAAACCCCATAAGTCGCAACTACTTCATAACTACATATGTGCTTTAATTATCAATTCTATTTTAACATTTGCTTAAGAATAATTAAATTAAATTAATTAAAAGATAAGGCTTTATAAGTCCCGTAGACAGCTAACACACCTCTGAGGAATTCAATCAAACATGTTCCGTGCATGCAATGGGTAAGATAAAAGCCTAAAAGGGATGTTTTGGTACAACATAATGTCAATGGTTCAACAGATTAGAAATTTCAAGGTTGGTATTATTGGGAACTTAATTTCTGCTCGTGTGATTAAAATATGGAAACTCGTTTACGTTCCTCTGGCTACTGATAGCTTTGGCCAGACAACCAGCTGGAAGGAATCGACATTTATTAAGAAAATGAAGTGCCCTACTTGAACATATATATCTACATATAACATTAAATTTTTTAACATTCTTACATATTTTGATCTAATCTCGAGCTAGTTTGATTCAAACAAAGCACAAGCCCAATTCGGATTTTTTTTTTTTGAACATTTGAGCCGATTAACATAAACTTGCACATCATATAAACAAATTTCAAACTCAAAATCTCTTGATTAATAATCAAAACTCTCAGCCAACATTCTCATTAGTCACTCAATTCAACCAAAAAATTAATTAAAATTTCAAATGATCTTCTTACTTCTAGTCAATTTAACGATTAATTATTCGGTGCGGACGCCAAACGCCATTCGGATACCAACCAGAATATGCCACATCACCTCTCTGCTCGGTACCGCAGCTCGATATCGCTATCATGGCTCATTCTGATTGGTCTCCAAATAGTATTATGCATCCAGTCTCAGCACAGAATAATTTCTCCCCTACAATTTAACATCACTAATTTATACTATCACAAGCATTCATAAAACAAGGGTAACAATGTCCCTTCAATTATGGTAAATTCTTCGAATTGTAAATAAAAATGATTAACAATCTAAGACGACTGTAATATAAAATGAGAAAAATAATTTCTGTAAAAATTATTGTGAATCTTTTATTGAATTGCTACTTTCTTAAAAAAAAATTTAAAAACAACAAAAAAAAGCAGCAGTCAACCAAAATAGTGATTATGGTCTGAAAAGTGCAGCAATGAAAAAGTTATCCCAAATCAAATAAAACTGATTAGCATAGCATTAAGCAGTTTCTCAATTTCATTAACAGTTTTGCGAAATGATTTTGGTTCCTCATCACCATCCACCAACCAAATATGAACATTAACTCACTATTGCTAAAAAGGGCATACCTGACACAGGAGAACTCCCATTAATACAAGGTGAATTATTGCGTACGTCCAAACACTCAATCCAGACGCGACACGTCACCCGAATACACTAGGTTCCAATGTATTTTAGTGACGTGACGGGTCTGGATAGATGTCCGGACGAATCCGTACACCGGACATAATAATTTTCCCAATACAAGAGGCCTTATTCCTTTATTTATATTGTGGCTGCTAGCCTGCTTCCATAACATAACTCGCGATTGTATAATAAAAATACTTCAACGGCACTAATTTGTTGGCTAGCAACTTCAAAGAAACTAATGTGATCAAACCTTTCAACTGTTCTTCGAATCACACCCAATGTTCTGCATACATGATCAATGGAACTTCACTCATTTCAACCAAAATCTGGAGCTCAGGGATTTGAGGCAGATTATTTAGAGAAAACATAGAAGGTAAGACAACACGGTGGCAAAGGAGTTTTAGGCTTCGTTTGGGACGGCTTTCTTACTGCTTCTTAAAGTAACTTTCTAGTATAAAAATTTTATTTGTTGTACTAAAAAACTGCTTTAAGAAGAAGTAAGAAAGATATCCCAAACAAAGCCTTAGTAGATGTGATCTTCCTGGTAGCTATCACCAATGACTGAAATGAAGCTCTCAAGCCATGGAAGCTGATTAAGATCCTTGATAGTGTCGAGGTATGAGTCCGACGAGCGAGGCGGAGATTGACAGGGATTGTGGTTGTCCAGGCTGATTCCACCAGCAAGAAACCTTTGGATCAGAGCAAGCTGAGTCTTCTCTTGCTCTGTGTAACCATCAATAGTTGATGGCAGGGGATTGAAACAATCCCATCTCCAAAGCTCAATTTCATGTTCAGATGGTGCTGGAGATGACTCAGAGTTTACGTCATGGAATTCACATTGGCATGTCTGACTTCCATATCGATATTCCGCGCCACAGGAGAAGCAGAACTCATGGCCACACCTGTTAGGTCAGACAGATTAATAGTTTTAGAACTTGGAAGGTTTTTTCAATCTTCATTGCTACATCCAAGTTTAATGGGGGATAAAGCAAGGATAAGGAATACATTAGATTAAGGACCGTAAAGTAATGAAAAGGAAAAAGAAGCAGGTTACTCTTTTCATTCATATTTCATAGTTACAGGAATTGCTAAACAGGGTTAGATGAGTGCTAAGCAATTTACCAATGATATGAGCAATGCTGCAGCATTCATGGAAATCTGTTGGACCGGTCCAACTGGTCCGATGGGACCGAACCGTGCGCAAAAGGGCAGAGGAGTTCCGCCTCCTGTACAAGCCGCGTGAGCCTCAGGTCCACAGGAGCCGTTTTAGGAAGGAATTTTGAGGAAGTTTAGGAGGGAAATTGAATGTAGGGACTGTTTAGAGATTTCCTTTTGATTTACATGCATTAAATACTTTGTTTTCCTGGGGTTATGGCATCTTGAATTTGGTGGTAATTTGAGATATCTTAGGTTTTCTTTGGGCTCTAGCGGCGTCTATAGATTGGGAGAGATCGATCCTCCTCTCGAATAGATGATCAATTGTATCTTGGTATTTTCCGTTTCCCTTTCATAAAAAAATACAAATTAACTACTGTTTTTGTGGTGTTGTGTGGATTTTTGTGGAGAATTCTTGCTGTTTTCCGAAGATTGATAGGAAATACTTAAGATATACAAGTGTTTTCTATCAAAAACCTAAGTTACTTGTTTCTTTGGCATGAATAGGATTTGGTTTTTTTCCAATTAGAATAGTAATTACTGGTGCAATTAGTACTTACTATCCAGCCTTCAAATTCATTTTGGATGGCCGAGATTGATTTTATAGAAACTGAATACCACTGGATTAGATATAATTGCAGCCGTAAAATTGCCATCAAAATCGTAGAGGATTCTAATCCGGCTTGAATTAACAAATGTAAAGTGGTGGTAATTTATCCAAAAGCACATGCAACATAATATGTTTAAAAGAGATCAGTTTAATTTGAAGCAATATTTGCAACAAACCATCATCAACTTGATCACTGTTATCCTAACCATTTACAATAAGCTTCATAAATGGTTTTTAAACAGTTATTTACGATGAGTGCTGCAAAATTTAGTAAGTGTAGTTCGCACAAACTTTTTTTTACAACTTCTAATTATATAATAGTTAATTAATCTCGTTTCCTACCTATATTCTATCTCCTAGTATTAGTGATGCTCTTCTAAAATTCTTTACTAGGCGCTACTCCAATAATCACTCTTTTATTATTATCTTACATTCTACTCTTATTAGTCTCACAATAGATTCAAACTTATATTCTCATTCAACTGCGCTCTTTGATTGTTAGTGACATTTTTCATCAATTCTACTTTATACATGGCAAATATTTTTTAAAATGTTTTAAGTCTATGATATTTTTTTTATTGCAAGGATCCCCAAAATCTTTCTAAAATTCTAAGCACCCAAGGTTCTCCATATGACCAACCAATTTTAACCAAGTTATATCTTCATAATTTACACAACTACTCTTCAATATACTAGATTAACATTAAAAAAACACATCATACATAATTTTTAGTGATTGTCCAACATTAACCTCATAAACTAGTTTTCCTCTCTACAGGCTACACTTAATCAGAATAATTAGTGAAAAAAAATCAAGGAGGCCAACGCTAAATGTGATTAGGCCTCATTTTGTTGGGATTTGAAGCAATATCCATTAGTTTTCATGAATGCAATACAATCAATTTGTCAAAGAGATGTTTCACAATCATCAGTTTGCTAGGACGACAGTGGTATGACGATTACTAATTGAGGCTAAGGCTTGCAAAAATGTAGGCATGGCATGAGCTTGTTGGTAATCAAAAGCATCTTAATAAAAAAAATAATATTACCAGCACAAGAGACAAACTAAAAGAAAAAAATAGTGTTGTGCTACAATTAAGTATTCTCATTGGTGATGAGACCAAATATATGTATCAAAAGAAACTTGAAATTTAATTAAAGCATCAGAAATCATTGTCATATAAACTATTTTGTCCAAGACATACAAATTAAATCCATTCTCATGCTAGAAGTTCTACGTTCCATGCACAAAAAAATAAGCGCACTGATAGGAAATACTTGAGTTCGCAAGTAATCACAAGGGTAATACTTGAGTTCGCAAGCAAACCAATAAAAAATTGGCCAAAAAAGTGAGCAAGTGGGCTGATTTCAAGGGAAAATCAGCAAGAATACGCCAAAACGATTGTGGATTGGAGAAGAAAACACCAAAGGGAATATTTAATTCCAATAACAATAAGAAAGATCAAGCAAGATACAATTTCCTTCAATTCGAGAGGAAGGAAAAACTCTCCAAAATATCTAGCACGACGTAGAGACCCAAAGCGAAACCCTAGATCTCAAATTACATTCAAATTCAAGATAATCCCCAATTTCCTCCTAATCCCCTAATTAACAATAAAGGAGAACTACAAATTACCTAAAGAACCCTTACATTCAATTTTTTCCCTCCAACCCTTGCAATTAAGCCCACCGTGGGCCCCCTTGGACTTCCCGCCCCCCTCCCTAGTCCCTGTTTATTTTTTTCCGCCTGGCATAGAGGACCGGTCCAGGCTGGACCGGTCCAGGCCCCTCCTGGGCCGGCGTGCACATCCGTGCAGAAGAGAGATCAGTTACTTCTTTAGGACTGATTAGGTGTTTTTAAGTAACAGTTACAAGAATTGATCATCAAATAAATCCAAACATGAGTGTTTGTAAACTATCTTAATGCAATTACAGGGCAATAAATGGGAACATTTTAAATGTGCTCAGAAGCCAAAT
The DNA here is from genome assembly GCA_022539455.1 of Dendrobium nobile. Classification (NCBI taxonomy): domain Eukaryota; kingdom Viridiplantae; phylum Streptophyta; class Magnoliopsida; order Asparagales; family Orchidaceae; genus Dendrobium; species Dendrobium nobile. The sequence continues at coordinate 4,735,458 of CM039733.1, read as the reverse complement.
AGCAGTGGCAGTACTAGGGAGAGTATTATAGTTGGTGTTCTAGTTCTCCTACTAAGTATTATTATTCAATAATTATCCAATTGGATGGAAAATGCCACCCTTCCTCGACCAAAGTAGAAAGAAATACTATTCTAACATCCAGGAATTGTCCCCTGTAATTCTTGCCGTCACTCAAACATATTATAAGATTCAAAAGAGTATAATAATATTTCTCCTTTGAGAAGGAAAGCAAATCCTTCTATCTATTGGCATTATACCGCACAGTAAAATTCTCTTTCTCAGCCAGAACTTCCCGCCTACTCATTTCAATAGAAGCATAATTCATCTCATGAACATGGCTGCTCCCCTGACCCCTAACTTCTATGTAAAGTTAGAAATCCCCACGTTATTGCTATGGCCCAACACAACTGCTAAAACTTGAAGTGATATCATAAATCAACATTTGCTTTCACCAAACTTCTATTATTTTTCTAAGAAAATAGAAAAAACAAATGTAATCATCATCAGAAAAAGATTAAATGCCCTTTTTCCATAAGATTTATAAGATATGAAAAAGTTGATTTCCAGCTCTCAGTTCTTTCCTGCAGTTACTACAATATCAGTGCAGCGCAATGCTATTAGATAAGACAGTCCATGAATTTAATTACTCAAGCCATGCATATGTTAGACCGGTCCACTGGACCGGTCCAGCCGGTTCGCACGGGACCGGCTGTTCGCAAAAACGGCGGGATCTCCGCCTCCTGCGGAGATCGAGCGGCCCGTCCGCCCCATTAGAGCATTTTAGGAAGTTTTTTTTGGAGTTTTGAGAGGGAAATTTGAATGTAGGGACTGTTTAGGGATTTCCATTTGATTTGTATGCATTAAATAGTTGATTTTCCTAGGGTTTGATCATCTTGAATTTGGCTGAAATTTGAGATCTCTTAGATTTAGGTTTTCTTTGGGCTCTAGCGGCGTCTAGAGATTTGGGAGATCAATCCTCCTCTCGAATTGAGGATCAATTGTATCTTGCTATTTTATTTATCGACTAGTGGAATACAAGCCTTTCTTTGAGTTTTCTCTCAGATTTCCTTGTGGTTTTGCTGTTTTTCTGCTGTGGACAGCAGATTTACTGCTGTTTGCTCTTCGTTTGGTGTTAGGATTGCTTGAGAAATCAAGTTTACCCTTAGGGTTACATGCGAAATCAAGTATTTCCTATCAAATTGGTATCAGAGCGTCGTTTTTGGGACCTTTGGCAGCTCAAATCCTGATTTTTCAGCGAGTTTTTGGCTTCCGGAAATGATATTTTTTTAGATCCGTTGGGAAGAAAGATGGCCGGAAAGAAGGTTGATGTCTTGGAATGCGAAGTCGGCCAATTGAAAGCCGATTTAGAGGAAAGATTCTGCAACTTTCAAAATCAAATCACCTCCAACAATGAAAGGCTGGAGGGGAAGTTCACCGCAATGGAGGAAATGATGAAGAAACTACTTGAAATGAAGACCAATCCGGCGACATCGGAAGTAAGGGAGACTAGCGACGGCCATGGCATGGGAGGAAATCCGAACCCCTTGAGGGGGAGGAGAAATTCGGAGGTGGAGATCCTGGAGGAGGAAAACGACATGCCCCCTCTAGAACCGCTTTCTAGAGAGGAGATGAGTAGGGGATATGACCAACGGGAGGCTGATTTGGTCGGAAGGAGGGAAGAATTCAATCGCCGAGGTGCTGAATTTGAAAGAATCCGGCGTCGAGGTGCTGAATTTGAAGGGGGAAGGGAAGAAATTCGTCACCGAGGTGCTGAATTCGAAAGGATTCAGCGTCGAGGGGCTGTTTTTGAAGGAAGAATGGAGGAATGTCATCGTCGAGGTGCTGAATTTGAAGGAATTCAGCGTCGAGGTGATGATTTCGAAGGAAGAAGAAGTGAGTATGAAGAGGGATTCAAATATAATCGTCGGAGGGATGATCGAGACACTTGGGGGACTCTTCCCCTTCGAGGAGTGGGAGGTTATGGAGAGTACCGGGGAAACGGAGGAGACCCACGGGTGAGGAAGCTGAAAATGCCCGTCTTTGAGGGCGAAGAGGCTGACAGAGAAGGAGATGCAGGATAAGAGGACAAAGGGGTTGTGCTTCAGATGTGATGAGAAGTACATGCCATGGCATAGGTGCAAGGACCGAACTCTTCAGGTTCTCCTTGTCTGTGAAGACGAGGAAGACGAGGAGGGAGGTGGGAGAAGATCTGGAGAGGAGGAGGAGAAGTTGCAACTGGATGTGGCAAAAGTCTCTCTGAACTCTGTAGTGGGATTCACTCTGAGTCATACTATGAAAGTGAAAGGAGAGATAGCTGGCCGTGAGGTGGTGGTGCTAATTGATAGTGAGGCTACCCACAATTTCATTTCCACTCAAGTCGTCAACCAACTGGGAGTAAAATTGGTGGACACCGGTTGTTATGGGGTGATGATGGGTACAGGGAAGGTGGAGAAAGACCAGGGAATCTATAAAGGAGTGGTGTTGACCATCCAAGGGATTCAAGTAAGGGAGGACTTTCTCCCACTAGAGTTAGGAAGCACTGATGTCATCCTGGGGATGAAGTGGTTGAAATCTTGGAGGAAACCAAGGACAATTGGGGAGCACTCACGATGGAATTAATGGTGGATGGGAGAAAGGTGGTTAGAAGGGGAGATGTAGGGCTATCCAAAGCCATGACATCACTTAAGACCATGGTCAGGAATATGCAAGAGATGGGAGAAGACTATCTGGTGGGACTACACAAGCTGAATGTGATCAGGATGGAGGAGGGAGGGGATGTTTCTCTTTCCATGCAGCCCTTGGTTCAGCAATACAGTGAGAATTTTCAATCACCTCAAGGATGGCCACCTCCGCGGGAACACGAGCATATTTCCACCTTGAGGATAAGGTGGATATTTGGGAGGGGAGTATTGTTAGACCGGTCCACTGTACCGGTCCAGCCGGTCCGCACGGGACCGGCTGTTCGCAAAAACGGCGGGATCTCCGCCTCCTGCGGAGATCGAGCGGCCCGTCCGCCCCATTAGAGCATTTTAGGAAGTTTTTTTTTGGAGTTTTGAGAGGGAAATTTGAATGTAGGGACTGTTTAGGGATTTCCTTTTGATTTGTATGCATTAAGTAGTTGATTTTCCTAGGATTTGATCATCTTGAATTTGGCTGAAATTTGAGATCTCTTAGATTTAGGTTTTCTTTGGGCTCTAGCGGCGTCTAGAGATTTGGGAGAGATCGATCCTCCTCTCGAATTGAGGATCAATTGTATCTTGCTATTTTATTCATCGACTAGTGGAATACAAGCTTTTCTTTGAGTTTTCCCTCAGATTTCCTTGTGGTTTTGTTGTTTTTCTGCTGTGGACAGCAGATTTACTGCTGTTTGCTCTTCTTTTGGTGGTAGGATTGCTTGAGAACTCAAGTTTACCCTTAGGGTTACTTGCGAACTCAAGTACTTCCTATCAGCATACAAGAGTATCATTGAGAACGGCCGAATATTGTCATTACACCAATGGACAACATGTGGATGGGATTATGTCCAACAAGTGAGACAAAGTCATCAAGTCATCTACTTCATGCAAAGGGGTTAGGTACAGTGAGGAGGATGGCAGTAGGAGGCGTATCATACAAGCAAGAGAAAATTTAAATGGCCAGGCATTGTAGCCGACGTCAGTTGTGCAGTGTAAAGGTCGATTTCCAACATAAGCCTTTAAGCATAGAGAAGGTCCACTTCTCCTTGTAGGATAGAAGAGAGAGATTTCATAATAATTAGAGTTTAGTTTAACAAGCATCTAATCTCTAATTTTTTGGCTCTTTTGAATATCCAAGTTTTACACATTTATAGGCTTCCTTCAATCCTATTAGTTGTGGGAGGTAGTTGGGATGCGAGCTTCTAGCTGAATAAGGCCTAAAAATGGTGTGCTATCATATGGCAATGACATTGCTTTTGTCAAAGAACAATAGGAATGTTCGAGGAATGTCAAAATTGTTTCTTTAAGAGATATATAGCCTGTGAGTATTGATTGATTCAGCAGCATCAGTGGTTGAATTTGACATGATGGTACAACAAGAGCAATAGGATGAGATGGTAAATACCAACAATCTGTTAGAGTAGGGATAAATCAATGACTTTACTATATAAACCAATTAAGCTCTAGTGCATTGGTCAACAAGATACGGTCGACAAATATAAACTATTAGTCATGGTTTTAAAAATCAAATCAGACCGGCCAGTTGTGTTCTCTCAGAGAACTGGATTCGAAGGAAACCGGCCAAACCTCCTCAAACCACTAGTCGAACAGCTGAACTGGGAAACGGGTTTAATTTTTCAAAAACTGAGCGGTTCATATAAGACACAATTTCAACCGTTGATTTTAAATCAAACGCTCCATTAGAAATATTAATAAGATTAATAAACATAAATTTCTTCTTCCCTTCTCATTTTTTCGTTCGCATGAACAAGTTTCAACTCCATTTGGCGTCCCCATCCCTGTTTGCGAACTCAACGTGTCTGTGCGGCTACAACCGTAACAAAGGCACTTCCCCAACGCATGTAGTCTTCCTCTCCGGCATCGCACTTCATTCTCCCGTGTTCTTCAAACAACGTAGTTCACAATGAGATTTAAGATTTTTGGAACCCCTAATTTTTTAGGTATTGTTTTTTGTATAATGAATGATTTTTTATATATATAATTGCATGTGTATGAACAATAAATTCTAATGAACTTGTCTCAATTGGTTTGTTTCTCTTGAATAGTTTGCAAAAAATTTGGAAAAACCCTAGTTTTTTACATGTATTTTGCTTAATTAGACATCATTAACTTTGAATTTTCACTGAAAAAGTAGCTGATTGACCAAATATTAATCTTGTATTTTCATTTCAAATGTAGTTTATTGAATTTCATTTGAAATGTGATGCATGTATTGTTTAACTAGAAATTTTTAATTTTCAATTTTCTTAGCAAATGTAACTGATTGTCCAAATATTGCAAAGAGTTTATGAATACTGGGGTTGTTGTATCCTCAGAATTTTCTTGTTTCTTCCAGAGCCCAAGTATGCTAACTTATTATCACTCATCCGATTTAGACTTTGTATGACAAAAGATTTTGCTCTTTCAAAAGAACTCTTTTAATTAATAGTGTAAGTTTTATGCTTCATAATTTTTTTATTCTGTTTAATTTTTTGTCCAGCCATTAAATTTGAATTATGGAGGTCAACTGTAGAGTTTAAAAGCTTTCATTTGAGTAAATCTAAAACTGAATATATGGAGTGTTATTTTAGTAATAATAGATCAAGTGGATGGATTGTGACTTTGGGTGATAAAATCATTAATAAGAGTATACGTTTTCGATATTTTGGGTCTATTGTTTAGAATGGTGGTGAAATATATGCGGATATTATTAGTAGAATTCAAGTTGGGTTGTTGAAGTGGAGGAATGCATCGGGCTTGTGTGATAGAAAAGTCTCTCGCAAACTTAAGGGAAATTTTTATAAGATGGTGGCTAGAACTGCAATGCTTTATGGTGCATAATGTTGGCCATTAAAAGAGAAGCTTAATATTATTAAGTTAAGTGTTGCAGAGATGAGGATACTTAGGTGGATGAGTGGCTTTACTCTTAGAGATAGGATACGAAATGAGCATATACGTGAAAAGGATGGAGTAGCTCCAATGAAAGATAAGATTAGAAAGAGTCGCCTTAGATGGTTTGGTCACATAAAACGGCGGCCTTCTGATGACCCGATTAAGAAAGTCGATGTATTAGATTTGACTTATATTAAGAAAGGTAGAGGTAGACCTAAAAAGACTTGATTAGAAAATATTAGAAATGACCTTTTTTTATTAGATTTAAATAAGAATTTAACTCTTAACATGACACAATGGAGAAAAAATATTCTTATAGCCTACCCCACATAATGGGATAAAGGCTTGATGTTGTTGATGTTGTTGTTGTTGTTTAATTTTTTGTCACAATATGAAATGATTACATCATTATTATGCTAATTTTATTATTTTTTTAATAAAATAAGTATTTATTATGTCATTTGGTTCGACCCCGATCGAACCATCAAACTGTGAATCTCTCCTTCTTCTGGTTCGTTGTCGGGTCTAGATTTCACAACCTTGATATAGTTTACTAATGAGATGGTGTAATTAGCAGTATGATGACTATGAGAAGATGGGAGAAGTAAAGGTACTGATAGATAGGCGAAGGACCTTTAGGTGCCATCAAATTATAAAGTGCACTATAGACATGGGCGAGGGAAATAAATTGATGGTAATGGGCATCAGTCACTGGGCTTCCCAAGTTTGCTTATAGGCTAAGTTGACATGGTGGTACAAAATGAAATTGATTGTTTTGGGGGTCTACCATCATCTTGATACATATATGGCCATGACTGAGTGCAAAAAATAAGATGTTACGTTCACCCCCACCCCCCCCCCCCCCTCTCTAATTTTCAACACTGCAAGCATCACTATATTTATCTTTCCAACAAAGTTTTTTATTGTCAACCACTTTTTTTGAAATGGAGAAGCGAGCAATCAAATATGTGAAAGAATTTTGGAGAGGCATATCCCATGGAGACAATTCTCAATGGAATGGAGAATCCTCCAAACTTCTAGTACCATACAAAACAGGAGTAGGGATGTAAGCAATAATGACAAAGATGACTACGAATTATATCTACTAACTCAATGTCTCTTAGCTATGTGATCCTTCTTTTTTTTTTTTTTTTTTGATAATATGATTTAGAAGGCATTGCAGCTATAGGTGAGTTCACCAGGGTAGTAACGAGTCAGTGAATTACTTAGAGATAAACCAAAGATATGGAGGCAATGACAATTATAAGAATATCGGCTCATCTATCAATAGAGTTATCCCTGACAATCACTTCAATGTCGGTTGTGTTTTATAAACAATTACCCCTCACCAAAGATATGGACGCAATAATAATAATAATAATAATAATAAGGAAATTGACTCATCTATCAATAGAATTATCTTTGACAGTCACTTCAATGTCGGTTGTGTTTGCTAAGAAATTTACCCCCCCTCCTACGCCCCCCCCCCCCGTCAAAACTTTTTTTTTTTTTTTTTTTGAAAATTCTCAAAACTACTAATTGCACCTACTGACTCAACAACTCTTAGCAATGCAATCTTTTTCTTTTCTTTTTTTTTTTTTTGAAAATTTGAAACTATCTATGAGTTTAGCATTAGAGTAACAAGTCAGTGAATGACTTAGAGATGATCCAAAGATATGGCAACAATAATTACAAGAATATCGACCCATCTATCAATAGATTTATCCCCCCCCCACCCCCCACCCCCCCCAAAAAAAAACCCGCAAACCCTTCAAATGGAAGCAATGATCATGATGCAGATGGATGTGGTGCTGACCGGAGAGGGGTGATGATGTTGAGATAATGAAATCCATGATTTGCAACAATGATCAAACGGCAGTTTGACTTAGATCCATTAGAAAAAGTGGGATGATATAGCACCATCATAAGTAATATTAGAGGAGATAATATGGATATCATCTTTGCGATAGTGTCTTAGCGGGTGTTGAACATACAACAAGCACAATAAGAACAAAATTGTCTAGTTGATAAATTATATCGAGCAAATGGAGCGCCAAGTGTCGGCCTCTCAAGAAGACCTCGAAGGATGTTAAAGGGGCTTGTGTTCATGCATTGAGGGAAATCTCTAGCCCTCTAACACCAAGGATTTAAATGTAACAACCAAGTTAAGGAATGATGACATCAAGCTAGGTTTTGTGGCAACAACTAGCTTACATTTACAAAGGTTGACATTCATTAGCTAGGCTTTCCTCAACAAGCTCTCTACTTGCATGGAGGACATTTGGTATTGGATGGCTTGGAGTCATATTAATCGTCAACTTTTCATGGGGTGCCAACTCTTCTATGAAGAGGGAGGCAACAAAGTGAACAATATGTTAAGAATATTCCCTTGGTTCAACGATATAAATATTAGTAGATTGGCTCAACGCCCTTGGGTGGAACAATCGATCAAAGAAACTCATCAAGGGCTATCCCATACCCTTTAGGCTAATGATGAAACTCAATCTTTATGTAAAATAAATTTGAAATTTTGAGATAAAAGTATTTGCTACATATATTTTATCTGCATTCTTGTTCTTGTTTGGTGAGCCTTAATTTGAGAAGGTTTGTTATAGTCATATAGGCATGTTGAATTCCAATCATTGATGCTAGACCGAATGACAACTTTGGTTGGGAAACTCATTTGGGCTTTAGGCTAATTAGATCGGCAAATTGATAGGTCATCAGTACATGGGTGTTGGCCTCGATAAATTGACAACAATGGTAATAATGAAATGGTCAAATAAATTGAGGAAAGAATATGGAGAAGCCATTTGCTTGAGAAGCTTAATGGTTGCATGCCACTATTGTCAAATCTAAAATATTTTAATGATTTCACATCTAGGATCGGTAAGTGACTTATATTCCATGCTTTTTAATCTATGTTTTGATTCACTAAATAATTATTAATGCAAAATATCAATATAAAAAAAGGAAAACAAAAGTCTAACATTGAAAAAAAATGAATAGTTCAACAAAGAAGTTAACCAAAAAAGCATCTTTAAGATCTTAGTGTCTTACACAGAGAAAAATGGCATAGCCATTATTTAAAAAAAATGTAATAGATACACTCACTATTTTTCCTATCAAATATCAAAGCTAGACAACAGACACATTAGAAATTAAAACTCACCAAGTAGTTCTACATTTTTATTAGATTTGCTGCCATTTTCGTCATAAGTTTCTCATCAAACAAAATAAAAAATATTTCCTTAGAAAAAGTTCTTTCTTGCACATCCAACTTCCGGCAGATCATATGAAGTAATCTTTGTTTTTTTTTTTCTTATTTTTCTTATCTTTGTTTGTTCTTTTTTTTTTCTTGCAACTGTTGACACTATTACTTCACCCACTTGGACAAACTTCAAATATGCCTAAGAATCACAGAAATTTGCATCTAACAAGTATCATAGATTTCCCTGTCAAACAAATATATCCATATAACATCATCAAAGAAAAAACGTGCATGTGAGAAAATGTTGTTGTAATTTACAAGCGAAATGGAAAGTGTAGATTCCAATTCAAAAACTCATAGAATTACTAATATGCCTTAGTGAATTGGAGGTATCATTGAACCAATCATTTCAAGAATAAATTTCAAAAATCAATGAAAGCGTCATTATCATACCAGCAGGACACATGGTAGCAGCCTTCTGCAAGCTCAATCATTTGCCTGCATTGCTGACAGCGTCTCCAGCTGTTGCGCTGTGCCAATTGATGCAATGTTATATCTCCATTATTTCTCTCATCTAAAGGCAAGTTTTGATACTCCTCACAAATCATAGAGGAATGCCACGGCACCTGACACCTAGAGCAGACATGTCTACAACAGTCAGGGCACTCAATGCGATATCTATTGGATTGTATCAAAGAGGTCTCCCTAGAAGATGAAGAATGATGGGTGTGAAGTAACATTGAGCAATCAGGAAATGGGCAGTAAAATCTCCACAAGTTTCTTGCTTCAGTTTCTGTAAGGGCTCCTTCTAAAGATTCAAATGAAGTAGATGGAAGAAAGGATCTACACACACTGTTTGAAATGTAATTTTTACATCTCAGTTGGGGGCACTTCACAGGGATCCGTGAGCTCCGCACTTTACTTCTAACATAGAAGCACATGCAATCAAAACAAAGGTTATGGGAGCAGTCCATCTCTATCATTCTAGATAGATGCTTTTCCTCGCCACATGTAGAGCACTCAATCAACTGGCAAAGAATTCCAGTTGCTTCTTGAGCCAACTGCAATGGCTTCATAAGCTCAGATCTAGGAGCCAGTCTAAGAACAAATGATTCAAACTTATCAGCAAGTTCTTGAATTCTTTCTCGTAAGGCGATCAAAAGCTGGTCCTCAACCGTATCACCTCTCATAATCTGTTAATTTTAAATATTGATATTTATCAATAACTTGCATTCCATGGCGATTAATTGTGGCAAACGATATATTCAATGTAAAACCATTCAATAAATAACAATAATAACACTTCTACTGCAGTTGATGAAGCAAAAGTATAATACACTACAACTTCAATACAAAATTCAGGACATTGGAAAATTAAATTAGACTAGAAAATCTACAGAAAATGCTTTTCTCATTGAATGCACAGAATCAGTTTGGCCATTAACAAAATTTACTGACATATAAGCTAACTTTGCACATTAATAAAGATGAACAAAGAAAAAATGTTAATCTATTTGTCACATAAAACCATTTATAATCCAGATTAACATAGATTATAATCAATTCATTCCTCTGATCACATTAAACAATATAATCACCATAAACAAACAAGTACTCACCAAACCATAAAATTTGTTTGAATCTGTAAATGCTAAAACCTTACGAAAACCATTACTAATGGCCTCAAGCAGGCCATCCATCAAAGCTAAGTGCTCGGCTATTAATTCCTCCACAAAGAAATCCAGCTTTTTCTGCACTTGAAGAAAAGGAACCCCATGAGGCTTTTCCATAACCACACCAATTCCAGAGATTCTAGAACCTAAATCACAATTCTCAGAAACTGAAACACCCTTGGAGAAGACCCTTACTAAAAACTCGTCATCTTCATCATGATTTTCAAATAATATTACTGAGCACTTTAAAATATCATTTTCATGATCCTCAGAAAATATAAATGAACATTCTGAGATATCTTCATCATCTTCAGACAATTGAAATGAACTCACTGAGACATCACCTCCATGGGATTCACAAAATTTTAGTGAGGAATCCAGAATATCATCATCATGGCCGTCAGACAATCTTAGTTCGCAATCCAAAACACCTTCAGACGATCTTAGTAAACACTCTGAAACATCTTCCTCATGGTCTTCAGACAGTCCTAGTGAGCACACTGAAACATCTTCATGACCTTCACACAATCTGAGGGAGCACTCCGAACCATCTTCATCATGGACTTTACACTGACTACTTAAGCACTCAGGAACAACTTCTTGATCATTTCCTTCAAGCAATCTAAGCGAGCACTCCGAAACAATTTCTTCAAGTCCATGAGAAAAGGCTACCGACTTCTCTAAATCTTCTCCAAACTCCATAAGCAAACTTAACGATGACTCAACATCTTCTTGGAGAGGTTCAGATATTCTTAATGAGGAGCGATCACCTTCTTCTTGCCCATCACATATCCTCAAAGGAACCTCTTCTTTGCCTTCCTCCTGTCTTTCAGAAAAAGATTCCTCTACATCTTGCCAATCCTCATCTTCCTCACAGCAACTCCTAAATTCTTCATCAACACCACAATTTCCCAGATTCAGATCACTAAAATGAGCAGATTCCTCCATTAAGAGAAAAGCTTGCCCTTACACCACCCAAATAAACTGCCTAAAAAGAGATAGGGAGCCACCTATATTTATCCTGCGCTCAAAATACTAAAACAAGGAAAATCTAAAAATGAAATAACTTATTTTTCCTTAGAGACGTCGTTACAGGCATGGCTCCGGGGACTTCAACCGTGCACCAAAAAATGTATGCTCCATTGATGAAACTTCATAAGAAGTCCATCAGATTGAAACGCAAAAATGTATTCCATATGCAATCTCAACTCCTTGAAAACTTCTTCACCATTTATTTCACAATTTAATGCCTTTCTGCAACCAAAAAAAGAAAGTCAATATAGATCTTCTGCCAAAATTAAAAAAAATAGACGAAAGAAAGAAGTCTCCTACTAACACAAAAAATATATAAAAAGCAAATAAAACTAACAATTTCACTCGATTTCAGTTTCCTTGCAATCAGAAGCCGAATCTTCCGGCGCTCCAAACCAAAAAAAAATCCAACAAAACTGCCGGAATCCTCCACGAAGAAGCAACCATCGTAAACAACAAGCTGAGATCACCGGGGCCCCTCATCTCAATGAAAAAAAAAGTGAGAATCCAAACTGTTTCAGTTCCAACTTATCAAAAGCGGAAACCGACAAAGCAAAACAGAGCTTCTCAAACAAGCCTCTTTTAAAAATTAATAGGGCTTCGACTGCCGGAAAAAATTAGGGCGTCGAAAAGCCGCCGGAGCTAACCAACAAGCAATTAATTATATTCCGATCGGACCATCTTTTTCTCTGTGGGAGCAGGTAGAGACGAAAGTGTGCGCAGGCCATTACCATGGCAGTACCAGAAACCATAGAAAAATGAGGAAAATTTGAGGATTGCTTTGCATAAAACACCCTACAAAATCTTTATTTGCGCTATAACTTTATGTATGTAAATTTATCGGGTTTAATTTTGGTAATCAAATCCGAATCTTATTCGCCGAACCCTCCGATCGGATCGGATCGGATCACAAAGGGGAATAAGTTCAATTCTCGTCCGACCCAAGCTTTTTAGGCCTCTCGTAGCGGAACTCTTTTCCAAAAATAAAAGTTTTGAAAATCGGTAATGTTGAATTCTGAAATATTCTCGACGGTAGAGAATAATTTAGTTTAACTTTTTTAGTTTTATACTAAGATCTAGCACACAAATAGATGAGAGAGTATGATTATAATGTTTATAAGAGACACATAATTTTTACGTCGAAACTCTTAAAAAGTAGAAAAATCATGGGACATGACCCAATTTGATTGAATCTACTAGTATTTGCAATTGACAAATGAGGCCCTTTCTTAGGAGAAAGATTTTGGTTCGATTTAACAAATATACATCACTTATAGTGAATTATATGGTGGGAGTTGGAAGAATCAAGGTTACTCTGTTCGTTTGGGCGGCATCACTATAGTCGGCGACCGATGTAGGTCGGAAGGACTGTAGTCCGATGACAGTAGTCGGAAAGACAGTAGTCGGGCGATGGAGGTCGAAAAGACTGTAGTCAGACGATGGTGATCAGAAGCACCAAAGTTGGGCGACAGTGGTTGGAAGGACCGTAGTCAGGCGATTAAGGTCAGAATGACTGTAGTCAGGAGACGATGGTCGGAAGGACCACAGTCGGCGAGCGATGATGGTCAGAAGGATCGTTGTTGGCAAGAGACGGATGTCAGGAGGATAGTTGGAAGGACCGTAGTCGGCGGAAGACGAAGGTCGGAAGAACTCTGGCGGTGGTTGACGAACGGGCAAAAATCTGGCGGTGGTCGACAAATAGGCGGAAGTCTAAGGGTGGTCGAGAAGAACTCTTAAGATGGTCGACGAACGGGCGGAAGTCTTTCGGTGGTCAACTAACAAGCGGAAGATGGATGGTGGTATGGAATAACTCCGACGGTGTTCGGTGGCAAAAGAGCTCTCCAATTTTTCTCCTTCTTTCTTCCCGAATGGGTATTTTTAGAGTGATATGACTTATAAATATGGAGATGATCAATGTCAAGCTATGAGTGATTTGAATGGACGGCTGATATTGATCCTTTTGATCGTGGGCTCGTTAGATTTGTCCCGTCAAGCTGCTCGATTCGACTATAAGAATGCCATGTTAAGAATTCGTTTGGTAATCCAAATTATGATTTGAATCTTCCAAAAGTGCCTCGAGTTTTTGATTTAGATCGATTTGGGATCGGATTAAGACGAATTTGGTGTTGTTTGGTTCTTCTTTTCGAAGCGCTCAGTTTGATTATAAGTTTGTTGAAATCAGAGTTTGGAGGGTCCAAGATTGAATTTTGGAAGCTTTTAACACAATTTGCCTCGAGACTCATGCCCAATCAAGATAAATTTTTGATGATATATCATATAAGATAACGAGTGTTTAAAAAACACAATTTTATTATTCTACTAAAAATGAAATATATTAATAAAAAATTATGCATATATTTGAAAGTGTTATATATATATATATATATATATCATCATCATCATCATCAACAACAACAACAACAACATCAAGCCTTTATCCCACTACGTGGGGTCGGCTACATGAATCATTTTTCTCCATTGTGTCCTATTAAAGGTCAAATTCTCATTTAAATCTAATAAAGAAAAGGTCATTCCTAATATTTTCTAACAAGGTCTTTTTAGGCCTACCTCTACCTTTCTTAACATAAGTCAAATCTAATACCTCTACTCTCCTAACCGGGTCATTGGAAGGCCACCGTTTTATGTGACTATATATATCATCATCATCATCATCAAAAAATTATATTGATAGGGCACGAATCTCAAGGCAAAAATCAAGTTGGAAACTTTAAAAAATAAATTGGAGATCATATGAACTTCGATTTCAACAAACTTATAGTCGAACTGAACGTCTTAGAAATACAAACCCAACGACACCAAATTCAACTCAATTCGAACCCAAATGAGTATAAATCAAAGACCTTAAGCTCATTTGAAGGGTTCAAACTATCATTTGGATTACTAAACGGTTTCCAAACGTAGCATGCTTTTAGTCGAATCAAGTGGCTTGACGAGACGAATCCAACGAGCTCAAGATCGTCAAATTTTGATATCATTAGGGCCTTCAAAATGCTTAATAAACGGTCAATGATCATGGGATTCAACATCAATCGTCCATTCGAACCACTCCCAATTTACCTCTGATCTTCCTCTTATTTACTTGTCATGCCAAGGAAGAGAAGGAATATACTTCTCCTTGACTACCGTCGAACTTTCACCCGTCAGCCAACCGACGCCAAAGTTCTTCCCGACCTCCAATTGACTCCTTAATTCTGCCCAACCATCGACTAACGTCGGAGTTCTTCCTGACAGTCAATTAACGTCGGAGTTCTGCCCGACAGTCGACTGACGGCAGAGTTCTACCCGATAACTAATTGACGTTGGATTTCTGTCTGATCACCCAACATAGTTGGAAATTCGATATCCATCTGTAACTGAATTTCAACCTAGAAGTTGTAATCTGATCGTCCTCAATTTCAGGGACAAGTCAGCCACTTGTAACTTAAGCAAACACTAGTGTGATCCTTTCAACTGGGGGTGGCCCCGTGGTTTTTCCCTTTCCAGAATTTTCCACGTAAAAATCTTGATGTTACATTTTTCTTTTGTTTGTGTGCTTGATATCCTTACAACGCTGAGATGAAAATTTTATAACTCTATGCCGCGTATATTCTAGCCCGCAACAATTTGACGCCTGTTGCGGGCTAGAAGAAAAATATAACACTAGAATTTTTATGTCGATATATATGAGTTTTTTTCTTTCATAATATTTTTCGAATTTGAAAAAAAAAATATAACAACTATTTTATTTTTTTGAAAAAATATACTTGAATCCTCACTTATGCCCAAAATAAATTTGCTTGTAAATGAAAAGGTGAAACCCTTTCTGAGCAGTGTTACTCTATATTCCTTCTCTATTTCTGATGATTGCAAAGCATTCATCTTCGAGCCGAATTTCACCATGATAGTTTTAGCATGCTTATCATATTTGAAAGTTAGTGATATTTTTCGATTTATCTTTAGAATTGAAAATACGATTCGCACTCTAAGCCCTAAATACCTTGGCCGTTTGACTTCAACATATGTGCTAATTATCATTTTATGGCCATCTTCTAATCATGTTTATCATTAGAACAATAATTAAATCATCGTCGAGCAATCTCAACAATCTTCAAAATATAAGTGAATTTTATCCAATCGTTTTTAAAATGATTGACCCATTTTAGCCTGGTTTGAACTTATTCGAACTCTTGATCGAAGCTATATTCGACCTTCTTCAAAAAGTATTTCATTGATCAAAAGTCGAATATAGTTTTGATCAAGAGTTTGAATTAGACATAAATAATGCTAAAATACGTTGAAGTTGATTCGTATATAACTAAATAAATTTGATGATATTTTAAGATTTAATAATTTGAGTTATTCTCCTATCAATTCAAGAGCATTACTTGGCTTAGTCATAAATACAACTCAAGATGGTTTGGGGGGTAGGTTATGAAGAAGCTACTTATAAAATTTGAGGCTAATAACCTCATTGCCCAGGCTAAGGGATCTCTCTCTTTTTTGCACTTCTTCAGATATCTTGATATGAGGTTCTCTGATGTCCACAATCATCAATTATTGTTGAGGCTTATTGATGATTAAGAAAATGGTGAGAACTCCGTAATTCAATATTTGAGGGAAGTATATGATCTCAGGATTATCGAGTTTACTTTAGTGATAAGGTTGAGCTTTCAAGAGTTCCTACATGATATTAAGTTCGGAAGGATGAAAGAAGTACAAGAATAATCGAGGGCTACTTCAATGGTTTCATAAAGATGATTTCAAGAATATATACCTTGAAAGTTTTTAAGGTACGCACTAACAAAGATGGTCTAGCTTGGGTTGTGCTTCTTTGGTGATTGTGTTATTCTTAATCATTACAAGCACAATCTTGTTTTTATTGAAATGGCTCTCATTGACAAAGATGATGATGCATTATTTAGATATCATTGGAATAGGATGTCATGATATAAAAGCTAAAGAGAGACATTGTGCACTATGAGGCAAATGTAGTGAGGAAGAACACCCCAACCCAATACATTGCAATTGGATATGATTGTAACCCCTTTTGCACCAAGATGCAGACTTTGCAGTCAATAATTAATTCATTTTTTATGTCTTTTCTTATGTTACTTCAACTACCAGGATTATTTGAAAACTTACATGCACTAATCTCTTGCAAATCTCTTTGGATGTGAAATAGAACTACTATAGATGAGATTCCTAAGACTACCATGAGATAAGTTCTTTGATAATCTAATAAAAAAATAATCACATTTGAAATATTTATTGCATATATTGACTGATGAGTGCTCTACATCTTATTTATAATGATTATTATAGGGTGTATGTAATAAACATATCATACACCTAATTTCAAAGAAGTTGCATCTACTCATATGTAATCTTATAGGGGTCATTTGTGTATAGATTTATTTCACATAAATTTCAATCCGTAAGTTCATTTTGAACTTTAAAAATATTGCATTATTAAAGCGGTGTTAAGCAATAAATTATCATTATATTTGGAGTGTACATTCATTATTATTATTATTATTATTATTATTATTGGCTAGAACATTCACGGCGATAGAATGAGTGAATTTTTTGTTTTAGCAATGCGGATATCCATCACACAAACAGGTAATTGAGAAAGTGCAGAAAAACACACAAAAAAAAATTACGCAGAAAGCCCAAAGAGGGAAAAACCACGAGGCCCGCACAAATGAAAAAATTCCACTAGATTCAACTGAGTTACAAAGTTTGACCCATCTATTAACTTAAAGGTTGTGATATTACACATGTTTAAAGAGTTGGGAGAAAGTCCAACGATGGTTAGGTAAAAGTTCGACGATAGTCGGGCGGAGATCCAGCATCGGGCGGGGCCGAGTGGTGGTCCGATGATAGTCGGGAGGGAGTATGGCGGCAGGCGGCGATCGAGTGGAAGTACGACAGTGGTCAACGATCGGGCGGTGGTCCAACGATGGTCAAGCGGGAGTCTAGCGACGGCCGATGGTCCGATGGAAGTTAAGCGGGAGTTCGTCGACGATCAGAGAACCGGTGGAAGTCCAGCGGCAATCAGACGCTGGGCGGTGGTCCGGCGATGGTTCGACGGGAGTCGGACGGCGGTCGGCCAACGAACGGTGGTCCGACAATAATCGGGCGGGAGTCCAGCGGCGGTCAGCTACGGTCGACGAAGGTACTTCGCCGGTGGTGATGCTGGAGTTGAAGCCTCAGAGCTCTCTCCAATCTCCAGCCAAAAGTCGATCTTCATGTAGATAGTGGGGGTCTATTTATAGTTTTTCATGAGTGACACGCCCTTTAAATTTGGAGAAGATCGGAGGTAAATGGGGAGTGCTCCATCGAATGACATTTATTGATCATCTCAATCATAGAACATTTTTCAGGCGTTTATGAAGCCTTAATGATACAGAATTCAACAATCTTGGGCTCGTTGGATTCGTCTCGTCAAGCCGCTCGATTCAACTAAAGCATGCTATATTTGAATATTATTTGGTCATCCAATTTATGCTTTGAAACCTTTCAAATATGTTTTGGATCCCGAGTTGGACCCATTTGAGCTAGGATTGAACCGTTTTTGGTGTCTTTGGGTTCGTCTATTCGAAACATTCAGTTTGACTATAAATTTGATGAAATCTGAGCTTGAATGGTCCCAAAATTAATTTCGAAAGTTTTTAGCTTATATTTGCTTCAAGATTCATATCGGATCAAGTTAACTTTTGGTGATGTATCTATTATTATTATTATTATTATTATACACATTACTAAGAATGGAGGGGCCACGAATATAGCAAGCAACCCAACAAAAATATGTATAAGTTGACGGGAAATTACTGTACCTAAAGCTCTTTTATTTCACATTATTTTGGATTAAATGCAAAAAAGGGAATTTATATTCATACCACAACATTCATAAATATTTATGTATCTAATGTCAGTGTCTAAATAATTTTATTTATTTACATAGCACATTAATGTCTAAATAATATCAAAATATATCCATTAATAATATATATTTTATTTTACATAAATTAATATTTATAATATTTCAATATAATTTAGAATTTATGATGTTTTAAAATTTTAGATATTATATATATAAATACATAAAAATGTATGAAAATCACAAAAAAAAATTAAATATTTCACCTTCAAAATTCAGTCCGCCGCTTCCACGACTTTGCAAGCGTGGGTAGCACAATCATGCAAATACTACTTCAGTATTATAAAAGTAATGATGGACTTATTGCGTACAAAATACTTAAATTAAACACTACAAAATTCAATAACACAAAATGAGAAAATATTGCTACTTTAAGTTATGTCCAACAAAAAGAACTTTTGAAGGTCTTAGGTAGGGGTGCCAATAAGACCCTAAAATCCGACTAAAATATAATCCAAAAATTTATGATTAGACTCAACCCAATTTTAAAATGGTTCAGGTTCCCGTATTCGACCCGTTTGAAAAAATGGATCAGATTCGGGTTGACCCGAAAACCTAACATTGACTCAAACTAACAGTTTTGCGAAAATAAAAATAAGAAAACATGAGAACCAACACGCTAACCTGCCGCTGCTCTCAGGACCAATGCAGCAGACCTTGCCACTGCCTTCGGGACCAACACGCCCTAGCCACGCCGCCGCCCTCGAGACCAACACGCCCTAGCCTCACTGCCGCCCTCGGGACCAAACGAGGCAACCTCCACGGCTTCGCCCAAACGTCGTCAGCCTCAAGACCAAACGTCATCGCAGTAGTCGTTGCCGCCCAAACGTCGTCGCCACTGTAGCCGCCGCCCAAATGTCATCGTCGTCGCCGCCCTCGGGACTAAACGTCGTCACCGTTGTCGTCGATGAGCTAGGTTGGCAAGTCGTGTCGGGTTGACCCACGTTTGAAGTTGGTCGAGTTCGAGTCTGCAAAAGTGATCCGTTTGCAAAAAAAATGAGTCAGATTTGGATCGGGTCAACTTGTGTCGAGTCAGTTTTGAGTTGAACTTGGACCTGACCCATGACCCAATTTTGACGGCTCTATTCTTAGGCCTCATTGGGGACAATTTTTTAAAATCAAATTTTTAGTAAATTTTTTTTTAAAAACTAAACATTTGTGTACTAAAAAACTATAGGTTTATTTACTTTTTTAAAAATAATTGTTTAATATAAAAAAATTAACTAAATTAAAAAAAAATGTCATACTAAATTTTAAAAAAAAAATTCAATAAAAAGTTGTCTCAAACGGAGCAATCTTTTATAACTTTCTATGAAGAGATCAGGGAATGAAATATTATGCTTAGGGCTGCAAACGAATTGAGCCGAGTTGAGTATGTGAGTGTTCATGTTTGTGTTAATTTAATATCAGCTTGTTCAAGTTTGGTTCATGTTTGTTCGAGCTTTATTATTTGTGTTCATGTTTGATTCATTTAAATTTATGAGTGTTCATGTTCGGTTCATGTTCAATTCATGTTCGTTCGTTTAATGCTTATCGAGCTTGTTCGCGAACATATTTAACAAATTTTTTTTAACTATCAAACAAACCGTTCATGAACATATCTATGAACAAACATATTTATAATAAAAGCAATTGTTTATGTAACAAAGGCAATGATTATTTATATTTATTAATTTTATAGTCAAATATTAATTATTTTTATCGAGCATATTCACGAGTTCAAAATCGAACACGAATCGAGCTTTTATCGAGCTTCTTATCGAGCTTAATGTCGAGCTTGTTCACGAACTTCAAATGATGTTGTTCGCGAACATAAATGAGTTGAACGCATTAGTGTTCAAGTTTGTTTATTTAAGAATCGAGTATTTAAAATATTGTTCAAATTTGTTTGTTTAGTTAATTAAACGATCACAAACGAGCTTTAATCGAACCGAACAACGAGTAGCTCGTCGAACATTTGGTTCGCTTGCAGCCCTAATTATGCTCAGTTTGAATTTGGCACTTATTATTTGCAAAAGAACAAAATAAATAAATAAAGAAATAATTTAGAAAATTTATCATCAACTATTCCGATTTAAATTTTTTGAACTTTGGAAAAAAAATTTAAAATTGAATAAAAGAAGAGCGAAAGGTGGCCAAACTGTGGGACCCAGCCCTTCACGGCCATAGCTATCGATTAGGCATGTGGATGGGTGTGAGCAGAAAGCTGATTGGTTTGCTTGCATCATTTGCTTTGGCCACAATAATTCATCGAATTAGGTGATACGAAAAGAGAGGAATGATCTATTCTTTAGTTTTTTTTTAGAAAGGAGTTAAAAATTTGGACACCTAAGCTCTTGTAGTTTATCATAAATCTTTATTTAGTTCTTTGATTAAAAAAAAAACCTAAATTACGAACCTAATTAGTGAAAGCTCCAAAGAAGGAGAACAAGAAAAGAGAAAGACGAGAACGGAAACCAGAGAAGAGAAAATATGAAAATGTATATTAACTTGTAAGATAGTACAGCCTTTAATATATAGACATCCTAAGAAGCCTAAGAACCAATAAACAGCTTACACGTGTAAAGAAAGTAACAAAATAAATACGTAAATAACTATTTATCTAATATCCCCCCTCAAGCTGTTATCACCAGCGGTTGAACAAGCTTGTTAGCAAGAAATTTGAACCGTGGAGCAGGTAACGGCTTGGTGAGTAAATCAGCCAATTGATCCTTAGTAGGTATGTGATGAATCTGGATGGTTTTGTCTTTGATGCAATTACGAATGTAGTGACAGTCGACCTCAATGTGTTTGGTTCGAGCATGAAACACAGGGTTGTTTGCTAAGGCGATAGCAGAAGTATTGTCGCAAAATAGAGGAGTGGATTCGGGCTGAGAACAATTTAATTCTTGTAGCAGTCGCCGGATCCATGTGATTTCTGCTGCCGCGGAAGCAAGAGCTCGGTATTCTGCTTCGGTGGAGGACCGAGCCACATCATTTTGTTTCTTTGTACTCCAGGATATGAGAGACGAACCGAGAAAGTTACAGTAGCCCGTCATTGATTTTCGATCCTTTGTATCACCTGCCCAATCGGAGTCGGAGTAGGACTGAAGCACCGGTTTGTCCCGAAACAGAGGAAGACCAATGTGCAATGTGCCTTGGATGTACCGTAAGAGGCGTTTGAGAGCTTCAAAATGTAAAATAGTCGGATTCTGCATATGTTGGCAAACCTTGTTGACGGTGTAAGCGATGTCCGGCCGAGTGAGAGTTAGATATTGAAGACATCCGGCGAGTTGACGATAGAAAGTAGGATTGGAATAAGAAGCAGTTAGACCTTTTATAGAAGATTTTAAATGAGAAGGAGTGGAAACCGGTTTACAATTAATCATACCTGCACGAGTGAGGATACTTTGAGCAAAACGACTTTGAGATAGGTGAAGACCGTAAGCGGTAGGAGTAACTTGGATTCCCAGGAACTGAGACAATGAGCCAAGATCTCTCATTGTGAAGGTTGTGTGCAAATTATCGATGAGCTTGTGGAGAGCTTTGGAGCAAGAACCGGTGAGGATGATGTCATCAACATAGACCAAGAAATATATTTGGACACCGTTGTTGTTGTAAATAAGAAGAGAAGGATCTGAGGAGCTGAGTTTAAAACCGAGTGATTGAAGATGTCCGGTGAGAGTGGCGAACCACTCTCGAGGAGATTGCTTAAGCCCGTAAAGAGCCTTTTTGAGCCGACAAACATGCGTTGGTTTGGTCTGATCAATGAATCCAACAGGTTGTTTCATATAGACCGTGTGACTAAGGGTGCCATGAAGAAACGCGTTGGAAACGTCGAGCTGATGAAGTGGCCATTGACGATGTAAAGCAATGACAATGAGTATCCGAACAGTTGGAATTTTGGCCACAGGGCTAAAAGTTTCTACGTAATCGATACACTGTTCTTGATTGAAGCCTTGCGCGACGAGTCGGGCCTTGTATCGAGAAACTGAGCCATCAGAAAGGTATTTGGTACGAAAAATCCATTTGCATCCCAGAACGTTTTGTGAAGAGTCTGGTGGAACAAGATCCCAGGTGTTTTGAGATTGAAGAGCATTAAACTCTTGCTGCATTGCGTGCTGCCAATGTAGGGATTTAACTGCCTCTTTATAACATTGAGGATCAATATTATCAGTAGCATGAAGAAGACTAAAGATTTGCTTTGGCTTGGAATGCCCTGTTTTGGACCTTGTCAACATTTTGTGACCAGGATAATTATCATCTGTCGGATTGGAGAGAACCGGAACATTGTCTGTTGGAGGAAGATGCATTGGCAGACAGTTGTTGACAGCCGGAGACGGAGTGATATGATTTCGAACCATGCTTGAAGGATGAGAAGATTCAGGAACAGTGATGTTTCTTGAGCAAATTGGCACAAGAAGTAACGGCGGTAGAGAACCTGTGTTTGGTGAGGAACAATTTATTTTAGAGTTAGGAGTAAGGAAATATACCTTCGTAGAATAGAACATGTCGAGAGATGTAGACTCGTCCCGTCTTCGGATCGAGACATCGATATCCTTTCTGAGCAGAGGCATAACCGATAAACGTACAGGCAATAGAGAGCGGTGAAAGTTTATTAGAGTTGTAGGGTCGAAGCCAAGGATAGCATAAGCACCCGAAAACCTTTAAGTGGTTATAAGCAGGTGGCTTCTGAAAAAGAATGTGATAAGGGGATTTGTTCTTGAGGGAGCGAGAAGGCAATCGATTTATGATGTAAGCGGCGGTGTGAAGAGCTTCAACCCATAATGATTGAGGGAAATGAGCATCGATAAGAAGACTGCGCATAGTTTCTAGTAGGTGTCGATGTTTTCTCTCAGCAACGCTGTTTTGAGCCGGCGTGTGAGGACAAGTAAATTGATGGAGAATGCCAGCGTTCGTAAAAAAGGATTTGAATTTATTATTTATGAACTCACCTCCGCCGTCAGAGAAAAAAACTTTAATTGTTTTATGAAATTGAGTTTTAATCATACGGTAAAGTTCAAAAAATTTATCAAACACTTCTGATTTGTGAACGAGCGGAAAAATCCAACAATATTTCGAGTAATCGTCAATAAAAGAAACGTAGTATTTGTAACATTGTGCAGACAACGTGGGTGAAGGCCCCCAAACATCGGAATGAACAAGATCAAAATTAGCATTAGTAACAGAAATAGACGATTGAAATGGTAAACGGCGGCTCTTGGCCAGATTACAAGTTTCACAGTGATTCTTAATTGATCTGTTACAAATTGCAGGAAAAATTTTGCTAACAGTTTGAATCGTCTGAGAAGCCGGATGGCCAAGACGCCGGTGCCATAAGTTCGGTACTTCTTGAGCTGAAAACAAAGCAAGATTAGTGGTAGAGGAAGATAACCGGATTGGATAGAGCCCATTCAGGCAAGGACCTTTAAGCAGAATGTGACCCGTCTTCGAGTCCTGGATTTGAAAATTATCAGCAGAAAACTTGACCGAACAATTATTATCTTTGGTTAGCCGATAAATGGAAATAAGATTGAAGGAAAGATTGGGAACGTGAAGAAGATGATTAAGTTGAAGATTACCTGTAGGTGTAGGAAGGATACCTTTTCCGGTGTGTTGGATCGGCAGTTGATAACCATTGCCGATAGTAATCTGTTGATTTCCGGTATAAGACCGACCGGATTGAAGATTGGTTTGATCCGATGTTAAGTGATTTGATGCACCGCTATCAAGAAACCAATCCGTGGTGTTACTGTTGGCGTCAGACTGAGTAAATAGCGCAGTCTTGATCGATTCTTCGGTGTATGAAGGATCATTACGATACCAACATTTTATGGCTGAGTGCCCCGTTTTTGTACAAATTTGACAGATAATGCTGCTGGAAGCATTCTTGTCTGATCTTGTTCGACCACGGTTAGAGTTTCGACCTCTACCAGTATTGTTCCGTCCGCGAGCTCTTCCGCGGTACGCAGTTAAAGCAGTGGCAGGATCATTGATATGAAGGTGTTGAAGCGCGATGGCATTTTCTTGAGCAATATTCAATTCTTCGCTGCAAAGCAAGGTGTACAAGTCGTCGAGACTAAGGGGTTGAAGATTCGTGCGAATGGACGTTTTGAAAGACTGATATTGAGCGGGGAGACCGTTGAGAGTATAAAAAATGACTTCCTCGGAATCTAAAGGGGAACCCGTAGCAGCAATAGCATCAACAACGGATTTAACAGCAAGAAGATACTGCGACATAGTCTGATTTTTCATAGATAAGTGGTGAAGTTCGTTGCGCAATTGGATGGTGCGAGAGCGAGTATTGGATTGTAAGCGGCGAGCTATAGTATCCCAAATGTCAGCACAATGATCCAACGAAAGCACACAAGGAAGAATAGTGGGAGAAATAACAGAATAAAGAGCGGCGGCCAGATTTTGATCAAGATGATTCCAGGTTTGAAAGGATATTTCGGTGTCGGAAATGGGGCTAGACGGATGAGGGCAGATGCAGCTTCCATCAAGAAACCCTTCAAACCCATTGGCTTTGAAGAGCTTGAAAATTTGGGACCGCCAGATAGGAAAATTCTCAGCGGTGAGGGTGAGCGAGATACCTTTGATGTGAGTCATCAAAAATTTTAGTTGTTGATGCATGATCTGCGAATTAGAAGAACCGTCGGAGCTTTGCCGAGAGTCAGAATTGACCGTGGTGGAGGAGGAATTGGTTGCCATGGCAACCGAAAAGAATGATAAACAAGAAGAGTGAAGAAGAAGACAGGATCAGGTTGCGTCCTGCTCTGATACCATGAAAGCTCCAAAGAAGGAGAACAAGAAAAGAGAAAGACGAGAACGAGAAACCAGAGAAGAGAAAATATGAAAATGTATATTAACTTGTAAGATAGTACAGCCTTTAATATATAGACATCCTAAGAAGCCTAAGAACCAATAAACAGCTTACACGTGTAAAGAAAGTAACAAAATAAATACGTAAATAACTATTTATCTAATAATTAGTACTATTTTGATGCAAAATGTACAAAAATAAATATTATTATTAATTTGTTTAAACATATCAATCAATATTCTCACAAATAGACATGCAAGGAATCCTCTTGTCATCTTAATTGTTCCTCCTAAATAAAATGGAGTTCAATACTATTTTGTATGTGAATTTGTTTTCTATCGCACTAGAACTTAAATTAAGATTTTGTTTGGAATAATTTTTTTACTATTTTCTAAAGCAGTTTTCAAAAACAAAATTTTATTCAAAAAACCTATTTTAAAAAATAGTAAAAAAAATATTCCAAATAAAATCTAAATATATCTAGAAAATAATTTTTTTTAAACTAATATAGAAAATATTTCCTAACATAATAATAAAAAAAACAACAACAAAGAAATAAGTCAAATAACAAGAAAACAGAAATTGTTATTGCATTTTGAAAAATAAAGCATTAAATAAGTTATCTCAAATGAAATTTAAGTTAAAATTTTTATTAAGCCAAGCCATTTTATGAACCAACTTCATAACTAAATTTGATGAGCTAATAAATCAAATTTGAGCCACTTTTAACTCAGCTTTTCTAACCACCTATGAAATTTACCTTAAAATAATTAAAATTAAGGGCTTAAATTTAAATTCTTTAAAAATCTAAAAATCCTAATTATCATCCTTTATCTTGACTTTTTTTCCTCATTATTTATATTTCAATTTCTCAAAATTTTCCAAATTTCATCACTACAAATCCTTCAACTACCATTATCTTCTCTTTTTCATAAAACGAGCTGCCATACAAGCCAACTGAATCTCATAAAATTAAACTCAATTATCAATTAACTAATCTCATGTTTAAGTCAGAGGCAACTCAAATCTTCTAAAACCAAGGCTAAATTTCAAGTCATTGAAAGAAACTCACCACAAGGAATTCATTATAGGCCATTATAGCTATGATCAACAATTGTAAGAGCACACAAAAACATAAGACACTTAGGGCAAATGTTGAGAAGCCTCTACTTGTAAACACTTATGCACACCATTCATCATTCTTTACAACAAACTAAATTGCCTATGCTTGTTCTTTCCTTGGGAAGAAGTCACAAATTCTAGTAGAATATATACATAAATGTACACATTAACCAGGCCATTTCATAGCTGAATAGTTTTTTTTTTTTTTTTATCACCTCAATCTGTAGGATGAAATTTACTAAGAAATAGATGAGATTTGAACCAAAAGATCATGAGGACAAGGTAGAGCTGATCTTTGGTTGAATCCAACTATAATGGGAAAAAAAAATTGTCTGGATATCGTTAGATTTCATCTAGAATAGTTGAATTTGTTTTGAGATTAGTGATATATAATATAAGAAATTTATATTGCACTTAGATCTCAAATTAAATCCAATGATTTTGAAACCCATCCTGATATAATTTATATAAAACATTTGGACATAATTTTTGTTATCATCCAGCTCTTATGCATCCAAATTTTTCTTCTTTTTTTTTCAAGAT
The DNA here is from genome assembly GCA_022539455.1 of Dendrobium nobile. Classification (NCBI taxonomy): domain Eukaryota; kingdom Viridiplantae; phylum Streptophyta; class Magnoliopsida; order Asparagales; family Orchidaceae; genus Dendrobium; species Dendrobium nobile. The sequence goes on along the minus strand of CM039733.1, from coordinate 4,708,565 downwards.
AACCACAGGTCCTTTTACTTTTTAGGCTTTGAGGACTTAACTAAAAAAGCCAGTGCTTTCTCTTGGTTATCCTACCAGGTAAATCTGCACAATTACAATAAATTCATTTAGTACAATTATACAACAGAAGGGCAGTAAAATCTAAACAAATAGAGGCTTCATTTGAGACAGCTTTCCAACTGCTTCCTAAAATAGCATTTTAGTACAAAAATTAAAACCTTTGTACTAAAAAATTGCTTTAATAAGTAGTAAGAAAGCCGTCCCAAACAAAGCCAGAGTCCTTCATCCTTACCATCGGTTCCATATAAGGAATTATAATGCACTTCGCTCCAGAAGCTCAGCCAGAGCTCTGTAAAAAAGGTTAAGGAGAAAAGTTACAACTAGTGAAGGCATGAACGAGTGAACAATTACAAGAGGAAAAGCAAATAGGGAGCAATAGGTAAGTTAAGTGGAACATGTGGTTTTGTTTTTATTAAACGAAATATTGGTGGTTACTTAAGTTCTTTGGTTGGCCATGAAGTTCAGTCCTAGGAAACTTGCAAATTGCAGTTATGAGAAGAAAATCTTTTTAGTACAAAAAAATTTTGAACAAGAAATTTTTTACTAAAAAACTGTTTTAAAAAATAGTAAAAAAAACTATTCCAAATGGAGCCAAAATCTAATTCAAAAATAGCGAGCAAAATAATGATAATAATAAAAGAAGGCTGGTGAGTAATAACACACAAAAGTCTTTTTAGCTCTACCTCTACCTTTCGTAATATAAGTCAAATCTAATACATATATTTTTCTAATTGGGGACTTTCAAAGAGAGCAAAAATACATGAAGTTTAAAAGATTACCCAAAATCCCTTTTTCACAGATGTTCAATGAATAGAAAATAAAAGTATATGTTGTTTGTATTTTGAATGGAGATATTGAATTAATTCTATCAAAGGTAAATTCACGACATTGTTCTATCATCATCTAATATATAGTTTTAAGTGCCTCATTCCCATATTGTGTATACAATAAATAATGGAGAAGACGGCAGGAACTCAAGTAACTGCGGAAATTTAGCCTGAGAACCAGCATCTTATTCCATCTCTGATCTGCTAATTAAGTGCTTCTGGCTCTGAAGACTCCTCTTATTATTCACACAGAACTAAGGCTAATAATAATGTTGCTAAGAAAAAAATGTGAGGATTTCTTGTAAATGAGAAATTATAGCGTACCTTTAGAAGGACTTTTTTCCTTGGGAACAATTTCAATAAGACAGTTATCCTTGAATGATGTAAGCAAGCAAATTTTGGCAGCAAACTGTAATGAAAATGAACACCATCAATATATAACTAATGGGCATGAAAAAAATCAATTGGTTAGACGATGATACAAAATGTTCAAACATATTCAATTCCTTTCACATTTTTCCTCCCATTCGCTGCTCTTTTGTGCTCCAGGTTGCCAGGGTATACCAAAAATGCAATCAGAAATGAGATCATGGAAAGAAAAAATCAAATGAGGACTTTTTTCCTCAGGGACTTTTTCTCCTCAAATCTTCTTATCCAGCCGAGTTTCATGAGCTAGATAAAATGAGTTGGTTCAAGCATTGACAATGCTAAGTCAGGTAGAGCATCCTTAGGGAATTCTTCTGTCAAGTGTCAACTAAAGCTAATTGTAATGAAAATTAGATGTATATTTCTTTAATCTCTTCCGTCGCGTAGGTTTTCTCACCTATGAAAGACTCCTTTCTCAAAGAAAAGCCTCACTTTATGAATGGAAAAATTATATATTTATCAACATTTCTTTCAAGAAAGCGGAGTAAAATTTTGAGGTTTTCTATCCCTTGTGAGGAATGTGGGTAGAAATGTTATTGGCGGCAGGGGTATATCAAGAAGTCTAGCCATCGTGCTCAAATTTCCAGACTTTGGGTTGACAATTAGGGCATCAATGTTTAGTTACATACAAAGGAAGTACTTGTTATGCTTCTCTGATCTTGTAAATGAGCTATCATGGAAAGGTGAAGGGGCGAGACCTCTATGCCGCTAATAAGAATCAATTTGGATCAATTTGGATCAACTGCAGTATTTTTATAAAGATGGTTGTGAAGCTGTTATGAGGTAAGCAATTTTGTTTTAAATTCTGATGCGACTTGGAAGCAAAAATAGCAAATTAGATAAGAAGAAATTGCATGAATACAAGTATGGGGGCAGATTTTTTATTACTCCAATAATAACAAAATATACAATTGATCTACTATTCGAGAGGTAGATCGGTTCTCCCACAAACCCTAATCGCCGCTAGGAACAACTTTACAAAGAACTATAGCAAATACAATCTCATAATGAAAGTAAAAAAAACCCAATTAACCCTAATATAATCCTTCATACTTCCCTTCCAAATCTTAATTCAAAATCAACCCGCTTTCCCTAAATAAAACATTTCTTAATTCAAATCAGTCATCTACTATTCGAGAAGTAGATCAGCTCTCCCACAAATCCTAGTCACCGCTAGGAACAACTTTAGAAAGAACTATAACAAACACAATCTCATAATGAAAGTAAACCAACCCAATTAACCCTAATATAATCCTTTTTACTTCCCTTCCAAATATGAATTCAAATCAACCCTCTTTTCCTAAATAAAATCTTTCCTAATTCAAATCAACTCTCTTTTCCTAAACTAAAACCTTCCTAAACAACTCCCCATTGATTCATCCTTTTTTTGTAACTTTCTTACATAATGAATACTAGCTCTCCTGGGCCCCACAAGAGGGGGCCGAGCTTCCCCCTCATGCTGCCCTTGGTTCGGCCCAACGACATGGTTGTTCGGCCTAGGTTGGGCTGGCTGCTCTAGACCGAGCATATCAATACCCCCCTCCACACACACACACAGACACATCAAAGATGCACCTTATTCTCAAGCTAGAAGGATAAAAATGCCTCCTAATCATCTCGTATGGCTCACATATGCCTTTGTACTCCGGCAATTCCACTTGATTAGTACCTCTCGTGCTCTTGTTTCCCCTCGACGCATCCCTTCTACTTCCAAGGGTTCCAAAATGACCTTCATATTTTCTGTCAAAGTCGGGGGTAGTGAAGATGGTTGTGATCTCTGATTGCACGCCTCAACTTTGAGATATGAAATACTGGGTGCAATGCTAACGAAGGTGCTAATCTCAGTCGATAGGCCACTGCTGCAATATGCTCCAAAACCTCGTAAGGTCCAAAGTATCGTGGGGACAATTTCTCATTCATCCTCCATGCTAGTGTCTTCTTCTGGTAGGATCTCATCATATCTCCTAGCTCAAAGTGTACTTCTCTCATGTACTCATCAGCCTTACACTTCATGATCTATTGGGCCCTTAATAGATGTCCCTTAAGCTCTATTAAATATCATATCCCTCTCCTATAAGTACTGGTCTACATTGGATACTGGTGTAGTGATATGCACATAATGTATCAAATGATATGTATCTCTCCCATAGAGAATCCTAGAAGGGTGGTCTGTGATGTTGAATTATACTAAGCATTGAACCAATACAAAACCCAAGCAATTCACTTTTCCCAACTCTTTGGTGTATCTGATACAAAACATCGTAAATAGGTCTCCACGCTTTTGTTGACCACCTCCATTTGGCCATCTGCCTGGGGATGGTATGATATACTTTTCTTCAGAACTATCCCTTATAAACAGAATTAACAACTCCTTCTAGAAATACTGAGGAACACCTTGTCTCTATCTGACACAATGGATTTTAAAAATTCATGTAAGAGCATCACCTCTAGTATAAAAGCAGTAGCCACAAAGACTGCGATGCAAAGGTGCTTCGAAGAGCAAGTGTGCATACTTGCTCAGACAACCCACTACTACTAGTATCACAGAAAATCCCTCAAAATGCGACAACCCCTCAATAAAGTCCATCGTCACCTCCTCCCATACCCTCTCCGGCAGAGTTAAAGGTTGTTAATCTTCTTGGGGTCATGGCCCAGTACTTGTGTCACTGGCACACATCAAATCTCGTCACCTAGTCCTCTGCATCTCTTAACTCCTGAGTTTCCTCCAACTGTGCTGCTGTGAAACTCCTACAGCAACTTGGGAATGTAACCCGATGTCCTCGACAAAATGAATCGCCCTTGATGTAGCAGTTGGTGCCCCTCGGCGTGCAACCAGGATAACTATTTGGGTCCTGCAATAACTCGACTCTAATCTTCCTCAGACCCTCACCTTGTTTGCTCTCCTGTCTCAGGGCTTCCCAGTTTAGGACCATAAGTATTGATAGTTTTGTTAATTGTGGTTCGTCTGTCTTTCTTGATAGTGCATTTGCAGCCTTGCTCTCCAATCCTGGGCGGTACTGGATCTCAAAATAATATCCAAGTAACTTGGATGACCACCTCTGATGCTCCTCAGTCACCATATTCTGCTCCAACAGAAACTTCAAACTCCTTTTATTTATCCTGACAATAAAGTCTCATCACTTTTAGATGGCTAAGACAATCGACATCAGCTCCAGCTCATATATAGACTTGAGCCTCACCCTGGTCGTGAGCACCTGGCTGAAATAAGGAATGGGTCGATGATCCTACATAAGTACTGCCCCTAGTTTGTATCCTGATGCATCCGTCTCCACCACAAATGGTATGCTAAAGTCAAGAAGTGCTAATACTGGCACGTTGACCGTGACTTTCTTCAGCTGCTTGAAGGCCTATATTGCTACTTCCCCCCAATTAAAATTGTTCTTCTTTAGCTTCTTAATCAGTGGTCATGCTCTCGTACTATACTCTTGCACAAACTTCCGGTAGTATCTGGTGAGACCTAAGAACCTTTTCAACTCATTCAAGTTCTTAGGTAAAGGTCAATCTAACGTAGCCTCAATCTTGAACTAGTTTGCTGCTACCCCTGCTTTGCTCACAAAATGACCTAGGTACATCACTTGTGGTTGTGCAAATGAACATTTCTTTAGGTTGGTATATAGATGGTGCTCCCTCAAAGTCTTCAGTACAGTCCTCAGGTGACCCATATGTTCTGCCTCCCTATAACTATAGATCAGGATGTCGTCAAAGAATAACAAGACAAACTTCCTGAGATAAGGTTGAAAAATCTGATTCATGAGGGACTGAAAAGTGGCTGGAGCATTGGTAAGGCCAAAAGGCAATACAAAAAACTCGCAATGACTCTCATGAGTCCTGAAAGCTATCTTGTGGACATCCCATCCCCTGACTTCATTCTAATTTGGTAGTACCCCGACTTTAGGTCAATCTTCAAGAAGAGAATCATCCCAAATAGTTCATCTAGCAGCTCATCAATCACAAGAATAAGAAATTTGTTTAGCACAGTTTCCTTGTTTAGAGACCTATAGTCCACGCAAAACCTCCGACTGCCGTCATTATTTTTCACTGGTAAAATTTGGCTGAAAAAAGAGCTCACACTGGGCATGATAATTTGTGCTCAAGCATCTCTCTAATAAACCTCTCTATCTCATTATTATGAATCTGCGGGTATTGGTACAATCCGACACTGATAAGAGAAGCACCTTCCTTCAAGGTAATGGCGTGCTCGTGCTCCTTGGGTTGGTAATCCGCTAAGCTGCTGAAAAACCTCAGGAAACTGCTGTAGAAGCTGATATACACACTCAAGGACCTCAATCGGCTTCAAATCTCGGACCTTGTCTAGGCTATACAACTCCACCAAGTAGCCTAGTCCTGCTCCCTATATCGCCTTGACCATGATTTTGAGTGAAATCATAGTTCTACACAAGCTGCCATCTCTCCAAAATCTAGCTTTGATACAAATTCGATGCTACTTGGAAGCAAAAACAACAAATTAGATAAGAAGAAATTGTAGGAACACAAGTATGGGGCTAATTTTTATTACTCCTCGAATAATAACGAAAGATATAATTGATCTACTATTCAAGAGGTAGATCAACTCTCTCACAAATCCTAACCGTCACTAGGAACAACTTCAAAAAGAACAACAGCAAACACAATCTCATAATGAAAGTAAAACAACCCAATTAACCCTAATATAATCCTTCAAACTTCCATCTCAAATCTAAATTCAAATCAGCCTTCTCTCCTTAAATAAAATCTTTCTTAATTCAAATCAGCCATATTTTCATAAATTAAAATCTTTCTAAATAGCTCCCCCTTGATTATTCCTTCTTACATTATGAATAAGAGCTCCTCTAGGCCCCACAAAGGAAGCCGAACCCTGATTCCGCCCAACAACATGGCTTGTTCGGCCTGGGTTGGGCCGACTGGCTGGGTTGGTCTGGGCAGGACTAGTTTGGTTGATCTGGGCCTGGCATATCAAACTCTTAATCCAAACATTTTGCTTGTTGATTTCTTTCATATCTTACTACTGATTAATACCTAAAGATAAAATTGTGAGTGAAGCAAAAGATGAGATGGGAGTTTAATTAAGAAACGAGTGCTTAGCATCAACAAAGTCACTAACAAGTAAGTTGACATTATAAAAATAATAATGTTCAGATATATGAATGATAAAACAAGGATGAATAGACAACTAAAAAGACAAAAAAGGATGAAAAGACAAAATTATATATATATATATATATATATATATATATATATATATATATATATATATATATATATATATATATATATATATATATATAGCATAAGTAACGTAGTTAAGAAAATTGTTAAATATAATAAACTTGGGGCTTCTTTTGTTGCTTGTGGATAGAAAATGCTACTAATCTATTTTCTATGAAATGATGTTCATTGTGAGAAAATTTTGAGAAGTTTTGTGAAGCACGAAGTCATTGCTTATTTCTAGCTACACCTAACCAAATAATGGACATAACAAGTTTTATTATTTTCAAAATAAGTTTCCTAACTTCAAGCAATTAAATGAAGCCTTACATGTTTTAAGCATGTAAAATGGGTACCAATGGCACAAGGAAATAAAATTATTGTGAAGGGAAAAGAATAAAAATGGATGGACTAATGATTAACAGTTAGAAATGTGCAAAATAGGACGAATTGAAACTTGAATTAACGCACAAAACACTAGAGAGTGAATGGTAAATAAGGATTCCTAAATGCAGTGGGATAGAGCTCATGGCAATGATTTGATGATAATAATGATGTTGATCGATCTTGAAGGAAGCATATCTTGTTCTTTTGGTTGGGATCTTTGGTAATAGGCGGTTGAACAAAACACACAAACATGAGGGCATAATGAAAAAAGCTACATAGTTGTGCATCTATTCAAGGGAAAATAAACTCATGCATGCATCCATGCATGCAAGCTAATCACAAAAGTATAATAAAAGCAATATGAAGCATACCCGATCTGCTGTTGCTTGCAGTGTTACATGATCTCCCCATTCACCAGATCTGCAATCAGGCAATAATTTTCAGGGGAAAATGACAAAACTTTATAAATATAAATTTTTACTTAATTCAGGTGACATGAAAAGACGAGCTGAGAAGGAAAACCTTTTCATATATTTCAGGTACGTTTTATAATCCATTGGAACATAACTTTCATAAAGCTTCTGGAAATGTTTAAGCTGGAAAAAAAAAATTGCCAGGATCAACATTTTCATGAACTGACTATGATCTTAACAACAGAAAGATAATCCAACAAAACCGTAGTGCCACATTAGATAACTATTAACCAGATGCAGACTTTTTGTTGGGAAAAATGTTCCCCTTAATTGATATTAATTTCAAATCCATGCAGACTCCAAGTACGAGCATAAAAAAGCCCCAAATGAAACCCAAATAAATAACCAGCAAAATCCTTATTGTCATACTGCAGTCATTAATCAGCACACCTACCTAAGAAAGTGTAATCTTTACGAGTTTTCTAAAAATGTGCTAATTTTAAAAAGATTGATGGAAGATTGCATTGGATACCACTTTTTTCAAGCTATTTAAAAACTATGAAGAGCGCATTAAACCCTATCGATGTAACCAGCTTGCATGTTTTTCCACAAGTTCAATAATTTGGCACCTGCAAGACATGAGGAAAAAGTTTACGAAAATAATACCTGCTTCACAACCTCCTTCCTCACATGTTTGTGATAATCAGGATTACGGAAAAGCTGGTCTGCTAAAGCTCTAAACTGCATTAACCACAACAATACATGAAAATAGCTACAAATTTTAGGTAGAGTGCAAATAAGATAATATTGATAACTTAGCTGCAGGTTCATTCAATGTACAAACAAAGATTGTGAAAATCAAAGCTAAATATTATTGACAAAAGCATGAAGCCATGAATGAACCTGGCAATTTCCATCTCCTTCCACTCGTAATTCAGCTAAACCATATGTTGCTAGTCTGAAAAAGTTAAACAAGAAAAAATAATCAGGTCCAAGGGCATTAGAAAGCACGATTCGTTCTAAGAGAAAGGCAGATAATAGCTATATGTCACATTTATATGAAATATCCTAACAAGGATGCATACGGATAAAACCTAAAAAAGCATATGTGTGATAAGAGAAGCCTCCCAAGCTTTTTCTGCACCCTTCTCAAGATTCAACTTTAATATGCCAGCAGCCAAAGATGATGAGCACGGAAAGAAAAAGAATGCCTGAACTTTCCCTTAAATTCACTTTGTTCTATAATGCGCAGAACTCAATCATGAAATCATTGTAGCATCAGATTTTATCAACTTCTACTACAGCTGATAAATTCAAGGTATAATAGATATATTAAAGACAAAAAAAATTTGTGGCTCCAAAAATTTACGCCACAATCTCTCCGCATTGGGAGAGTTTTAATGGATGTGCCAAGTCAAATTAGATTATGCTCTCAGTTCATGAGGACTTTATAATTTGAATTTAGAGGTTTTTTAGGTGCAAACTCCTATAGTTAATTACCTCTCTCGATAATTAGAGAACACTTTTAATTAAAGTTAGTCATTAGATAAACACTAAATATCGAGCATATAGTAACAAAATATTTACTATTGGATTTAGAATTTCCCACCATGCACTTAAAGCGGATGGTGGGGATAATGATGACAAACTTGATCAAGATTTCATGACTTCGTCGTTTCAGAATACTATGGTCCTTAGTCTACTTAATAAGAGGAGATAGTCGATCCAACATGACCAAAGAATCCTTATCGACAGCTTGAGTTGTTTCGGTTAAGCGTACCTTGTAAACATAGAATGAGTGTTTGTCTAACATGACAAATTTAAATCAATCTTAACTAATAGAAGGTTTTATGCCCCATCACGTATATTCTATGTTTCATTACTCAAAAATCTTTAGCGATCGAGGAACTTGCGGCCTCTAGCCATGACTGTAATTTAATAGTATTTTTCCACGACAAAACCACCCATTCAGAGAGTCCCGATCATAACCATTTACATGCTATGTCATTTGACGACAAAACCATCAATTAGAGAGCACATATCATGTCCTTAATTAACGGAAGATTATTTAAAATGAATCTTAGCAATACGCTTAGTAAGATATTTACTCTTTGTAAGTTAAGATTATTCTCAAATTTATCACCCTCGTCAAACGGTAGCAGAAAATAGAATAATTTTTGCTTTAAACTTTAAGGGAATAAATTTTACAAGAAATATTTTGAATTTTGATAAAAGTTGAAATTTTAAATTTTATTGGAATTTAAGCCCCAAGTTATTAACTTTGGAATTTGGTAGCATTTTGAAAATCATGTAATCTCCTCCGATTAACATGTTCTGTCGATACGATCATCATCAGGGTAACATTAAAATCATTTAAAAATATTTCTATTGGCGTTGAAAAAAAAATCATTTTTAAAAAGTGACATTTATGCTTGATATCCACTTTCAATATGACCATCATTGAGATGACATTGAAGTCACTTAAAAATATTTGTATTTGCAATCTGAAAAATAGATTTTGAGAATTGATCCATTCGGTTAAGATTTACTTTAAACACGATCATCATCGGAGAGTTTAAATATTTTCACTCTGATATTTTCGACTTTGTCAACTCTGCTAGCAGGATGAGGATAGCAATCTCAAAGCTCGAGTTTAGGAGTTCAGTGTATTTGATCGAAGCACATACGAGAACTTTAAGTTCAATTTAAAAAAGCAATATAGTTCAACTCGTTTTTCACCCAGCGTAGTATTCTCAAACTTTTTATTAAAGCGACTACCACGTTTGTCGAGCACATAAGGGGGTTCTTAATTATTTTCGATGAATTTACAAAATTCACTTGCACTTCGTTGCATTTGCACAGTGCATTCACATGTTTTCAATATATTTACATGTTTTTCGATATGCTCATGTGATGTACTTTCACCCTTATTTTTTTTGCATTTGTATAGCGTATTTGTCCACTTTCATGTATTTGCATGCTTTTTTATGTGCTCACGTGAGACACTTCAATGCTTTTTTGTGCATTTTCCTAGCACATTTGCATATTTTTTTCCATATACATTATTAATTATTATTATTATTTCAAGATAATAGTATGTTTTTCGACATAATTACATGCTTGTCGAGACACTTGCATGCTTTTCAATATAATGAAATATTTCTCAAGGCAACAACATGCTTTCCGAGATAGTTGATCGTCATTGAGCCATGTCTTTTACATAGCCTCGTCATCAAAAAAAATCTTCTAATTAGCCATACAGTTTCGTCACTCTATGGCAAACTTAATTTTGCTCATGCAACTGAAGATTGCATTCTGCATCTTGCTCTCTAGAGATGTTATTTGCACATATATCATAATTGAAGTTGTGCTGCTATGCACTTGAAGTTAGCTAATGCAAATAAAGAATTAAAAACATAATGTGAAGGACAAAAATTAACCAACAAAAATTTTGATTACCTCTCGGAGAGCCTTTCATGGTCCAAAGTTGCATTATTAATGTCTGGTATTTTTCCATTAATTCGAGGAGTAAGCTGTAATGTTGCAATCTCTATGTATGAGTATTCAAAACAAGAGAAGTGTAGATTAGTGCTAATAGAGCATCAACATTCATAAGTAACAGTACACAACAGTGTTGAATCATAATGTTTCCATACCACCTAAATTGGATTAATTATTCTGTGCAGACGTCGAAAGCCGTCCGGAGACCAACCAGAATGTGCCACGTCACTCCTTGCTCGGTACTGCTGACGTGGCGTATTCTAGTTGGTCTCCAGACGGCATACTGCATCCAATCTCTGAACAAAATAATTTCTCCCTAAATTGACATTAAAAAGGGTGATTTATCATTTATTTTTTGCAACAACTAGTAACAAAGTAATGAAATATAATTGGCTTTCCAATCTAACTAGATAAAGTATGTCCCTTAAACTAAAGGTTCGGAAGAAATAAAAAAACAACTTAAAGGATGCATATGAAGATAATGATAGGAAATACTTGATTTCAAGTATTTCCTAATCACTTTGGCAACAAAAACAAGAACAATTGCTGTCCACAGCAGGAAAACAGCCCAAAACTGAAGGTAAACAGAGAAAAATTGCAGCAAATGTGGAGAAAAGACTTGTATTTTACTAATAGATGCAAGGAAAATAGCAAAGATACAAGGATCCTCTATTCGAGAAGAGGATCGCACTCTCCTAATCTCTAGAATACGATCTAGAGCTCAAATCAACCAGAAGAACAAAAGAAAACTTCTCAACAAAATCACATAACCTTAATCTCTCCTTTTCTCCCTACTTAATGCATACAATTCAAAAATAACCTAAAAGGACCTAATTGCCCTTGCTCCCACTTCTTTTGGCTCCAGGAAACAAATTCAAAACTAAGTGGACCCCACCAAACCAACGCCTCATTCTTCCGCCGGCTCCCCTACTCTGTCCGCCTTTTCCTTCCGCCTGTAGACAAACCGAGCGGGCCCAATGGATTGGGCCGGCTGGACCGGTCCAAAGAGGACTGGTCTAACATTACCGCCCTCCCAAAGAACCACCTTGTCCTCAAAGTGGAAGTCAGGGAACTGTCGCTTCATTCGCTCGTATGGCTCCCACGTGGCCTCGTAGTCAGGGAGATTCTTCCATTTGATTAGGACTTCTGTGGCTCCATCTGCTTTCTGACGAACCTCCATGAGCTCCAAAGGTTCTAGTATTATCTCCATCTCTTCAGTTAAGGTCCCTGGTAAATTCGTACTGGTAGCATAATCCCCAATGGCTCTTCTCAGCTGGGATACATGGAAAACGGGGTGGATCGTCGCCGTAGGTGGTAGCTGCAAACGATATGCCACAGCTCCAATTTTTGCCAACACTTCATAAGGCCCAAAATACCGTGGAGCAAGCTTCTCATTTCTCCGATTGGCGACCGTTTTCTGTCGATATGGGCAGAGTTTCAAATAAACCTTCTCGCCCACTTCAAACTGAATATCCTTTCGATGCCCATCAGCCTGTTTCTTCATAATCTGTCGAGCCCTCAACAGATGTCTCTTTAACTCTTCCAGTGTCTTGTCCCTTTCTTCCAAATACTCCTCTACTGCAAACACAGGCATGCTGCTACTCCCAAAATGCACCAAGTGGGGTGGTTCCCTTCCGTACAACACCTTAAATGGGGTCATCTGAGAAGCTGAATGAAAAGAGGTGTTGTACCAGTACTCGGCCCATGACAGCCATTTAGCCCATAGCTTGGGTGTCTCTGATGCGAAGCATCTCAGATAAGTCTCCAGGCTCCGATTGACCACTTCTGTTTGACCATCTGTCTGTGGGTGGTAAGCCGTACTCCTTTTCAACACCGTCCCCTGTAGTCTGAACAATTCTTTCCAGAAATGGCTGAGGAACACTTTATCCCTGTCTGATACTATCGCCTCGGGCACTCCGTGTAATCTGACTATCTCCCTGATGAAAACTGCTGCTACTGTCACCGCAGTGTATGGATGACGTAGAGGAATAAAGTGAGCATATTTGCTCAATCTATCCACTACCACCAAAATCACAGTGAATCCCTCAGAACGGGGTAGCCCATCAATGAAGTCCATAGAGATCTCTTCCCAGACCCGTCCTGGTAACGCCAAAGGCTGCAGTAGCCCCCCTGGTGACATAGCTAAATACTTATTTCTTTGGCAAATCTCGCACCTGGATACCATCTCTTCCACATCTCTGTGCATACCTTTCCAGTACAGCTCTGCCGCTAGTCTCCTATAGGTTTTTAGCACTCCTGAATGACCTCCCACTGCAGTTCCATGGAACTCCTGAAGTAATTGTGGGATGTGTACTGACGTTCTGGGCAACACAAACCTCCCCTGATACAACAATCTCTCCCCCTCCAACTAGTACCCTGGATGGCCTCCCTCATTCTTTAATAAGCCAGCTATGATCTTGCTTAGTTCCTCGTCATTGGCACTCTCCTCCTTTATGGCTTCCCAATCTAGCATCATTGGGACTGACACAGCTACTGTTTGCAGCTCCCCCATGCACCTGGACAAGGCATCTGCTGCCTTATTTTCTACCCCTGGCCTGTACTGAATCTCAAAATCATACCCGAGCAGTTTAGATAGCCATCTCTGATGCTCCTCTGTCACCATGCGCTGCTCCAGCAAATATTTTAGGCTCCGTTGGTCGGTTCTGACGATGAAATGTCTTCCGAGTAAGTAAGGACGCCACTTTTGGATAGCCAAAACAATTGCCATCAACTCCCTCTCATAGACCGATTTCAGCCGGGCTCTGGCAGTCAACACCTGGCTGAAATATGCAATGGGCTTGTGACTCTGCATCAACACTGCTCTTAGCCCGTATCCTGATGCATCTGTCTCCACTATAAAGGCCTGAGTAAAATCCGGTAAAGCTAAGACCGGCACTGTGGTCATAGCTTTCTTCAACTGCTCAAATGCTGTCGTAGCTGCCTCCCCCCATAAGAAGCCATCTTTCTTCAACTGCTCTGTGAGTGGCCAAGCTATAGTGCTGTATCCCTTCACAAATCTTCTGTATTACCCTGTAAGCCCTAGGAATCCCCTCAATTCCTTTAGATTTTTGGGCAATGGCCACTTAAGCATGGCTTCAATCTTGGACTGATCTGCTGCTACCCCTTCCTTGGATACCACATGACCCAGGTACTCCACACTAGCTTGTGCGAAGCAGCACTTCTTCAAGTTAGCTCTCAGCTGGTTCTTCTGGAGAACCTCTAACACCTTCTTCAAATGCCCCCAGTGCTCTTCCTCTGTTCTGCTATACACTAAGATGTCATCGAAGAATACCAGAACAAATCGCCTCAGATACTGTTTGAAAATCGTATTCATGAGTGCCTGGAAAGTGGCTGGAGCATTGGTGAGGCCAAAGGGCATCACCAGGAACTCATAGTGGCCCTCATGAGTTCTAAAGGCGGTCTTGGGTACATCTTCTTTCTTCATTCGAATCTGATGGTATCCAGATTTCAAGTCGATCTTGCTGAAAATCATCGTTCCACTCAATTCATCCAACAATTCGTCAATCACTGGTATAGGAAACTTATCAGGTACCGTTTCCTTGTTGAGTGCGCGGTAGTCTACACAAAATCTCCAACTGCCATCCTTCTTCTTTACCAATAGAACAGGACTAGAGAATGGGCTGGTGCTGGGCCTGACAATCCCTGCTTCCAGCATTTATCTGATCAACTTTTCTATTTCATCCTTTTGAAACTGAGGGTAACGGTAAGGTCGCACGCTAACCGGCGACACTCCCTCCCTTAATGTGATGGCGTGCTCCTGCTCCCTGGGTGGTGGCAACCCTAGAGGGGGTTGAAAAACCTCCTCGAACTCCTGGATCAAGGGCTGCACATAGAGGGGTATGTCTCCCCCTTCCTCCCCACTCGCTCCCTCTAAGCTGTGTAATTCCACTAAGTAGCCTTCCCCTTCCTCCTGGATTGTCTTGATTAGGGATTTCAGAGAAACCCCTGCTTTGGTCAGCCCTGCATCCCCTTGAATCACTGTTTTCCTTCCACCCTTCACCAACTCCATCCGCAGTGTGCCCCAATTGATTTTGGTTTCCCCCAACGTCTGTAACCACTTCATCCCTAGGATGACATCCGTACTCCCCAATTCCAGGGGAAGGAAGTCTTCCTTCACTTGTATGCCTTGAATCTTCAGCACCACTCCTTTGCAGATTCCTCTTCCCATTTCTACCTTCCCAGTGCCCATCATCACCCCATAGCCTCCAGTATCCACTAACTTCATCCCCAACAACTCCACAATTTGGGTGGAAATGAAATTGTGGGTTGCCCCACTATCAATCAACACCACGACCCCATGGTCAGCTATATCTCCCTTCACCTTCATAGTGTGATTCGGAGTGAATCCCACTACAGAGTTGAGAGAGACTTCTGTCACATCCAGATGCATCTTTTCCTCCATCTCTGAATCGCTTCCCCCACCCTCTTCGTCTTCTTCGTCTTCACAAACGAGGAGAACTTGAAGAGTTTGATCCTTGCACTTGTGCCCTGGCATGTATTTCTCATCACATCGGAAACACAACCCTTTTGTTCTTTTCTCTTGCATTTCTTTGTCAGTGAGCCTCTTAAACTGTCCCCCATTTCCTCCTTCTATTGCTTTTTCCTTTGGAACTTCTTTCATCCCTCCTGTGGAAGCTCCCTTGGTGGATAGGTGGGTAGTTGTCCACCTATAAGTGCCTCCTGAGCTACTACTACTCCTCGCTCCCTTTTTCAGATTCTTTTGATTTTCAACCAACTGTGCAAGTTTCATGGCCTCCCCTAGGTCCCTGGGCATCAGGACCTTCACCGCTGCTCGCACCTCGGCCTTTAACCCTTTCATAAAATTGCCCTCCAGCACCGTTTCGGACAAGCGCTCCACTCTGTGGGCCAGATGCTCAAACCTCTCTCGATAGTCTGCCACAGACCGCTCCTGAACTAGGGCAAAGAACTGCTCGTAGAAGTCTCCTCCCCGATCGGTTTGGAAACGCTCTAACAAACTGTCCTTGAATTCTCCCCAGCTCCTGATAGGTCTCCTCTGATCTCTCCACTGGTACCAAGAGAGTGCCTTCCCTTCCAGACACAAACCCGCTGCCGACAACTTCTCCTCCTCTGTCAATCCGTTAACAGCAAAGTACCTCTCCACTTTGTAGATCCACCCATAGGCATCCTCCCCTTCAAAAATTGGCATTTTCAATTTTCTCACCTTCCGATCCCCGCCATTCCCCCTTAATCCTCCATAGTTTCCCCTCTCCCATGTGCCTGGACCCCCCCACGTATCCCGATCTTCCCTTGCTCTGCCCTGTCCCAATCCCTCTTCAAAATCTCCTCTCCGATCTTCAAAAATTGCTTCCCGGCGCCCCTGAAAACCCCCCTGATGCTCCCAACCAGCCCCTATGGGTTCCCCACCTTCATAGCCTTATCTTTCCATATACCTTCCTCCTCTCTCCTCTCTCTGGAAAGGCTCCAGATGAGGTCTTCCCCTACTCCCTTCCACGATTTCCACTTCCTCTTCCTCCCGATGGATTTCAGAGTTGGCGTTCTTCGCTGCGGGCCCTTTTGCATCAGACGCCGCCGATTGGGTTTGAAACTCCAACATCTTTTTCATCATATCCCGCAGATCGGCCACTTGTCCTTCCATGGAGGACATTCTTTCTTCTACGGTTTCCTTGATTTGATTTATCTCTCCTTCAATCCTCTCCTCCAAAGCATCCACCTTCTTAGCCGCCATCTCCTACGGCTTTATGGAAGGAATTGGGTTTTTTCATCTAGATTTGAAGTTTTATTAAGCTTGTTACGCGGAAAAGTTTTCTGAGTTAGTTGCAGAACTTGCTTTCGAATTCTGATTAAGAATGGGTTTTGCTATTGTAGGGCATATTAGTTTTACTTACATTTAGCAGCAAGGATTTAATTAAGGCTTGAGTAGTTTTCTTCTGGAGCGCTGCAGCTATTGGTGCCTGTTTTTGCCCCAAGTTTTGATAAATTCTAGTAGTAGGCTGATTGTTGATGTACTAGGATGTATTTAAGGCCCAGTTAAAAGCTATTTCTTTGCTCAATTTGTTATCACTAATGTTTTTCTTTAAAAATGGAATAAATCTGGATGTGCTGTTAGCTTTCATCTGGTTCTAACTTCTATGTGCTTGGCTGTTGTAGGTTTTCTTGTTTATTTCTTTTAGTTATGGAAGCGCTGTTAGTTTTAGTGCATAATTCTGAAGGAGTTCTGCAATGAGTTTTCCTCAAGTTTTTTCAAAGTTGTTCATTTTATGTTTATATAATTTCTATCAGTAATTCTTGAACATGCTTCCATGTTGTACATTATTTGTGTTTTTATTAATGTTGATTATGTGTAAATTCAGTTCCATCAGGGGTGAAATTGTGTAGTGCTGTTGCCCCCCCTTAAAAAAATTAAAACTATTAGTTTAGTAAGAGTTATTTGTAATCTGCCCCCTAAATTTTATTTGTTGCCCCTAGCTGACCTTTTTTTCACGCAATTTGCCCCTCCAAAATTGGAAAGCCTCTTGTCCTCTTGCTATTTTCATCCAATTATGGTGAACTTTTATAACACTAACAAAGAAGCTTGTGAAAAACGATTATGTGCAAAATAAATTATTTTTGCACCCTTATATATATATTTTTTTTTTTTTATAAATTTGACACTTGCCCCCCTTAATTGAGAACTAAGGCTGGTTCCGCCACTGAGTTCCATTGCTCCTGAAATATTGTTGATCTGCTTTACTTGTTCAATTTTTCTATAAATAATCAAGTTCATTCCAACTGGTGTAGTTTCTGTGATGATATTTTTTCCTATAGGCTGTAATTGATTTGGCTATGGTTTTTTATGACTGATTCGTTGTTTCTTTAGTAGAATTGGGGTGATAGTTTCCGTGGTGGATTCAACTTTTGAACCATCAGATCCTTTTTCCTCCTTTCCCATTCCATTTACTTATTTCTTCTTAACCTTGACTGGCTTGGTTCTGATTTTCTTGTAATATAACTGCTTGAAAGCAAAGTCTACTGGAAGTTTTGTAATCATGAACCATGTGATTCAGGAAATATTTTGATTTATTCATTTATTTTTAAATGCGTGGATCGTTTCCCTTATATCACATTATTTTTATTTCTTGCTCATGCATTCTTTTATTTTCTTCTAGTTTACAAATAGTGAGAATCACGTCCTCTCTTCGCTTGGTAAAGAAAATTGGTAATCACCAATGCTTCACTGAGATAGCATGTCTGAACGACAAGAATATGCTCGTGAAAGCTCCAGCTCAAGTCTGGACCGCGAGCATGAGATGACAATTGCCCAAATCTTATCAGATGAAAATCACAAAGTCAATAGAAGCCTTGGGAGGCGTTTATCTCACTTGAATTCCATCAAAGTAGGATTCTCTGCTTGTATTAAACCAAACCTCCATATAAACACACTTAAATTCTTATTGCTGCGTATCTTTATAATAACATTGCTTCAATTATCTCATTTTGAATTTGATAATGGCAAAGATTTCTTTTGTTCTTATTTTTTTATTTCACTTAGGCGTTTTCTTTGATGTCCATTTTACTTTACTTTTTAGTTGTATTTGTTTCTTTATTTCCATCGCAATCATGGGATATTTATCTGTTAGACCGGTCCAGCCGGCCCAATCCATTGGGCCGGCTCGGTTTGTCTACGGGCAGAAGGAAAAGGCGGACAGAGCAGGGGAGCCGGCGGAAGAATGAGGCGTGGGTTTGGTGGGGTCCACTTAGTTTTGAATTTGTTTCTTGAGCCAAAAGATGTGGGAGCAAGCAATTAGGTCCTTTAGGTTATTTTTGAATTGTATGCATTAAGTAGGGAGAAAGGAGAGATTAGGGTTATGTGATTTTGTTGAGAAGTTTTCTTTTGTTCTTCGGTTGATTTGGGCCTAGATCGTATTCTAGAGATTGGGAGAGTGCGATCCTCCTCTCGAATAGAGGATCCTTGTATCTTTGCTATTTTCCTTGCATCTATTAGTAAAATACAAGTCTTTTCTCCACATTTGCTGCAGTTTTTCTCTGTTTTCCTTCAGTTTTGGGCTGTTTTCCTGCTGTGGACAGCAATTTTTTTTTTATTTTTTTTATTTTTACAGCAATTGTTCTTGCGTTTTGTTGCCAAAGTGATTAGGAAATACTTGAAATCAAGTATTTCCTATCAAATTGGTATCAGGGCAAGTCTTGGGACAAATCGTGGGCTGTTTTGATCAATTTCAGCGGCTAAAATTGCACCGGAAAGGGAGAAAATTGCTGAATTTTTTTTTCCAATCTTGAGATCTTCTCCTAAATTGCA